>SJXQ01012610.1:321284-431988 GCA_006408695.1 Aepyceros melampus
GTGTCATCTGCATATCTGAGGTTATTGATATTCTCCCAGCAATCTTGATTCCAGCTTGTGCTTCATCCAGCCTAGCATTTCTCATGATGTACTCTGCATTTAAGTTAAATAAGCAAGGTGACAGCATACAGCCTTGACATACTCCTTTCCCTATTTGGAACCAGTCTGTTGTTCCATGTCCAGTTCTAACTGTTGTTTCCTGAACTGCATACAGATTTCTCAAGAGGCAGATTAGGTAGTGTGGTATCCCCATCGCTTGAAGAATTTTCCAGTTTGTGGTGATCCACACAGTCAAAGGCTTTGGCACAGTCAATAAAGCAGAAGTAGATGTTTTTCTGGAACTCTCTTGCTTTTTCCATGATCCAGTGGTTATTGGCAATTTGATCTCTGGTTCTTCTGACTTTTCTAAATCCATCTTGAACATCTGGAAGTTCACAGGTCACATACTGTTGAAGCCTGGCTTGGAAAATTTTGAGCATTACTTTACTAGGGTCTGTAAGTAAGTAAGTAAGTAAAGTCACTCAGTCGTGTCCCACTCTTTGTGACCCCATGGGCTGCAGCCCACCAGGCTCCTCAGTCCATGAGATTCTCCAAGCAAGAATACTGGAGTGGGTTACCATTTCCTTCTCCAGGGGATCTTCCTGACCCAGGGATCGAACCCGGGTCTCCTGCATTGGAGGCAGATGCTTTAACCTCTGAGCCACCAGGGAAGCCTAGGTGTTGAGTGCAATTGTGCAGTAGTTTGAGCATTCTTTGATATTGCCTTTCTTTGGGATTAGAATGAAAACTGACCTTTTCCAGTCCTGTGGCCACTACTGAGTTTTCCAAATTTGCTGGCATATTGAGTGCAGCACTTTCACAGCATCATCTTTCAGGATTTGAAATAGCTCAACTGGAATTCCATCACCTTCACTAGCTTTGTTCATAGTGATGCTTCCTAATGCCCACTTGTCTTCACGTTCCAGGATGTCTGGCTCTAGTTGAGTGATCATAACATCGTGATTATCTGGGTTGTGAAAAAAAAATTTTGTACAGTTCTTCTGTGTATTCTTGCCACCTCTTCTTAATATCTTCTGCTTCTGTTAGGTCCATACCATTTCCATCTTTTATTGTGCCCATCTTTGCATTAAATGTTCCGTTGGTATCTCTAATTTTCTTGATGAGATCTGTAGGCTTTCCCATTCTATTGTTTTCCTCTATTTCTTTGCATTGATCACTGAGGAAAGCTTTCTTATGTTCCTTGCTATTCTTTGGGACTCTGCATTCAAATGGGTATATCTTTCCTTTTCTCCTTTGCCTTTCTCTTCTCTTCTCGGCTATTTGTAAGGCTTCTTTAGAGAACCATTTTGCCTTTTTTGCATTGCTTTTCTTGGGGATGGTCTTGGTCACTGCCTCCTGTACAAATGTCACGAACCTCTGTTCATAGTTCTTCAGGCCCTCTGTCTATCAGATCTAATCCCTTGAATCTATTTGTCACTCCCACTGTATAATTGTAGGTGAGGAGGTGAAGTCACTCAGTAGTGTCCGACTCTTTGCGACCCCGTGGACTGTAACCTACTAGGCTTCTCCGTCCACGGGATTCTCCAGGCAAGAATACTGGAGTGGATTGCCATTTCCTTGGGATTTGATTTAGGTCATACCTGAATGGCCTAGTGATTTTTTCCTACTTTCTTTAGTTTAAGTCTGAATTTGGCAGTAAGGAGTTCATGATCGGAGGCACAGTCATCTCCTGGTCTTGTTTTTGCTGACTATATAGAACTTCTCCATCTTTGGCTGCAAAGAATACAATCAGTGATTTGGCATTGACCATCTGGTGATGCCCATGTGTAGAGTCTTCTTTTGTGTTGTTGGAAGAGGTTGTTTGCTATGACCAGTAAGTTCTCTTGCAAAACTCTATATAGTCTTTGCCCTGCTTCATTCTGTACTCCAAGGCCAAATTTGCCTGTTACTCCAAGTATTTCTTGACTTCCTACTTTTGCATTCCAGTCCCCTATAATGAAGAAGACATCTTTTGGGGGTGTTCTAGAAGGTCTTGTAGATCTTCATAGACCATTCAACTCCAGCTTCTTCAGCATTACTAGTCGGGGCATAGACTTGGATTACTGTGATATTGAATGGTTTTCCTTGGAAACAGAGTGATTGCTGTTCTTTTCCAGGGCGCTAAATACAAAAATGAATAAAACACATGTTTCCCTTAATAAATTCAGAGCAGACCTGAAGAGATCATGCTAATATTGCATTAAGTGAAGCTATGGGAGCAAGAAAAATGGTACGTGACTAGTGTAGTGGTTCAGGAACGACTTCCTCCGGAAACGCTATCTGGGCTCGGGTTTAACTAAAGTGGGAAGGTTAGCCACGTGATGAGATGTAGAAGGAGTGGTCCCGGCAAAAGCAATGGAAATAGTGAAAGCTAAGAGGCGTGAATCAGCACAGTGTATGGTGTGTTGAGGATCTGATGTGAGTTAAAGAACGGACAGAGCTCTAAGTGTGGTCAGAATCATGCTTCAGATAGTGTGTGCTGGTGTGATCTGGAGGCTGCATTTCAGGAGGATGGGGTTGGGTGTCAGAAGGTCAACTTGAAGGCTACTGTCAGAGTCCACCTCAGAAATGATGAGTCAGAAGTATGGCTGTGATCACTGAAGGAGAAGAAACAGACCACACTATTACTCCAGAGAGAAAATCAGCAGTTCTTGGTTGTTCCTTAGACACGAGCCTTCCAAAGAGCAGGTGATAACTGGACAGATGTTTTCAGGACAACATGATTGGAATGTGCAAAGTAGCTACAATTTTTATAAGACCTTTCCCATTGCAATTAATAAATGTGTAAATTTTGAGTGGTTATCTTGATAGTGTACATACATGAATACCTGTTTACCAGGCAGGTGAAAATGATCTTGAAGAAAAAGACACTGGTGTTCATGTTCTCAGTATCCCTTCTCCCAAAGTTCTCTATAGGGAGTAGGATCTAATTTTTCCTGTTGGGTTTTGTTGTGGCATCAGCCACCCGCCTAGAGGGGGATATTGTCTATACCCCCTCCACCCCTGCTACCCGGTAGTACCAACACACTTTCCATGAAAACCTCTGAAGTTCATGTAAATTTTCATTACTCTTTCTGCAGGATAATGACAATTTCATAGGCAGCACATCAACCTTTTACTTATATCTTTTTTTCTGGATCCATTGTTCAGTCACAACCTCCTCCAAACAATGCCTTCCCATACATCTGTTTTTGAGTTCAGATATTACAGAAAACAGATAAATTACTCCAAACACCAACCCTTCCAGGATGTTCTCATGGTCCCAGAAAGCCAGCCTGTATGATTAAACTAGCTTGATAAACAGATGAGCTTCTATGGGTGTTTTTATTCCAGGTTTCAGGTCCTGACCATGCTGATGTCTTTTCTGTAACCCTTGAGGCACTCAGTTTTCTCTGCTGGCTCTGGGAAGTTGCTCTTTCTCAAACCATCCAAATCACTTTTCCTTATGACACTTTCTAGAAAATTTACATCTAACTTCTCTCTTTGAGGACCTCCTTTCCCTCTGAATATGCATATTCTCTAGGGCCGGGGTCCCCAGTCCCTGGGCTGCAGACTGGTACTGGTCTGCAGCCTGTTAGGGAGGGGGCCACACAGCAGGAGGTGAGTAGCAGGCCAGTGGGAGACGCTTTATCTGCCACTCCCCATTGTTCCACTTCGCTCACATCACCACCTGCACCATCCGTCCCTTCATATGGTATTTGCCTTGCTCTTCCTGACTTACTTCACTTAGTATGATGCTACAAATGACATTTTGTTCTTTTAATGGCTGAGGAACATTCCATTATGTGTGTATATATGTATAATCACACTACATCTTCTTTGTTCAGTCATCTGTTAATGGAGTAGAATTCATGAATCAGAAAGACCTCTATTCCGTGCCTCTATTGCCCACAAAATCCTTTCTCAGATGCTATTTCCTTTGCTGCTTGGGTGAAATATTAGGGCAGACTTTCTCGGGTCTTTCTCTATCATAGGAATACTCACATTTAGAAAATTAACAGGTTCACTTAAATATAGTAATAATTTAAACCTCATAACTTAATTAGAAGTGAAAGCCTTTCTGTCCTTCCAGGTCCAGCCTGAGTGGAAACCTGTAGCACAAGTGGGAATGTGCCCACTCTGGTGTCAGGGTGGATTGAAGGAGAAGAGGCAGACACCACTCCTGATAAAGGCTGGCAGTGGTTTCCTCTGGCGATTGAGGAGGAGTGTAAAGGTTCTTCTCCTTGAAAAGCTGTTTTGCAGATGATCAAAGCTGCCTCTGTCTGAGTTTTTAGGGGGGAAAAACTCCCTCAGAAAACAACTGCACTTCCCGTGACATGGACTGGCCATTCATTTTGCTTCCTCCTCCTCTGAGACTAGTGGAGGCCTGTGGCTTCTCCCAGCCTCACTCTTGCTATGGATTTTCAGTAGCTTCAGACTGCTTTCATCCCTGTGCCCACAACAAGTCACAAGAAATAACTGGGCTTTGCTGCAGGTGGGGCAGGGGGTCATAGGCAGCTGCCGGTGCAGCCTGGTTCTTCTCCTGCATTCTCCGTTCAAAGTCGTAGCCTCCTGCCTGGATACTCACTCAGCCCCTGGCACTTCAGACTTCTTAGGAAATTCCTTAACTCTGCTCTCTCAGTCATTGTGGGTGGGTGGGGATTACTCAGAACATGCTGATATCTCCAAAGGATTTTTCTCTAATGTGCAACTGTCTTCTCTCAGCCTTTCTAATGTCTTACGGTCTGGAGATGAGGAATAAACTAGTGACAAAACTGGCTGTCAGTCACCCCCTCTGCAAATGCTGCTTGTGTGTCTGATAACTCGTTTCCACAGGTGGACAGGATTGCCGCTGACTTTTTATGGGCTTCCCTGGTGGCTCAGAGGTTAAAGTGTCTGCCTGCAATGCAGGAGACCCGGGTTCGATCCCTGGGTCGGGAAGATCCCCTGGAGAAGGAAATGGCAACCCACTCCAGTATTCTTGCCTGGAGAATCCCATGGACGGAGGAGCCTGGTGGGCTACAGTCCACGGGGTCGCAAAGAGTCAGACACGACTGAGCAACTTCACTTCACTCACTTCAAAGGAGAGACTGAAGCAGTCTCACTTCACCATTTCTATTAAACATACACAATTTTGATGCGTATGATTTCTGCCAGCATTATCACACCATTGACCTGTCTGCAATAGTCCATTGCATGTAAGAGAGAAGCTGTATTAACATAAGCCCTATCCACCCTCGAAAGCCCATTTCTTCAAGGTGTTTTTTTCCCCCGATCATCAGTGGCAATCTCCCTTGTTTGTACCACTTTTTTTCCCGTAATTACTTATGAGACCTTATCTTTTACTGTAGTTGTTTGTGGATGTGCCTTGTGTTTGTTGAATTGCACTGAAGATCGATCTCTATTAAATAAATAACCTTGTGCACTTCTGAGAAAAGGATTTGTGGATTCCCGTTAGACTCTGGAGTCTACTCCACATGAGGATGGGAAGTGCATTCAGGGCTGTAGCACAAAGAGGCTACAGTTTAGAGCCTCCCTGCCCAGCAGGAGGGATGTGTGGGGACTTGCTCAGAATAGAATCAAGTGTACTTGCAGAATACATCTCTTGTTGGAATGTTTTACATGATGAATATAAATATTGCTAAGTTAAAATGCCCTTTTTCTGTGTTGTGAGAATAATGGAAACCATCTTTTTCAAAATGCAAAACTTTCAAAAATTTAGGACAAAATAATAGTGCCTATGTAATGTTAACTTTTCCTTTTGTGCTCAATTTTCATTATGAGTTATAAATTATGAATTATTAACACTTGAGTATATTTTATTTCATTTATTGAATATTTATTAAATACTCTGCATCATTCTGAATAAAACATTTCTCCTTTTTTGGGGAAATAAATTTTTTTTCTCCTGTAATTTTGCAGAACCACATAGTTTAATTTGCAGGATCATCTAGATTTCCCCAAAGTTAGTGTGATATTTGCTAGTGAACAATGTTGCTTTGGAACTCAAGTGATGGGTTTTACAGATCTTTATACTGTCTCCAAAGAAACAGGAAATCACTTAATAATTATCCTGGAGCTAGAAGAGATGCTTGTTGGTATAATAAAGATGTTATCTGTCATCTTTTCAAACCTCGTTCTGTAGAGCTTAAGCTTAGAACTTGGCATGGAAGCATTACAGATACAAACATAAAGCAACACAGTAACCTCTGCTTTCACATATCATGAATTCCTTACTTCTGTACTAATGGCATAACTTCAGAAGAGGAAATAGACCTCTTTCATGAACTAGTGTGCTTACTCCTTGGAAGAAAAGTTATGAGCAACCTGATAGCATATTCAAAACCAGAGACATTACTTTGCCGACTAAGGTCCATCTAGTCAAGGCTATGGTTTTTCCTGTGGTCATGTATGGATGCGAGAGGTGGACTGTGAAGAAGGCTGAGCACTGAAGTATTGATGCTTTTGAACTGTGGTGTTGGAGAAGACTCTTGAGAGTCCCTTGGACTGCAAGGAGATCCAACCAGTCCATTCTGAAGGAGATCAACCCTGGGATTTCTTTGGAAGGAATGATGCTAAAACTGAAGCTCCAGTACTTTGGCCACCTCATGCGAACAGTTGACTCATTGGAAAAGATTCTGATGCTGGGAGAGATTGGGGACAGGAGGAGAAGGGGACGACCGAGGATGAGATGGCTGGATGGCATCACTGATTCGATGGACTCCGGGAGTTGGTGATGGACAGGGAGGCCTGGCGTACTGTAATTCATGGGGTCGCAAAGAATTGGACGCGAATGAACTGAACTGATGCCTTCTAGTAAATTGGCTAAAATTAAGTTCTCATTCAAGGTCATAATGCTTAGCAAGAAAGAAGTGGCTAGACTTGCTACAATCCTCTTTTATGAAAGGGCTCCAACTTGGTGTCATAGAAAGACGATCATTTTGTGCTTCACAGTTCAATTGTGTAAATGCATATTTTACTACTTCACGGATGACAGAGAAAGATTACTGATGAGTTGACAATGGCTGATACATTCTTTTATTGATTCATCAATCTTTCAAATGGTTTATTCAATATCTATTATGTATCAGTATGTATTATGTATGTTCTTTATTGACTAAGCCAAAGCCTTTGACTGTGTGGATCACAACAAACTGTGGAAAATTCTTAAAGAGAAGAGAATACCAGACCACCTTACCTGCCTCCTGAGAAATATGTATGCAGGTCAAGAAGCAATAATTAGAACTGTACATGGAACAAAAGACTGGTTCCAAATAGGGAAAGGAGTATGTCAAGGCTATATATTGTCACCCTGCTTATTTAACTTATATACTGAGTACATCATGAGAAAGCTGGGCTGGATGAAGCACAAGCTGGAATCAAGATTGCTGGGAGAAATATCAATAAGAGCAGATATGCAGATGACAACACCCCTTATGGCAGAAAGCAAAGAAGAACTAAAGAGCTTCTTGCTGAAAGTGAAAGAGGAGAATGAAAAAGTTGGCTTAAAGCTCAACATTCAGAAAACTAAGATCATGATATCTGGTCCCCATCACTTCATGACAAATGAGGAAACGATGGAAACAGTGAGAGACTTTATTTTCTTGGGTTCCAAAATCACTGCAGATGGTGACTGCAGCCATGAAATTAAAAGACACTTCTTTGGAAGAAAAGTTATGACCAACCTAGACAGCATATTAAAAAGCAGAGACATTACTTTGCCAACAAAGTTCCACCTAGTTTTTCCGGTAGTCATGTATAGATGTGATAGTTGGATTATAAAGAAGGCTGAGTGCTGAAGAATTGATGCTTTTGAACTGTGGTGTTGGAGAAGACTCTTGAGAGTCCCTTGGACTGCAAGGAGATATAACCAGTCCATCCTAAAGGAAATCAGTCCTGAATATTCACTGGAAGGACTGATGCTGAAGCTGAAACTCCAATACTTTGGCCACCTGATATGAAGAACTGACTCCTTGGAAAAGACCCTGATGCTGCGAAAGATTGAAGGTGGGAGGAGAAGGGGATGACAGAGGATGAGATGGTTAGATGGCATCACCGACTCAATGGACATGAGTTTGAGTAAGCTCTGGGAGTTGGTGATGGACAGGGAAGTGTGATGTGCTTCAGTCCGTGGGGTTGCAAAGAGTGAGACACGACTGAGCGACTAAACTGACTGGTTATGTTTCAGACATTGTGCTAAGTGGGAATGATAAGGTAAATGAGATATAGAATCTACCTTCAAGTGTCTTGAGAGAGAAAGAAGATAAGCACAGTAAAATAATCATAAATAGGGAGTCTTAATTATCCTTAAAGAGAGAAAACCAATCTGTTAAATATTTGTTACACTTTTTCTCCGTAGAGGTACAATGATTACCATGGGGATACCATGGTGAAAATAATAGTATCAGTTTTCAGGGAACTGGTATGGGTCAGTCTTCCCAGCAGCTGAATAATAATTGACAGCATGATTTTTAAACCTTTGATAGTTTGTCTGCCTGGTGGCCATCAGTGTTTCCGCAGATGCTTCCTAACTAGCAACCAATGAGGAATCCCCTTCTCTTGACTCTTCTGTGGTATTCAGAAGCCTTTTAGAGATTCAAAAAGTAGTTTCTCTTCAAGAAAAATTCTAGGACCATTATAAGTAGATAGGATACAGCTTAGATTCATTGCCCTGGCTCACTTAGTCTATTTTTTTTTTTTTAATCTCACATTTCCCTTCTCCAGGGGATCTTCCCAACCCAGGGATCAAACCTAGGTCTCCTGCATTGCAGATGGATTCTTTACCAGCTGAGCCACAGGGAAAGCCCTCTTTCACTACTAGGATAAGCACTTTACAAATATTAATTCATTTATCTCTATAAAGGCACTAAGAGTGGTCTCTTCTACATCTTCACTGCAGCACAGAAAGGTGAAGTCACACGTCTGGAACCAGTCTTCTAGTTGGTGGTAGCTCTGGAATTCGAGCCCAGTAATCTGGTTCTGGAATCTAGGGTCATCTCTAGTATGCTATGGCTCCTACCCCCACCCCAGTTTTGCTGAGATATAATTGATATTAACTTTGTATTGGTTTAAGGTGTAAAATGTGACAATTTGATGTCTGCATATATTGCAAGATTACTGCCATAATAAAGTTCAGTTAACATCCATCACCTCATGTATAGTTGACTCTTGAACAACATGAGTGTTAGGGGCATTGACCCTCCATGAAATCAGATTAGCTCATAACTTATAGTCGGCCCTCTGTATCCATGGTTTTGCCTCGGCAGACTCAACCAACCATGGGTTATGTATTACTGTGATACTTAGTATTGAGGGGGGAAAAACATATGTAAGTGGACCCATGCAAAAGTCCATGATGTTCAGAGGTCAACTGTAGTCATTTTTTTTCTTGCGATGAAAGTTTATGATCTACTTTCTTAACTTTTGCTTCTTAATTGATTTATGATCAGGTCACAAGGTTGCTAAGGTTTGCATGTAGGTCCCTCACCCTCAACTGGGGTCCAGCTCCATTCCAGTGTTTGCCATGCCCACCCCTCCTGAGTATTAGAAGCAGACCACCTCTAAACTTGTCACTTCTCCCCAAGATTATTGTCAGAAGTTTTTTTTTTTTTTTAAGTTGTTTTTGTTCTTGCCTCATATACACAAAAGAACCAGCAAGAGAACAGAATATATTTGTATTTAATAGCCCAGCTTTCTCTGGCAGAGAGGAGTGTAACCTTTCTCTGTTTAGTTTGCCCTGACCAGAAAGTACAGTTACTATAAACCAGTTGTGTATTTTACATTAAATATATTTACCTTATATATTATATAAACATATATATATATAAAGCTGAGCACCAAAGAATTGATGCTTTTGAACTGTGGTGTTGGAGCAAACTCTTGAGAGTCCCTTGGACTGCAATGAGATCTAGCTAGTCCATCCTAAAGGAAATCAGTCCTGAATATTCATTGGAAAGACTGATACTGAAGCTGAAACTCCAATACTTTGGCCACCTGATGCAAAGAACTGACTCATTTGAAAATACCCTGATGCTAGGAAAGGTTGAAGGCAGGAGGAAAAGGGGACAACAGAGAATGAGATGGTTGGATGACATCACTGACTCAGTGGACATGAGTTTGAGCAAATTCTGGGAGTTGGCAATGGACAGGGAGGCCTGGTGTGCTGCAGTCCACGGGGTCACAAAGAGACACGACTGAGTGACTGAACTGAACTGACTGATATTTACCTTCTAAACCCTAAATGTAGCATAACTTTTGTCCAAGTGATAAAAGCAAAATAGTCTACACAAGGGAATTCATGAAGGGTGAGAACTGCTTTATCTTGTCTCTTCCAGACTCTATAAATTGGCATGGCCTAACTACTAAACAAGCAAAGCCAAATCTAACATGATAAAGGTCTGTTTCTGGTCCTTATCATGTCAGTGAAGCTTGGTGGGGTGTCTGTGCAGTTACTTGCAGAACAGCTTGGAACCCCGTCACTCAGGCCCTTGGAGTCCAGCTCCTTTGGTAGCTGGTCAGCAGCCACTGGAAGAGCGGGAGGGGGGTGACTGGGTGGGAAGTTGTAAAGGGCCAGACCTGGAGGTGCCAGGTATCATGTCAATCTTCATCCCCTTCCATTCTCAGCCACACGGCTTTACCCAGCTGCAAAGAGACTGGGAAAGTTAGTCAAGATACGTGCTGAACAAGAAAATGAAAATTGTATGGAGACCCATCTAGGTGGTATCTGCTATACCAACCAAAGTTGGATAAATACAAATATTATTAGTTTTTCTTTTTTCCTTCCTTCCTCCCTCCCTGCCTTCCTTCCAACAAACTTAATGAGAAGCTCCCGTTAAGTGCCAAGCCATCTATGCTCTATGGACTACAACTTGAACAAAAACAGACATTGTCTCTTCCCTGCTTCATTGTGCAGCTAGCCATCTGATATAAGGAATTCAGACATTAGTCAAATAGGCACAAACAGGAAACTTGCACTTATGTGACTGGTGCTTGGAAGGGAGGTGTTTGATACCTATAACCTACAAGAAAAGAGGTTGCTTTGGTCAGAATGTCAAAGATACACTACTTGTGCTGATACCTGAAGGAAAGGGGGCATCATCTAGGTGAAAGGGGGAAGGAGGAGGGGTGATGAAGGGACTGTCAGACCAGAGCGGCTGAACCAAGAGTGAGGAGCACATGTGTGAAATGCAGCTGAAAGCGAGGTGGGTCAGACCACGTGGCCCCAGACCTGACTGAGGCAGGTGGCAGAAGCTCCTGTCCCATGGCTAATAGCACCACGGTCCGAGCAAAGGGACAGTGGTAGCCTTGTGGGAAGCACATCATGTGTTTACTCTCGTATGTTCCTGAGTTTGAGACATGTAAGGCCAGCTGTCAAATGGGCAGCTGAGTTTTGGGGTTGGGAGCTGAGAGGAGGGGTCTGGGCTGGGAGTCCTCTAATGTGGTAATTGAAGCAATGTGTGTGGATGAGATGGTCTAGAGTGGGAGGGGAAGACTCAGGATGACAAGACTGTGATACTCAATGGGAAAGTAGGCTGGGTCTGCAAAGGGGACAGAGAAGGAGCCAAACTCCTTTACAGATGGAACTTATTAAACTTCAGTTTCAATAACTAACCAATGGAAAGATAATCAGCCAAAGCCTTTATATATTTACTCTGAATCAGAAAAGAAGTCAGTTTTGTTTTGAACAAATAGCATACAAATAGACTGATATTCCTTAGAATGCAATATATGCAAAGATGTTTGCAGTAAATTCATTTCAGAAAGGGACTACTGACACCAACAGATGAGACAGGTTGAAAGAACACTATGATTTTCTTTTGGTCATCCTGGAACTAGAGAAGGTGCCATGTGGGTTGTTGAGAAACCTCATGAACCAAACTTTCAAGCAATGCAAAGTGAGACTGCATAGCTAGAACAGTAAAAGGAGACTTTTTAAACTTTTTATTTTTTATTGAGGGCATAGTTGACATAACATTATCAGTTTCAGGTGTACAAGAGTGTTTCAGTATTTGCATACAATATGAAGCAATCATCTTAATGAGTCTAGTTACCATCTGAAACTTTTTAAAAAGTCAAACTAAAGAGTGATGCTGAAACTGAAGTTACAATACTTTGGCCACCTGATGCAAAGAGCCGACTCATTGGAAAAGACCCCCATGCTGGGAAAGATTGAGGGCAGAAGGAGAAGGCTGAGAAAGAGAGTGAGATGGTTGAATGGTATCATCGACTCAATGGACATGAGTTTGAGCAAACTTCAGGAGATTGAGTGAAGGTCAGAGAAGCCTGGCATGCTGCAGTCCATGGGGTCGCAAAGAGTAGTTCATGACTGAACAACTGAACAACACAGCAAAAAAGAAGAAATCAGCTGCAACCCTCACTGCAGTAGTAGCTATGTTCATAATTTCAGGAAAAAGGAATTTGAACACAGATGGCAACTTGCAGCACAAATTTTACTTTGCCTTCTTCCTAGATGTATTGATGTGCTCTTTGCTTAACGAGGACTGCAGTGTCAGGCAGAAGCTACATAATTATAGCGTTGTTCCACACTTGTTTTCTGAACCCCTTACTGTTGTTAATTAGTTCACGTTCCCAGTGTTATTAGCTGATCTCAGAAGTATCTGAGAAGATGGAGGGTTTACCCAGAAGGTTCTGAGTTAGTATAAAAAGCTGGTTAGGGAAAGAAAGCAAAGAAGGAAAGAGAGGAAACCACAGGTCCAGGAGGAATGCATCAGCAGGAGAAGCCTGTAGGGACTGGTGTGTTTTGTACATATCCCTAGGGAGGAAGTATCAAGTGGAATTGCCCAGTCTTTAAAGCTTGTAGAGTGGTGCATTCTTTCCTCTTCAGCAACTCCTACAGTCATTCTTTCATGTTAAAATGACAGAGAAAACTTGAGCAGTGTGACCCGCTATTAAGTATAATTGGCCAAGTTCAAAGTGGAAGGAGCATTTTGTAGACGAGGGCGTCCCTGACCTTATCACCTTCCACAGTTTAATTCTAGAGAAGCTGGGAATAAAACGAGAAAACATTATGTTGGGGGTGTGCTGGAAAGTGAGCTGTTGTAACAGGCGGTGGTGGGAGTTGAGGGTAAGAATCACAGAAGTTATTGACCTGCTGTTGCGCGTAGAGCAGTGTGAGAGATTCAGGGGACAGTCATAGCAACGGAGCCTCCTGATATCGTCCTTCACTGAGATAATAGTGGCAGATACAGGACAAGCGTATTAGAAAAAGGCAAAGCAATTACAGAAACCCGTGAAACAAGTGCCATTAAGTGCGGATTCGCAATAGTTACTAAAAATTTGCAGAACGGTCGACTGTGCTGGGTAGTGACTCTGCCACTCTCAGCCATGGGACATTGGCAGAAGAACTTAATTACTTTTAGCCTCAGTTTACACAGTTTGTAAGACAGGAATTATAATATCCACCTTACAGAATTTGGGTAGATACATTCGATAGTTTCTGTAAATCCCATCACATAGTAGATGTTCCTACGTGTTGATGAGTGAATGAACAGAAGAATGAAATGGTTAACATCATGCCTGGCACACAGTAAATGCTCATTTGATGAATCTGTTAGTATTTTGATGGTATTATTTTGTAAGCCATTTAAAGAAGGCAGAAGATGGCTCTTTTGTAACCTGATGTTTGGCTATACTCTTGCGACTTTGCCCCTTCATATGCTAAATAATAAAGGATGATTGGATAATTTGCATCTGCACAGTTCTGTAAAGGAGAATACCTTATAGTTCTCACTAACATTTTGCTGCCTCAATTCCTTCAATGTATTTGGAGAGAGGCCAAACATAAGGGAATGTGGAGGCATCACACACTTAAGGAAAAATTTGATTTTCAGCGAGATTTAGGATGCAAATAATACACAGCTGAGCAACAAGAAGTAAGTGAAAACAAGCAGGTTGGAGAAGTGGCCTGAGAGAGACTCAATGGAGTGAGGGGCAGTAAGCGGGACCTCCATATGATGTAACTGACTGGAAATCCCTAAGGACTCATGTGCATTTCTGTCTGAAGGTTATCCTAGAAAATGCAGGAAAAACAATGCCTTTCCATTGATAGTGCAACTGGTATAGATTTCCTGAACAAATGGTCTACTATGCTTGATTAATTTGGTCAAGCAACATTAAGCAGCTTGTTTTCTTGTTATAACTTATCCAGGCCATTGGGGTAGTGGTGAAAATAAATAAGAAAAAGGCAAGGTAATGAAAAAAAGAATTACTTACTATCCACTATAAAGCAGGTGCTATTCTAGTTAATTTATAAGGATTTTCTAATGTGTTATAATAATCCCCTATAGTAAGTAAAACACAGATCAGTCTGCCTTTAAAATCAATCCTGTTATCTGTACCCTCTGTAATGAGAAACTATGAGCTATCGTCTAGGGACCAGCAGACTATAACTCAAATCTGGGCCAAATCTGGTCTCTGCTTGTTTTTGTAAAGTTTTATCGGAACACAGCCTTGTCTTCTTATTTCAAAATTGCCCATAGCTGCTTTATGCTATACAACCAAGTCCAGTTGTTGTGACAGTGACTATATGGCCGAAGATATTCCCGATCTGACCTTTTAAAAAAAAGTTTGCCATCTTCTAAACTACTGTGATTTAGGTCATACCTGGATGGCCTAGTGGTTTTCCCTACTTTCTTCAATTTCAGCCTGAATTTTGTGATGAGGAACTGGTCATCTGAGCCACAGTCAGTTCCAGGTCCTGTTTTTGCTAACTGCATAGAGCTTCTCCATCTTCAGCTGCAAAGAGTATTATCAGTCTGATTTTGGTACTGACCATCTGGTGATGTCCATGTGTAGAGTCTTCTCTTGTGTTGTTGGAAGAGAATGTTTGCTGTGACCAGCACAGTGTCTTGGCAAAACTGTTAGCCTTTGCCCTGCTTCATTTTATACTCCAAGGCCAAACTTGACTGTTACTCCAGGTGTCTCTTGACTCCCTACTTTTGTATTCCAGTCCCCTATGATGAAAAGGACATCTTTTTCGGTGTTAGTTCTAGGAAGTCTTGTAGGTCTTCATAGAATCATTCAACTTCAGCTTCTTCAGCATTTGTGGTTGGGGCATAGATTTGGATTACTGTGATGTTGAATGGTTGGCCTTGGAAATGAACTGAGATTATTCTCTTGTTTTGAGATTGTACCCAAGTACTGCATTTCAGAGTCTTTTGTTGACTATGAAGGCTGCTCCATTTCTTCTAAGGGATTTTGCCCACAGTAGTAGATATAATGGTCATCTGAATTAAATTCACCCTTTCCTGTCCATTTTAGTTCACTGATTCCCAAAATGTTGATGCTCACTCTTGCCATCTCTTGTTTGACCACTTCCAATTTACCTTGATTCATGGACCTACCATTCCAGGTTCCTATGCAATATTGTTCTTTACAGCATTGGGCTTTACTTTTACCACCAGGTACAACCAGCAGAAACTGGGTGTTGTTTCTGCTTTGACTCAGCCTCTTCTTTCTTTCTGTAGCTATTTCTCTGCCCTTCCCTAGTAGTATATTGGACATCTACCACCTGGGTAGGTCAAGCCTTATTGCAAAATTCAGGCTAAAATTAAAGAAAGTAGGGAAAACCACGAGGCCATTCAGTTATCACAAATCAAATCCCTTATGTTTATACAGTGGAGGTAATGAATAGACTTAAGGGACGAGATCTGGTAAACAGAGTACATGAAGAACTATGAATGGAGGTTCACAGTGTTGTACATGAAGTGGTGACCAAAACTATCCCCAAGAAAAAGAAATGCAAGAAGGCAGAGTGGTTATCTGAGAAGACCTTACAAATAGCTGAAAAAAGAAGAGAAGTGAAAGGCAAGGGAGAAAGGGGAAGATATTCTCAACTCAATGCAGAGTTCCAGAGAATAGCAAGGAGAAGTAAGAAAGCCTTCTTAAGTGAAAATAAATAGAGGAAAACAATAGAATGGGAAAGACTAGAGATCGCTTTTAGAACATTGGAGATAACAAGGGAACATTTCATGCAGAGACAGGCACAATAAAGGACAACAATGGTAAGGACCTAACAGAAGCAGAAGAGATTAAGAAAAGGTGGCAAGAATATGCAGAAGAACTGTATAAAAAAGCTCTTAATGGCCCAGATAACCATGATTGTGTGGTCCTTTACCTAGAGCCACACAACCTGGAGTGTGAAGTCAAATGGGCCTTAGGGAGCATCATTACAAATAAAGCTAACAGAGATGATGGAATTCCAGCTGAGCTATTTCAAATTCTAAAAGATGATGCTGTGAAAGTGCTGCACTCATGGCAGCAAATTTGGAAAACTCAGGAGTAGCCATAGGACTGGAAAAGGTTAGTTGTCACTCAAATCCCAAATAAAGCAATGCCAAAGAATGTTCAGATTACTGTACAAGTGCTGTCATTTCACATGCCAACAAGATTATGCTCAAAATCCTTAAAGCTAGGCTTCACCAGTACGTGAAGGGAGAACTTCCAGATGTACAAGCTGGATTTAGAAAAGGCAGAGGAACCAAAGATCAAAGTGCCAACATATGCTGGATCATAGAAAAAGCAAAGAAATCCAAAAAACATCTACTTCTGCTTCATTGACTATGCTAAAGCCATTGTGTGGATCACAACAAACTCTGGAATATTCTGAATGAGATGGGAATACCAGGCTACATTACTGCCTCCTGAGAAACCTGCATGCAGAACAAGAAGCAACAGTTAGAACTGAACCTGGCTCAATGGACTGGTTCAAAATTGAGAAAGTATGTCAAGGCCATATATTGTCACCCTGCTTATTTAACTTATATGCAGAGTACATCATGCAAAATACGAGGCTGGGTGAATCCCAAACTGAAATTAAGATTGCCGGGAGAAATATCAACAACCTGAGATATGCAGATGATAGACGTATAGATGTGAAAGTTGGACTGTAAAGAAGGCTGAGCACCAAGAATTGATGCTTTTGAACTGTGGTGCTGGAGAAGACTCTTTGAGAGTCCGTTGGACAACAAGGAAATCAAACCAGTCAACCTTAAAGGAAATCAAGCCTGAATATTCATTGGAAGGACTGATGCTGAAGCTCCAAAACTTTGGCCACCTGATGCTAAGAGCTGACTCATGGGAACAGACTCTGACGCTGGGAAAGATTGAGGGAAAGAAGAAAAATAGGCAAAAGAGGATTAGATGGTTGGCTGACATCACTCATTCAATGCACATGGGTTTAAGCAAACTCTGGGAGTTAGTGAAGGACAGGGAAGCCTAGTGGTTGCAGTTCATGGGGTCATAAAGAGTCAGACACAACTTAGCGGCCGAACAACAACAAACTGCTTTACAATTTGTTTCCCTGACACTTTGAACAGGTCCTTTATGAGACAGTTTCTTCAGTTGTAAAATACTTAACATCTATTAATGATGTTAATGATGCCAGTCTTATCTATCTTACAGGACTATGAGACAGTAACTTCTCATATATGAAAACTGTATAGAAACAAAAGTGGTCTACTATATAGTATCAGTTCCTTTTTCTCAAACATGCTATTAAGATAATTTTCAAATATATAAAAAAAGGTGAAACATTATACAGGGAACACCCATTACCCACCGTCTAGAGTCAACAATTAAGATTTTGCTGTATTTGTTTTATTTCCCATATATCCATCTACCAGATTCTCTATCCATCCATTGATCCATCTTATTTCTTACTTAAGCATTTCAAAGTAAGGTGTTGACATTAGTACAACTAACTGGAGATCAGTGTTTCCTCTTTTTAGGTGAGATGTACATACAATGGAATGGAAAAAAAAACCTAAATGTACCATTTGATGAATTTTTACAAGTTAGCCTCTTTGAGATGTGAAATATTTCTACCACCTCATATCTCTTTACAGCTACTCCCAGAGACAACTTCTGTTCTGATCTTTTTACTCAGCATTATGTTTCTGAGACTCAATGTGTTGTTCTGTATAACAGTAGTTTGTTGCTCTTGGTTGCTAAGTAATATTAATTTTATGCACACTCCGTAGTTTATTCATTCACCTATTGATGGACATCTGGGCTGTCTCCAGTTTTCAGTTATTGTGAATAAATCTACTTTGAATATTCTTATACAGGTCTTCTGTGGACACCTGGTTTTTGGTTTCTGTGTAAGCATCTTGAAGTGGATTTGTTAGTTCATAAGGTCAGAAACTGGGAAACCTTTTTCCCCAAGGTGGTTGTATAATTTCACACGCCTTCTAACAGTGTGTTAGGATTCTGGTTGTCGTACATTATTGCTAACATTTGGCGGTATCAGTCTTGTTAAATTTAGCCTTTCCGGTAGATGATAGTGGTGTCTCGTGGTGGATTTAATTTGTATTTCCACGATGACTAACAATCATGAGCAACTTCTTGTGGGGTGGACCTTTGTAAGTGTCTGGTAGAGACACACAGTTCTGTAATTCCTTTTAGTGTATACTGTGAAGCAGGGGCGTATGTTTATGTGTGTGTGTGTTTTCTCAGTTGTGTCTGATTCTTTTGCAACCCTATGGACTGCAACCTGCCAGGCTCCTCTGTCCATGGAATTCTCCTGGCAGGAATACTGGAGTGGGTTGCCTTTTCCTTCTCCAGGTGTCTTCCTGCCAGGGATCAAATCTGGGCCTCCTCCTCTGCAGGCAGATTCTTTACCATGTGAGCCACCAGGGAAGCCCGAAGTGAGGACAGAAATTATTATCTATATGGGTATGAGGTTGCTCTACTCAGTTTGTTCAAAAGGCATTCTTTTCCCTATGAATTGCTTTATGCCTTTATTATAAATAAATTTGAGGTATCTGTGCAGGCCTATTTTTTCCAATGATTTGTTTGTCCCAAACCCAGTACCACACACTCTTACTCACTTTGGCTTTAGAATAAGTCTTATATTCAGGTAATATAAGTCTTCCAAATCTGTTTTTATTTTTCAACATTGCTTTAGATATTCCAGGTCCTTAACATTCTCATACAAATTTTTAAGTTTGTCTGTTTAAAAATATGGTGGAGTTATGACTCTAGATCTGAAGAAAATAGATATTTTAATAATGTTAGGACTTCCAGTCCATGAATGAGAGATATCTCTACATTTATTTGGATCTTTAGATCTTATTTAGATCTCTCAGCAATGATTTCAGTGTAATTTCAATGTAAAGGTCTTGTATGTCTTAGACTTATTTCTCCATATTTTATGGATTATAGTACTTTCAAAAATGTGTTTCTTTTTTTAAATTTCATTTTCCAATTATTCAGTATATATGATTTTTTTGTATTGATCTTATATTCTGAAATCAAGCTATATTCACTTATTTCTTTTAGCAGTTGTTTTGTAAATTCCTTAGCATTTTTCTGTCTATGAAAAGGGTCAGTTTACTTTCTCTCCAATCTTTACGACTTTCTTTTGTTTGCCTTATAACTACATTTCTAAGATCTCCTGTATGATATTGAATAGAAGTGGCAAGAGTGGCCTTACTTACCTTGTTCCTACTCTTAGTAGGAAAGTTCAATATATCACTATTATGCTATCATAATAGCTTTTGTAAGTCTTTGATAAACTACTAAAAAATCATTCTGAGGAAATTTCCTTCTGTTTCTAACTTGGTGAGGTTTGTTTTAATATCATACATTGCTCAGTCAGTTCAACTGCTCAGTCATGCCGACTCTTTGTGACTTCATGAACTGCAGCAAGCCAGGCCTCTCAGTCCATCACCAACTACCGGAGCCTACCCCAACTCATGTCAGTTGAGTCGGTGATGCCATCCAACCATCTCATCCTCTGTCATCCCCTTCTCTTCCTGCCCTCAATCTTACCCAACATCAGGGTCTTTTCAAATGAGTCAGCTCTTCATATCAGGTGGCCAAAAGTATTGGAGTTTCAGCTTCAGCATCAGTTCTTCCAATGAACACCCAGGACTGATCTCTTTAGGATGGACCGGTTGGATCTCCTTGCAGTCCAAGGGACTCTAAAGAGTCTTCTCCAACACCACAGTTCAAAAACATCAATTCTTTGGCACTCAGCTTTCTTTATAGTCCAACTCTCACATCCATATATGACTACTGGAAAAACCATAGCCTTGACTAGATGGACCTCTGTTGGCAAAGTAATGTCTCTGCTTTTTAATATGCTGTCTAGGTTGGTCATAACTTTCTTCCAAGGAGTAAGTGTTTTTTAATTGCAGGGCTATAGTCACCATATGCAGTGATTTTGGAGCCCAAAAACATAAAGTCAGCCACTGTTTCCCCATCTATTTGCTATGAAGTGATGGGACTGGATGCCATGATCTTAGTTCTCTGAATGTTGAGCTTTAAGCCAACTTTATCACTCTTCTCTTTCACCTTCATCAAGAGGCTCTTTAGTTCTTCTTCACTTTCTGCCATAAGGGTGGTGTCATCTGCATATCTGAGGTTATTCATATTTCTCCTGGCCAGTGGCAGAGAGGAGATACCCCACATCAAAGTTCAGGAGCAGCAGCCAAGAGGTGATCTCCCACGAGGTTAGAATTTTGTTAAAAGAATTGTCTGCACCTCTTGAAATTATCATATATAGACTTTTTTTCCTTTATTAGTTACTGTGTTACATTTTTGTGTCACAAGTATCCTTGATACTTTTTGACTTGTTAAATCAAGTTTGCATTCTTGGAATAAAACCCCACTTTATGCTAAATTCAATTTTACTAATATTTTCTAAGGCATTTTTGAGTTTATCTTGATGAGAAAGATCATTCTGTATTTTTTTTATTGTTAATTTCTTTGTTAGGTTTTAGTATCAAGGTTATGCTAGCTTTGTAAGGTGAGTTGTCTCTATCGCCACTGTTTTCTCAGAGTTGGAATAATGTTTGATATATTCTTCCATAAATGTTTCATGGAATTCAGTAGAGAAACGATGTAAGTGTGCTGTTTCCCTTTTGGGATGATTTTATGTGATTTCAATTTCGTAAAAAAAAAAAAAAGGCTCAAAATTTTCCTTTTCACCTTGTGTAAGTTTTTAAAAAAAATTTTAGTGAAGTACAATTGATTTACATTGTGCTAATACACATTATTGTGATCCACACAGTCAAAGGCTTTGACATAGTCAATAAAGCAGAAATAGATGTTTTTCTGGAACTCTCTTGCTTTTTCCATGATCCAGCGGATGTTGGCCATTTGATCTCTGGTTCCTCTGCCTTTTCTAAAACCAGCTTGAACATCTGGAAATTCACAGTTCACATATTGCTGAAGCCTGGCTTGGAGAATTTTGAGCATTACTTTACTAGGGTCTGAGATGAGTGTAGTTGTGGTAGTTTGAGCATTCTTTGGCATTACCTTTCTTTGGGATTGGAATGAAAACTGACCTTTTCCAGTCCTGTGGCCACTGCTGAGTTTTCCAGATTTGCTGGCATATTGAGTACAGCACTTTCACAGCATCCTCTTTCAGGATTTGAAATAACTCAACTGGAATTCCATCACTTCCACTAGCTTTGTTCATAGTGATGCTTTCTAAGACCCACTTGACTTCACATTCCAGGATGTCTGGCTCTAGGTGAGTGATCACACCCTCGTGATTATCTGGGTCATGAAGATCTTTTTTGTACAGTTCTTCTGTGTATTCTTGCCACCTCTTCTTAATATCTTCTGCTTCTGTTAGGTCCATACCATTTCTGTCCTTTATTGTGCCCATCTTTGAGTGAAATGTTCCCTTGGTATCTCTAATTTTCTTGAAGAGATCTCTAGTCTTACCCATTCTGTTGTTTTCCTCTATTTCTTTGCATTGATTGCTGAGGAAGACTTTCTTATCTCTCCACGCTATCCTTTGGAACTCTGCATTCAAATGGGAATATCTTTGCTTTTCTCCTTTCCTTTTCGCTTCTTTTCTTTTCACAGCTATTTGTAAGGCCTCCCAGACAGCCATTTTGTTTTTTTGCATTTCTTTTCCATGGAGATGGTCTTGATCCCTGTCTCCTGTACAATGTCACGAACCTCCATAGTTTATCAGGCACTCTGTCTATCTCCCTTAAATCTATTTCTCACTTCCACTGTATAATCATAAAGGATTTGATTAGGTCATACCTGAATGGTCTAGTGGTTTTCCCTACTTTCTTCAATTTAAGTCTGAATTTGGCAACAAGGCATTCATAATCTGAGCCACAGTCAGCTCCTGGTCTTGTTTTTGCTGACTGTATAGAGCTTCTCCATCTTTGGCTGCTAAGAATATAATCAGTCTGATTTCAGTGTTGACAATCTGATGATGTCCGCGTGTAGTCTTCTTTTGTGTTGTTGGAAGAGGGTGTTTGCTATGACCAGTGCATTCTCTTGGCAAAACTCCATTAGCCTTTGCCCTGCTTCATTCTGCATTCCAAGGCCAAATTTGCCTGTTACTCCAGATGTTTCTTGACTTCCTACTTTTGCATTCCTGTCCCCTATAATGAAAAGGACATCTTTTTTGGGTGTTAGTTCTAAAAGGTCTTGTAGGTCTTCATAGAACCATTCAACTTCAGCTTCTTCAGCGTTATTTGTCAGGGCATAGGCTTGGATTACTGTAATATTGAACGGTTTGCCTTGGAAAAGAATAGAGATCATTCTGTCGTTTTTGAGATTGCATCCAAGTACTGCATTTCAGACTCTTTTGTTGACCATAATGGCTACTCCATTTCTTCTAAGGTATTCCTGCCCACAGTAGTAGATATAATGGTCATCTGATTTAAATTCACCCTTTCCAGTCCATCTTAGTTCGCTGATTTCTAAAATGTCAGCTTTCACTCTTGTCCTCTCTGCTGCTGCTAAGTCACTACAGTCATGTCCGACTCTGCGCGACCCCACAGACAGCAGCTCGCCAGGCTCCCCTGTCCCTGAAATTCTCCAGGCAAGAACACTGGAGTGGGTTGCCATTTCCTTGTCCAATGTATGAAACCGAAAAGTAAAAGTGAAGTTACCCAGTCATGTCCGACTCTGCGACCCCATGGACTGCAGCCTACCAGGCTCCTCCGTCCATGGGATCTTCTAGGCAAGAGTACTAGAGTGGGGTGTCATTGCCTTCTCTTTTACTTAGTATTTTTAATTTGTATTCTCTGACTTTTAAGGTTCAGTTGCACTGTGTAACAAACCACCCCAAATTTAATAACTTAAAATAATAACCATTTGTTTTGCTTCTGGTAGGCCATCTGGACTAGGATCAGCTAGGCAGTTCTTAGATTCCATCAGGTTTACACAGGAGTCTTTGCCCAGGTGCCAATCCACCAGGTGCCCCTGCTTCTGGGACTTGAGGCTCTGGCTGGGGCAATGAGGGTGGTGGGCCATGTGGTCTCCTCATTGTGCAGGCTAACTCAGGATTATTCACATGGTGGATGGGCAGTATTCCTGGAGAGAATGAAAATGTGAAAATCCTTTTAACCTCTGCAGGGCTATACTTGCTTTTTCCCCCCACATTCTTTTGACCAAAGTGAGTCATAAGAACAATTCAGAGTTACTTTCACTTGGAGAAACACACCTACTACCAAATCCAAATAACTGTGGCCGTGGGTTAGGGGAGCATTATTATCATTTTGGCAATCTTTCACATATTAAGGAGTTTTATTATAGAACAACTGTTATGTGCATGCGAACATGTGTGTTATGAATTTGGCAGTTTTGTTTAAATTATCTTATCAGTATTGTGATATTATAATCTTTGTGCATCTTTCTGGATTTTACAGAACAGTAAGTTCTTTGATGTCTCATCAAGAGCAAAACTATTCCTCCCATTAATACTTGGGAAGATTTTTATTATTTATGTATTTTTTTGGTGTTATAAGTCAGTGTAAGTTTTGTTTGTCTACATAACCCCAAACCATTAGAGATTCAAGGAATTTTTTTTCCATAGCCCTTGAGGAATTCAAAATGTGACACTGATAAAATTATCATAGATATGTTGACTTTGGGCTTATAAAAACAGTCCAGCTCTTAAATAATTCTCAACTGTGGATAAATTGTAAGTAAAAAGAAAGGTAGTCAATTTACCTAGCATCAGTTCAGTTCAGTCGCTCAGACGTGTCCGACTCTTTGCGACCCCATGAATCCCAGCACGCCAGGCCTCCCTGTCCATCACCAACTCCCAGAGTTCACTCAGACTCACGTCCATTGAGTCTGTGATGCCATCCAGCCATCTCATCCTTGGCCGTCCCCTTCTCCTCCTGCCCCCAATCCCTCCCAGCATCAGGGTCTTTTCNTCTATGGGGTCGCACAGAGTCGGAAACAACTGAAGTGACTTAGCAGCAGTAGCAGCAGCAGTCATTTACAGCATTGTTTCTCTCATGGAAAATTTGAATTAATCTAAATGTCTAATAGAAGAGGACTGAATTTTTTTTAAATATGGCATTTTTCATCATATGGAATGCTATACAACCATTTAAAAGTTGTGGAAGAGTATTTAGTGAGCTGCCTGGATGTTCATTATATATAGTTGGATTTTGATCACATATAAATAAATATATATATATATATATATATTTAAAGGCAGATTTTATTGCTACTTTTATGATTATGTGTGCATGCATGCTTAGTCACTTCTATCATGTCCGATTCTTTTCAACCACATGGCCCGTAGCACACCAGGCTCCTCTGTCCGTGGGATTCTCCAGGTGAGGATACTGGAGTGGGTTGCCATATCCTCCTCCAGGGGATCTTCCTGACCCAGGGATCAAAACTGCATCTCCTGCATTGCAGGTGGATTGTTTACTGCTGGGCCACCGGGGAAGCCCATGTATGATTATATTGTGGTACATAATGATATATGTAAGTGATATATATATATGATATAATGATATATATATGGTGAAGTGGTGAAGTCGCTCAGTCGTGTCTGACTCTTTGTGACCCCATGGATTGTAGCCTACAAGGCTCCTCTGTCCATGGGATTTTCCAGGCAATAGTACTGGAGTGGATTGCCATTTCCTTCTCCAATGATATATATATATATAAATATATACAAATCTTGGGAAAATATACAGCAAAATTGTGATGGTTATTATTTCTCCATGATGGCAATATGATTCTCTAGTTTTATTGAGATATAGTTGACATAGTTGATATATATATGGTGAAGTGGTGAAGTCGCTCAGTCGTGTCTGACTCTTTGTGACCCCATGGATTGTAGCCTACAAGGCTCCTCTGTCCATGGGATTTTCCAGGCAATAGTACTGGAGTGGATTGCCATTTCCTTCTCCAATGATATATATATATATATAAATATATACAAATCTTGGGAAAATATACAGCAAAATTGTGATGGTTATTATTTCTCCATGATGGCAATATGATTCTCTAGTTTTATTGAGATATAGTTGACATAGAGCATTGTATGAGTTTTAGGTATACATGATGATTGGATATATGTATATATAGAAAAATGATCACCACAAGTTTAGTTAATATCACATTACAAATTGCAAACTTTTTTCTTGTGATGAGAACTTTTAAGATCTATTCTCTTAGCAACTTTCAAATATATGATACACTATTATCAACTTTAGTTGCCCTGCTGTGTATTATATTTCCAGAACTTTTCCTATAAATGAGAGTTTGTACCTTTTGACCATCTTCGTCCATTTCACTCACCCTCCACCTACTTCTATGGCAACCATTAATCTGCTTTCTGTATTTCTGAGTTTGTTTTCCTAGATTCCGCATGTGAGTGAGATCATAGAGTATTTGTTTTTCTTGGTCTTACTTATTTTACTTAGCATATTGCCCTCACCATCTACCCATGTTGTCAGAAACAGCAGAATTTCTTTTTTTAATGGCTGAATAATGTTCCATTTGTGTGTGCAGATATGTGTAATTTTTCTTTATCCATTCATCTGTTGATAGACACTTAGGTTATTTCCATGTCTTGATTATTGTAAATAATGCTGCAGTGAACAATGGGACACATATCTTTTAGAGATGGTGATTTTTTTTTCCTTCAGCTGTATACCCAGAAGTAGAAGTGCCAGATCACATGGTAGTTCTATTTTTGGTTTTTAAAGAACGTCCATGCTGTTTTCTAATTTACATTTCCATTAACAGTGCACAAAGATTTGCCTTTCTCCACATCTTTGCCCTACACTTGTTATGTAATCCCAGAGGTAGATTATCGTTTTGGTAATAGTCATTCTAACATGTGAGTAGCCTTGGTGGCAAAGTGGATTTTATTTTCCTTTTTTTTTAATCCATGATTTGAAATTTTTAGAATGAATATGTATGGATGATATGAGGGAAAGTAAATAAAAGTTACTTTTTTTAAAAGCCCTACTGATTTACAGTTTCAGGATTATTTGTATTTTTGTCGCTACTCTCTGTAAGAGGTTTGAGCCTTATAAAATCTACAGAATTACCTAAAACTCAAGATGATCTGAGTATACAAAAGGCTGGCTTTATTGCCACCCTAGTAGAACACATCATGAAATAGAGTGGTTCCTTTAGAATTTTTTGTTTTGCTCTTAACATTCACAAGAACTCATAAAGACTGGGGAACTTTTTCTCTAAAAACCATCATGTCTTTATTTTAAAACATCACCATTGTGAAACAGGCTTGTAAACTTTGGTTTGGAAGCAGAATCAGTGTTCCTATTTATTTCTTAAAGCTCATGTAATCATGGGATCCAGAGTCTTAAAAAAAAAATCTGTTGGCTAGACAATTACTGTTAAAAGTAGACATGGGTATTGCTTCTGTGTTAAACTGCTAGCCATGATTCTGTGTTAGCCATTTCTTGCTAGTCTAATTGATGAGCTCCCTGACAGGGAAGCGTATGTTGCACACATCTGTAGTACAGTGGTATTTCTATTTAGTAAATCCCTGGTGGAATATAGCGTTTAGCCAGATTCTCCTAGATTTTAACAGGGCTACAAAACAAAACCCTAAATTGGAAGTTTTGATGTCTATCTTATTCTCGTTGAATAGACTGTTGAGATCAGTTGCGATCGAAGAAATGATTCATACAGACTTCCCTGGCAGTCCAGTGGTTAACACCCGACTCTTTTGAGTGCAGAGGGCATGGGGCTTGATCCCTGGTGGGAGGAGCTAAGATCCCACATGCTGCACAGAAAAAAAAAAAAAAAAGTGAAAAGAAATGGTTAATATAGTGTGTCATCTGTAATGAATAAGCACATCTTCAAGGGGGTATTGAATCTTTCTGGGACCCAAATGGAATCCGACTGTGCTGGAGAGGATTTTTTAAAGTGGGGCAGAGTGTTGTAAAACCACCACATCTGCAGAATAGTCAACACTTTAAATTGTTTGGTTGATGGATTTTTATTAGGAGCAGAATGTGGCTGGGTGTGCAGAGTTGAGCATGGTTTCCTGGGGCGAGAGGAAGTCTTGGGGAGAATGGGGCACCATCCAGGTAACACTCAGGTAGCTGCGGCGCTTCATGCCTGCAGCGCCGATGTACAGGCAGCCTTTTCCGTGTCAACACCTGCTCATTAGGAACTGGACCAAGACTCCCAAAGAGCTCTCAGATGGCCTGAATTCTGTATCCCTGCCAATCCGAGCTAGAATTTAATAACAACCTTGAGGTGAAACTTGGGCCTTTCCTCGCTGCTAATCCCCCAAACCATCTGGCTTCCCCTTTCTCTGACTAACACTTTAGTGTATGTGTTGGGAGAGGGAGGAGGCTGTGGGCAGATGAAGGGGAGCAAACCGATCTGACATTTCTTAAAGGACAATCCACTCTCCTTCAGAACAGATAGAGTTTCTTGTGGGTCCCAGACCTAAGCTTGTTCTTCCCATAACTTCTGCATTTTCAATTGCCACATCCTTGCTGGAGGTCTCACCATTCATTAACTATTGACAGATCTGGTTCCCTGTCCAGGCATTAACTATTGACAAACCTCCAAGTTTCATTCTTTTAATAAAATAATGTCAAAAAGAAGCATTTAAGTCCATGAACATGATTCTGATGTGTTTTTTTGAGGGTTATGCACTTTCTCTTTAATTTCTGACTCAGTTTAGCACATTTTTGGAAATAGGGTGGATTCCCATAAATATTTGTTTTCCTGTGCCCTGCAAAGTAATGGAAGTAATTTAGTAGAAAATATTTAGAATGTAATAGTAAATTACTAATAAAATAAAAAACACTAGAGTTGCTTCTGCCTTGTCGCCACCCCAGGGAAGGAAAGAGAACATAGTAAACCAGATGTCTGTCCTATGCATTGCATAGAGAATAGCATGGCTGTGGTCCTGCTGGAGACTCACTTTGGGGCAGATGGCCATTGAATTGAATGGCGGATGGGGTCAGCTGTCCTACTGCAAATTGATCTCACTCTCACTCTCCTGAGTGCTTGTTGAGTTTGGGCATCCTGAATACACATGTAGAATTATGCTACTTCAATAAAAGAGGTGCCCAGTAAATATTTGTAAGTGAAGGAATTAACACACACATTTTATTTCTGTGTATGCAGTGCCATGCTAAGTCACTTCAGTCGTGTCCAACTCTGTGCAACCCTACGGACTGTAACCTACCAGGGTCCTCTGTCCATGGGATTCGCCAGGCAAAAATACTGCAGTGGGTTGCCATGCCCTTCTCCAGGGGATCAGCCTCATTTTTTACAGCCTGCATACTAAGAATGGTCACACAAAGGTGACCCAAGTTCCATTTCAGTATGTACAAATGAAGTCTTATTGCATCCCAACCATATTTGTTCATTTACCTGCTATCTCTGGCTGCTTTTGCACTAAGGCAGGGAAGTCCAACAGGTACGGCAGAGGCCAGATGGCTTGCAGAGACCCAAACACTTGCTGTCTGGTCCTTTACAAAACTGTTTGCTTATCTCTACCATGGAAGATATTAAATACAAAAAAAAAATGAGTTGGATAAAATCTGCCTAGATGAAGCTACACCTCACAGTATTTGTAAAAATATTTCCCTACTTCACCTTTTCTTTTAGGAGATAATTGGTTGAAAAAGAAAATTGTTCTAAACTTTTATCTTTTTCAAAAGGGCCTCATAAGTTTTTTCCCAAACATAAAATGTTATGTCCCAGTACCTACTCTACTAACTTTGTGATTATATGTTGGTATGGTATAATGGAAGGACAAGTAAAAAGGTGCCAACTTGTGGACCATATACTAGAAAGTTTAATTCATCTGATTTACAGTTTGCCTTTTGAATCAACATGGAAGAGGAAGTGTTCCAAGACTTACCAAGTTTGTAGGACAAGAAGAAAGAGGAGGAGTCCCACATATATTTAGGAACCGAGGGCCAATCTATATTACAGTCTGCCTCAACCTGATAATACCTTGTGTGTACATGTACTGTTTTTGTCTTTTGTGGTAATCATGTTGTTTCATAAACATTAGTTTTTGAAAACATACTGGTAAGGAGCACGTACTGTTATTTCCATTCCAGAAGAAGTAGTTATAAACTCTGCATGTATCCCCTTCTATGGCAGTAAATCAGTTCCAGATCCAAGAAAATGTCTTTTTTTTTTCTTTTTTGCCATACAAAATCTCTGCATGATTGAAACAGTCCACAATATGATATAGGATTGCTACATGAGTTTTAATGTGAATATTTGACTATTTAGTATGACTTCCTCTATGGCACCTGGCATAGTGTTCAGTTGCTTTATCCTACTCACGGTCACTATGATATGACATCATGAATCAACTCATTAGATACTCCATTTTCTAAAAACTAAGTCTTTGCTTTCTTTTGTACACCACGCTCTCTTATATTCAGAGTCAGCAAATGATCGCTGAGTGAGCCAATAGTTTCCCACATCTACAAATCCTATCTGCTTCTTCACACATTTGCTGTTTCGTTGTCTCTTAAAAGAAATGTGTTGAAAGTGAACTTTCTTTCTTTGTGTCTTGGTCAAAACACACCAGCAGAGGAAGCCCACGTAAGTCAATCGTTGCATCCTACCGTGACTATATTTCAGAGTTTCAAAGCACATAGGTCAGCAGAGAGGAGAGACTTTAGAATTCCTTTCCATCCCTACATTGATGGAACCAGGGACTCAGGAAGGATGAGGGGTTTCTCTCAAGTCTTACAGTTACTTTTAGCAAAGTTAAGAGAAGGACTATTTTGCCTTTCTTGCCTATTTGCATTCTCTTCCCTTTGGACCACCTTAAGTATGATTCTAATATAAATATTAAATTACAAGGATTCAGTGAAGTATCAACTGTTTGGTTATAAACATTGAGACTTGATTCCATGGATACATAGAATTTACTCCATTTTTTGGTGGAGTAATGGAGTAAAAATGTCAACCTTTTTGGAATATTTATTAAACTATAAGTTAATAAAGACTGATGGAAGCTATAGTTATCCAGATAGTTTAGGAGAAAAGTAATACAGAAACATATTTTATCTTCAGTAATATATTTGAATTGAGCCTATTACTTGGGAAACTATTCAAATTTATTATCAGCTACTGTGCTCAGCTTCTTGGTTCAGAGGGCTAATTGGGAGGAATTGCTACCCTAATAAAGTCTTCTCTGGCAGCTCAGAGGGTAAAGAATCTTCCTGCAAGGTGGGAGACCCAGGTTCAATCCTTGGGTTGGGAAGATCCCATGGAGAAGGGAATGGCTACCCACTCCAGGATTCTTGCCTGAAGAATTCCATGGACAGAGGAGCCTAGCAGGCTACCATCCATGGGGTCACAAAGAGTCTGACATGACTGAATGACTAACACTTTCACTTTATTAGCCTAATACAGTGGAGACTCAACTCAGTTGGCTTCTCATTATCTTGAGAATCTAAAACTAGAAAGAAGCAGGGGGCCCCGTGAACAATTGTTCCTCATCTCGACTCTTTCAATCCAGTTATATTCTTCATTTTTTTTCCTAATACTGTGACTGAGATTTCTTCTTCATTGTTTCATTGACTGGTTTACTCCTGCCACTCCATACTCCTAAGAATGAAAGCTTTAGAAAAGGGGACCTCATCCATCTTACTGACCATCCTATCACCAGCATCTATGACAGTGCCTGGGCTCTAGGGGGAATTCTGCATTGTCTGCTCAAGCATGAACAGTTGGCCAGGTAGACTAAGAATGTGAGGTGTTGAAATGTGAAATTGTAAATTCTGCGGATAGGAAAGAGAGTCTTTATACCTGACCTAGAAAGCATTGTTCTGCATACTCGCTGCTTGGTTTTGTCTTACAGGTCCACACCCCTGCTTCCACAGCACCTGTATATGTGTTATAATTGTCAGTTTCCTTGTCTCTCTTTCTCACTGATGATTTGAGGAATGGGTCCAAGTTCCATTCACCTGTATGTCCCCGATGCCAAATGTGGTGACCAGCATAGTGAATGAGTCCATGAATATGTGAATGCTGCTTTTAGCACAAGTGCCTGAGAACATCACGTATTTTTGTCCTTTAACATTTCATGTGGAAAGCATAATGACTGACTGCAAAGTGTCTTCTGATACTTGTTTGGAGAAATATCTGCCTGCAGGAAAAGACCTGCTGGCAAGTTGGGCTCTCTTTTTCTTAAGATAAGCTCTTTATGTAGACTGTCAGTGTCCAATAGAAATGTTGTGGGAGCCACATATATAATTTTAAATTCCAAATAGACACATTTAAAAATCTCTTTAAAAAGTAAAATTAATTTTAGTATATTTTATTTAACTGAACATTTCCAAATATCCTCACTTCAGCTTGAATCAATATATAAAATTATTACTGAGGTAATTCACATTGCTTTTTTTCCCATGGTGTCTTGAAACCCAGTGTGTATTTTACATCTCAATGTGGGTGCTAAATTATCATCAGAAATACTTGATCTTTTATCTTATAAAATGAAAAGCAAAAAGTAAATTCACATTTCCAAATTATTCCAACACTTAAATGTGTTCCAATATCTGAACTGAGAATGTTTTAAAAATAAATTTCTTAATTAAATAAAATTTAGAAACTCAGTTTTGCAGTCACACTAGTGCTAGTTCATTGCCAGTCACTAAACAGGGCTGGTGGCTACTGTTTTGGCCAGCCCAGATTGTAAACACTGCATTTTCATTTTTTAAAAAATTTCATGAAAGTAATCTCATGGACAGAGGAGGCTGGCGGGCTGCAGTTGCAAAGAGTCAGACATGACTGAGCAACTAAAGAACAAAATAGTCGATTTACAGTGTCATGTTAATTTCTGCTGTACAGCTAGCGACTCAGTTATACGCATACTTTCATATTTGTTCTGTTATGGTTTACCATATATATAATTCACATCATATGTATGGGTTACCATGACTATAGTTCCCTGTGCTATACAATAGAACTTTGTTTATCCTATACCCAAGGATAAACCTTGTTTATCCTATACATATAATTGTGTAAATTCTTCTTAAATAAACCTTTCTTAAATATCTTTCTTCACTTTCAAACATGTACCACCTTCTACCACCTCAGGTCATTGGACTTTGGGGTTCCTTTGTGGATGTCTTTGTGGTCATCTGGTTCCACTTGTTTCTCTGGTAAAGACCAGGGCTGCAGAGAGGAAGCAACTTGTCCAGTACAATTGTTTGTCCAGGACTTTGGCTGCTGGCTTCTTGCTCACTCTTCCACCAGGCACTGCCAGCTCCCTCCTTTGGGTGGACAATCTAGGGGCTGTGCCTGTGGGGTTCATTCATGCACATCCAGGGATCCCCCTCTTTCTGCCAGCCAGCCTGTGTGTGATGGAGAGACCACGGGGGAGCCATCCCCGGCAGCCTGCCCCCGCCCCCCATGGGAGGTGGCAGAAGCAGCTGGCATCTTGGACCAGCTGGCTGGCTCCAGGCTGAGGTCATGCTGGTGACTTGGACAGACAGCCTGCTCCAGGGACGGAGGGCAAACCAAGTACTAAGACAGATGGAACCAAGGCCAGCGCTCATTTATCCGAAGGTGCCACCCACTCTGAGGAGTGTGAAAAGGACACCAGTCCCTCAGTATGATTTAGTCCCTGCCTTTTTTCCCCATGTGTCTCATCTGAAAATGAAGAATAACCTGTGACTGTGAGTTGAGCATTTCCTAGGGTGCCTGCTGTCATTTATAACCATTGACAGGCTCAGCGCTTGTTCTTTGTTGTGCCCCACATTGCTCAGAACCCGCTCAAGATCTCTTGACATCATCTTTATCTAGGGTGCCAAAATTAATGCAGTGACGATGGATCCATTTTTCTTTCTGAAGGAAAAATATTTTGACTCTCTCTTATGGTGAGGCTGTTCTGCTTCTGAGAAAACTGAAGTGGGTGCAGCATGAAATAATTCTGATCCCATCAAAACATGCGCTTTCCTTGTTATCAAGAGCCGGGGGCAGGGTTGGGAAGGTGCAGCTTCGTTGGTGGCTGGCAGCGTTGCTCTTTTTCGTTTTTTTCCTGCTCCCCTCCCCCATTCTTTATGTACTACCCACCCTCCACTTCTCCACATCACTGTGTCCTATGTTTTTTCAAGTGCACTTTGAAACTGGTGTAACGTCAAGATCACCAAGAGACAGTATCACTTCCACAGAAATCAAATACACTATTTGTGTGTCAACTCAACTGAGCAACGTGAAGACACAGTATAAATGACAACCGAGGGTAGTCAAGTTATTTATTGGCTGAAGAATAATCAAAACTTGTCTTGGAATCCCGGCAAGGTGTTTGCCAAACTGAGGAGAAAATGGCTCGGGTAAAATGTCCAGTGTATTGATTTGGGTTTACTTTCATTGGCATAGTTTAGTCACAGCGTTTTGATTCCTGGATTAGAATTTATTTGGGGGTATAGCCATTATTCCGGATGCCAAACTGGAAAGTGATGTTTACTTTTTTATACTAGTTTTACACTCTAATAAAGTAAGGACAAGAAGAACTCAATGAAACATGTCACTTCTGATCAGAAATCAGGAATTATTTTGAATAAGATTAAGAGGAAGGTTTAATAGGAGGAATCACTTATTGATATAATTTCTGTAATCAAGGTAGACACCAGGGAAAGATCAGGACTCCTTGCTGCCTAGTGCCAGATTTCAAATTTCAAACCATGCTCATCCAATCTGCCTTCAGGTGGGAGGTTGAGGAAGTCTAAAACTTTGCGCTGTAGACAGTGTACCTTCCATTCAGCTAGGTAACTTCACTCTCTGGTTTATTCTCAATGCCTGTCCTGTAGGGCTTATTCAAAGGAAAGATTTCTGCAGCTAATAAAATTTTGAAAGATGAGTCTTTAACTTTGTTTTGAAAGAGGAATTAACTTTGTTTCGAAAGAATTCCTAGGTGGTGTAGGAATTTTTGTACCTGGAATTTTTATAAAGCCAGAATAGCTTATTTTTTGCCTTGAGAGAAGTTGTTCCTTAACTTTCTGTAGCTTCACCGTTCCTCAGATGGGCCACTCCATCCCATGCAAGCCCTGCTCCTTACACCCTTGTGGCCAGTGTCAGGGAGCAGGCCTGGAGAAGCTACCCAGTGGACCTCGCATTACTGTTTGAGGTGCCATGCTTACTGTAATGCTGTTTCTGCATCTCCTTCTTGCTGCAGAGACCTGCCCCTCTGTTGGAGACCTATTCTTACACCAGCTGCAAAGTTTTACTTGGAAGGTTTGAATGAATTTGATCATCACCCAGAAGAGAACAATCTCGTGAGACTGAAGTAGAAAAGTTTTATAAAACTTCAGGCAAAGAATTAAGCTTTTGAAAGTTCTTTTCTTGGTTGTTTCAGCTACAATAAGAGCTTGCTTTCTAGAATTACTGTTAGAACTGTGAATTTAGTTTGGGAGGAACAATTGCTAATATTTGTGGCAATCTTGGGTAAATGCCTTTGCAATAAATAAATAATAAATAAATGCACCAGGAGCTTGATATCAGGGTGTGTGCTGGATAGGAAGAAAGGGACTAAGACTTGAGTGATAATACCATCAAATCCTAGGACTCCCAGAGCTGCCTTTCTTGGCAGTTTTGCTATTTAAAGTTCTAGTTTAAAAGTGGCAAACAGAAGCCCATATTTTCGTAAAAAAAGAAATCTAAATGAGCTATGTCTTAGAGTTTAGTTTTGGTGGGACAACCACTAACTGCAAAATCCACTATTAAAAAAAATCATATTATGGCGGCATGTAAGTTGTGACTTATTCTCAACTTCTGAACATTTTGGGAAAGCAAAGAATTATTCCAGAGAGGAATGTGTCCAAAAATACTTGGACGTGTTTTCCTAATTTCCATCTTTGCTTTCGCTGATAGAGATCAATGGGACAGTAGCTTTGCCAGCCTTAGATGGCAAAGTTACCTTGGTCAGATGTGCTTATAAAAACATTTTAAAGTAGCATCAGTATCTATAAAGGAAGAAAAAAAGAGAGGATCCTGGAGCCAGTGAGAGATCAGCCAGTTTTTTAGCTGGCTATCCTCTTCAGCTTGCTGAAAATAAGGATAGGAAATTTTATGAATATTCCTCAGAAGTCCAGGATGGTTAATATCAGGAGCAAGCACACAAAAGTTTAACTTTTTATATTTTCTGCCCCACCTATTACTATTACAATAAAAACTTCTTCTGATAGAAAAGCATTTAGAAGCTCCAAATACAGTTTATTGCTTTTGGATCTGAGTTACATTTCATCCCTTGCCTTCTTCCCCACCCCTGCTTTTTTGTCAGACAATGGTTTTGTAGGCAGTTGGGAACTTTTCTACAACTCTTCCTTCATGTAGATAGTTTCTGTAGGAAAGCAAGCACACAAGTGTCAGTGGGCCCTCAGAAATATTGGGCCACAGTGATTTTCACATGGTTCACAGTGAGGCCATCTATTTCAATCCACTTGTAGTAGGTCACGGCCATGGTCCTCCTTTGCTTTCCATTGTCTGTTGCTGCCCAGGGGAAGATGTAAGACCCCCTGCTAGGGAAGAATGAAGAAAGTTCTTGATCTCCAAATCAGAAATACAGTCAGTAGTTGTTGGCAGGAACTTACACTTGGGGCTCTTAATGAAGCAGGTGAACAGCAGCTCCAGGGACGTGCAACCAAATCCTTGCACAACACCTCTGGCTGCATGCTTTGGCCTCCACACATTTGAACAGTCAGTCCTGCGAACTGAATCCTGGCGTGCTGCTGTTCACGGGGTTGCAAAGGGTTGGACACAACTTGGTGACTGAACAACCACCACCACCACCACCACCTGCATATTCAAAACACACTGATTTCCAAAGTCAAGGACTTTGAATATTAGAAGCACACACACTAAGTCTTTTCAGTGAAGCATCATCTTTTTTCCCCCTGCTCATTTACTTGGGGAATTTAAGGTTTCTCACTGGGGCCTGGAATGGTTCAGGTCCGACTGACATTTCAGCCATGTTTGGGGCACTGTGTGTTTGTGTATATGAATGATTCCTGACTTATTAAATTTCTTCCAGTGCGTGCATCCTAGCAGAAGATAGCCCAGCAGGCCTTGAGCCCTTCTGCTGCTTCACTTCACCTCATGAATATTCAGAAGCTGCAGTCATTGAGGACTCAGGTGGCAAAAATAGTAAGGTGATTGAAGCGCGCATGAACGCCACACTTCCGCGACTTGGAGCCCCTGACTGCAGCGCAGATTTTCTGTGACCCTTGGACCTCAGGAGGGGAGAGTCCTGGGGAAGCCCTCTGAATCAGGCATCTGTTCCCTACACCAACATGCTCATGGCCTGCTGTATGATGTGTTGTAATCAGCATGTTGTTTTTAAAAGACAGGCCCTTCTGTGAATCCTCCCCCACAAAATGCATTTAGGCTGATAGTTGAGCATAAAGGCCTCACTGTGGAGATGAGCAATGCCTGCATTGTTTTCCCCATCATGCAGTCAGGATCTCCACAGCAAAATCGAGTGTCTTTTGTAAAATCTTATTTTATATATTTTGTCACCATCAGCAGTTATACTGGAGTAGGAACCGCTCCATTCTCTTACGGGTTAAATTCTGCTCTGGGCAGACCTAGTGGTGATGTATAAATTGCAGCCCTGCCTTTTTTTCGAAGGCTTCTAAAATAGGTTTTCAGAATTAGTGCTGGATTTTTGCTCCTGCATGTGCGGTGACTCTGATTTTTTCCCTTCAGAGAAGCATCCTTTGCAGCATTCCCCCTTCCGAGGAATCACTTAGACACTTCCAGCTGGTGGCAGGGGATACAGCCATAATACAGCTTCCTGTGTCCCAGCTGTCTTTTTCACTACGGTAAATGCATTACGATGGCTGCACTCTCGTGTAAAGGTTCAGGTACAGGGAGGTGTAGGATGAAGTCTGGAAACCATCGTTGGGGTTTTTAAAGCTTCGGCTTCTCCAGCATCTTGGCATTTTGAATGTCTTCCTGCTTGGAGTCCAAGGTTTCTCTCCAGTGATTGGAATGCTGCTGGAAGCCTGATTAAAGGTGCCTGAGGATATCACCTTCTACCAGGAAGCCCTGCGTGCTTGAAAGGGTCCTTTTCAATGCATTATGGCTCATGCGGCCTCCCAATTAAAGAAAACCCGGGATTTAGAAATCAATGCTGAAGAAGAGACAGAGAAAAAAAGGAAACACCGCAAACGGTCCCGGGATCGGAAGAAAAAGGTAGCTATATATGCCAGTGCATAGATCTTGCCTGGATCCTTTATGTTTTAATCTCCTCTTGGCATCTGTGAGAAGCATTCAGGGCTGTTTTTACATGCGGTGTAGAGTATAAATTGAGTGTGTAAGTTGGGTGTGTAAATTGGGAACAGATGATAGAAACCCTGTGGTAGAGCACGGGTGTAGGGTGGGCATGGCAGGGGAAGATTTTATCTCATGTAGGGGGATTGCAGTGCTGATGCGGAAGGCTTGCACTTTACATAGGCATGGGCATGCTTCCATGACATGGAAAGGTGTTGCAAGGGAGTTCAAAGTAGTTTCTTTCCAGCCCAGTCAAGGTTAAATGCACTGCGGTGAGTTAGAATTGAGGGAGAGACCGGAGAAGCAGCCTTGTACTTCTTACAGTTCTGTCTCATGGAAAAGGAGCTTTTGTGCTAGAACTGTGTCACACGTGTGCATTTTCAGGCAGATCTATGACCTTAAAGACGTAACAGTAAAGTCATTTCCTGCTTTGCTTTTTGGTTCCCTCTTTCCTTCTGACTCTCAGTTCCATAAGGTACTTCCTAGGTAGGTTGTGCAATGGAAATAAGCTGCTGGAAATAACTTTTCTTTTATTAAATACTGCTGAAAGCACAGAGGTTTGTCTTTCTCTACTGGCTGAGAGTGATTATCCTGAATGCAGGAATTCCCACGATAAGGCAGGGACTTCAGCACTGATTGCTTTAGATCTGAGCGTGGGCATTGATCATCCCCTACTGATACTCTAATGCAGGGGAGCAAATAGGAATATTCTGGGTCACTGGTGTTTAATTACAGCCTGAGGGTGCTTACCTTTTGGGGGCTGTGCCCTTAAATATGAATCCTAGATACCAATTTGGAGAGTGAGGCCCAAAATCACTTTTCTTCCATGACAGTTTATAAAAATTGACTAAAACTCTGTGATCTGAATATGGAAGTCAGGTCATAAAGCATTTTTATGTCTCTTTGTGAGAATTCCCAAGGGAAAGATCATCTTCATTTACTCTGAGCAGTGATGCACGTGCCTTGCAAATGACATGCAGATTTCATCCACTACCTTCCTTCAGGAGTGATCATGAATATTTTCAGGGCCTTTGCCATTTTCTTCCAAGTGAAAGTCTAGAGAAACCTCTTATGCCTTTTGTTCCTGGCAGACTTTCTGGGACTGAGTTCAGAGAGTTGCGGTGGTTCTGCCACACGACATTAAATATAGGTGTTTCCTGCTTCAGGATTCTCACAAAAAAACTTCTTGAACACATTTTCACAGAAGTACAGGCTTAAGTTAGGAAATTTTCAGCAGGTGTATTTCAAAGCCTCACACAGCAGAGTTGTTATGAAATTGCCTTGTTTTACTGGGTTCTGGTCTAATTTTGTGAAAGTTAGGTCTGTCTGTGGGTCGGTCACTATACTTTGACCTTTCTATGCACATCCCTCTCGTCCACCCCTACGACATGATAAACTGGCTTCTAAGAAATACAGGGACAGGAACATAAATTTGTATAAAGATAAAGTTTCATCGTTAAGTCAATATTCTGTGTAAGAGTTACTGGCCAAGCCAGGTTTATGGACAGCCATGTCCTGGGGGAGCAGCGACACGTCTGCTGCCCTATACCCCGTCCCCCATTTGACTCGAAAGCAAAATAAGGAAGGGGTGAGCCAAAGGGAGTTTCTGGGTTCACTGAGCTGAAGCAAATGCTTTGTGGATCAAAATGCTTAGTACAACAGAGTCTGTTCAATGTAAATCTCTTAGCAACCAGAAGGGAACATGGAGAAATATCAATATCGCTATTGTCAATGTGCAGGCAGATTTAAATGTTTTGTTCTCAGGGCACTCACAGAGGAGATCCAGAAAGGGGCTCATGGATAACACTCCCATTGCTATTGTGCTTTTTAATTCATAACACAGTATAGGATATATATTCCCCATCAAAGGTACATGTATCACAGAAGATTTAATAGTCATAGCCAAATGATTGCATGGACCACTTCTTTGTGCAAAGTTAAGGTTAAATGACTTTGAAGATATGCTCTATATCTCCTTCCATGACACAGTGTATGTTACACTTATTTTCTACAAAGTGAATTATTTCAACTTTGAGTTTCTTTTTTCCTACCTTTTCCTAAAATCCTAATTAAGGTTTCTGGGCCATTTTACTCCATGTTGTAGGCCCCTGTCAATTGAAAAGCTACTTTTAAATATTTTGCAGGGGGGACTTTCCTGGAGGTCCACTGGTTAAGATTACATACTTTTACTGACACTTTCACTGTAGCGGGGGTGTAGGTTCTATCTCTGGTCAGGGAACTGAGATCCCACATGCTGTGCAGTGTGACCAAAAAAAAGTTAACACTGCATTTGCATTTTATGAAAAAAATGTGTATACACACACACACACACACACATATATAGTGGGTTATTATGGGACTCATTCTCATTCATATGCAGAAATATCCTCTGGGATATTTTAATTACAAAAAGGAATAGTGAGCACTCTCATAAAATCTCTAAAATACAAAAGGAAATCTTAGAGTATCTACTTTATAAAACAAGGAATTTGATCATGGTTCCCCTTCAATTCAGGTTTGAGCGAGCCCAAGATGAACCTTTCTTGATTAAATGACACAGAATCTTACAGTATGGGATATTACTAAGTATTATACTCAAATGATAATATGCATGTAAAATTAATATAGGATTTACATTTCAGTTTTTTTAAACCCAACGAGTTGCACATTTGGTCTCTTTTGAATATTGATAACCGTGAATAACTGATTACCACAGAACCACCTGGGAAGCCCCTATGATATATAAGTAGGAAACTTTGAGGAATTTATGATTAGTTGAATTTTAGTAATGATGTATTTTATTCTTGGCACAACAACTTTCATGTCAAGTAAAAGAAAATCTTCCTGTTTGTTAAAAAAAGAAATTCACTTAGATGAATGAACACTTACTTAATCCCTTTATCATCTGACTTTAAGGAAAAAAAGATTCAGTGAGCATCTAATGTGAAAGTTTCTTACCCTCATTTCCCATTGCTCTTCCCTGGTCTGTTTTTTGGCTTCACTCTCCTTCTCTCCTGATGGGCTTAGATTGGCAGCGAGTAGGAGGAATGCCAAAGGTAGACAGTGACTGTGGGTGGGTTAGGATTGGATCCGTGCCCTTACCAAGCACGTTGCAGGGAGGAACTCTATCTCCTGCATTCAGCAGGCTCCCTGGCCCGCAGGTGTTGGTCTGGAGAGGGTCCCAGCCACCTTGAACCCACAAGACTTAGAAATCCCAAATGCTCTTCAGCCCTGTACTATCCTTGTTACCATTGGCTTCTGGTGCCCCATTACCCACGTGGTTTGCCCTTTCTCCACATTATATTATTAAATTATAAAATACATTTCATTAGTGAGGAATGTTAGTATCAAAACTTAATTTATTCAATATTTTTATGTAACTTGTATGTATTTACTACATCCTGTAAAAAAAAAAAAAAAAGAAAAGAAACAAGCTTCAAGGTGACCCATGGAAATTTATACTTTAAAAAAGGACACTATGAAATTCTTTCTCTTTTTCTCTCTCTCTTTGAATGACAAAGGAATAATCAGTCAATTAATTCTGTGATTATTGATGTCAAACTCATACAGCTATTCCAGTGGCAGAGCAGGAATGAATGAATATTCATTGCTTTATTTTTGCATTCATGCACTCATTCAGCAAATATTTGAATAACTTCTGGCATTAGGCATTATATTCTGTGTTGGAGATAAAGCGAAATGAGGCAGAGAGGCTACAGTACATTGTGTTGTACTGTGCTTCCCGGCACAAGGAGGAAGAAGATAAGAGCACCATTAAACACCCTACAAAGGAGGAGCCACAGCAAGACCCCCCCCCACCCAGTTCAACTCGAATGGGCTCACAGAAGGTTCTTGGCGTAGCTAAGCCTTGGAGGAGTCAGTGAGATAGACAAACAGAAGGACAGGAATCCCAGGCCAACAGGGGTTCAAGTATGAGAGACATTCAGCTGTGTGAGAAACAAACAGTATTTTGGAGAAAAGGGGACGTGAGGATATGGCAGAAAAAAATGGCTGTAAAAGTAGTCAGGGGTCAGTTACGAAGGTCTTTGTATGCTGTTTTATGGAGCTGGACACTAACCCCTGCTCAAAGGAGAGAGGGACCTGAGTGGTTTTAGGGGTGATGGTCAAAAGAGGGGGCTGAAGAGCTTTCTGGGTTGAGAACCATCCTTCAAGCATCAATGCTGTGGGCATCAGCCGGCAGAGCCATCAGGAAGCACCAGTGGTGGTGAGGCAGGCGTGAGAGATGCTGAGGGTCTGAGCCACGGCAGAGATGATGCTGGTGGAGAAGGGGGTGTTGCATACAAGAGATATTTAGAGGAAGACTCGATAGAACTTGGCAGTGGACTGCATGTAGGATGTGGGAGGGAGAGATTGAATTCTAGGGTAACTGCCAAGTTTCTGGCTTGAAGCGGAAGATGAAGAATTAAATTTCCTGGATTCATTTCTTTTCTCCCAGGACATTTCTTGACCTCTTATAAAGTGCACTAGATAGGGTTTTAAATTACCTTTTCAAGTGGAGCCTCATTTATTCTTCACAACAAACCTATGAGAAAGTATTTCTGTTATTTCCATCTTCCAGATGAGAAAACTGAGGCATGAGCCTTCAGGCTGTTGCCTCAGAGTTCCCACACTAATTAGTGACAGACCCAAGATTCCAATTTGAGTTGCCTAACTCTCTAGCTTGTTTTCTTAACTACTACACTATACAATGTATGTAGTTAATATTTTCACAGTTACACATCAAAGTGGGCTTGATTCAGAGAATCTTCTAAATGATAAGCTATTTTCTAAACATCTGGAACCTTGAATAATAAGCTTTATATCTCTGAGTACTCCACTATTGTAGTTAGTCTGTTTTTCTTACCCTCTGCAATAGATTTTAATGTTTTACCTTAAGAATGTCTTTCTTTTTAATTTTGAAAAATGAAGTGAAAAATTACAAATACCATAACATCAAATCCTCAAAGACATGTTTCTGGAATAACAGCACAGCAGTGTCTTAGGTGCCTGTGGTATACCAAACAATCTGCAGAGTGATTTCTATGGATTATTTCATTGTTTTTTCTCACAGCTTTGCTATGAGGCAGGTATTATTTTCATCCCAATTTTTCATAGCTAAAACCTAGGCTTAATGAGACTAAATAACTTGCCTGAGGTCATAAACCTAGTAACTGGAGGGCCTACACTTAAACTTGGGTCATAGGACTTTGGAATCTGTCAGTCTGCGTTTATTGTAATAGAATTCTAGCATCGTCTTTTAGGTTAAGGCAATTTAAGGATTTGAGAAGAGATTTCACGGGACCTGATCTCTTGCCATAGAAATGTGATGCTTCCTGGCATTTTACAGACTCTCCTGTATCTGGTTATCTGGGTACCTGTGACACCCATGATGTAAGATGCCAGGCAGGAGGCTTTAACTGCAGCACCTGCGCTTTGGGGATGAGGACTGTGTGGACTCTTAAGAGACAAAGAGAACCTGGTCTGGTTTCTGCTCTGCCGAGGCCATAGTCTACAGACCTCTAGGGAGCTGGTTTCGCTCTCAACATACTTAATATCCTGCTCTGAAATTAATTATGTATTTATATGTGTGTCTCACCCAAGAAACTGTGAGCTCCTTGAGGGCAGAGGTGGTATCATACCCACCTAATACCAAACTGGGGCTTTCAGAGTAGGAGGATGGAGAAGAGGGTTGGTGAAAGTGAGAGAGGGAGAAAGGTGGTGGGTGGGTGGATGAGAGGCCGTATCATGCTTAGAAACGTGGACTATAGAGTAAGACTGAGTTCAGGGGCTGGCGCTGGTGCTTAGCTGCTGTGTCCTTGGGGATTTATTTAATCTTTAGATGCTTTGGTCTCTTCAACTGCAAAATGAATACAGTAATAGTTGCCACAGAAGTGTAATAATATGTCAATGAATTCATATTGGAACAGTGCCTGGCATAACGTTAAGGGCCATAGAGTGGTAGTTGGTGGTGGTCCTATCGAACAGAAGAATGGATTATTTACACCCTGAGCCTTCAAGAGGGAGTGTGCCAATAAGTCAGCTCACTAAAGCAGGGCAAGTGATCTCCCTAGGAGCATGTCTGGCTGATGCCTTGGCTCCACTTTTCTGCATTTGGAAAAGGATGGATGGAAGAAGGCTTAGCTAGCTCATAGGAAAGGCTGTAAACCTTTGTCCTTGGGTGTGCCAGAGGTTTAGAAATAGGAAGGCAATTCAATAAGACTTGTCAGCTTATTGGTTCTCTGTAATCTGTTGTGATTATGGTACACTTTTTTCTCAATAAAGTTATCTGTTTATTTAAGAAAACACTTAGTAGCTCTTAATCAATTACCTTTTTAACCAGTCCAAGATCATGTCAGGGATAAATTATGCATTTATTAATGTCTGAATAGTAGTTTTAAAGTTTTCATTAGTTTTTTTTAATTGATTTATTTTTTAATTGAAGGATAATTGCTTAACGCATTTTGTTGTTTTCTGTCAAACATCAACATGAATCAGCCATAGGTATACATAGTCCCTTCCCTCTTGAACCTCCCTCCCATCTCCCTCCCCACCCACCCTTCTAGGTTGATACAGAGCCCCTGTTTGAGTTTCCTGAGAAATTCCCTTTGGCTATCTGTTTTACATATGACAATGTAAGTTTCCATGTCACTCTCTCTATACATCTCACCCTCTCCTGCCCTCTCCCCATGTCCTTAAGTCTATTCTCTGTCTGTTTCTCCATCGCTGCCCTGCAAATAAATTTATCAGTTCCATCTTTCTAGATTTCATACCTATGTGTTTAGTATGACATATTTATCCTTCTCGTTCTGACTTACTTCACTCTGTATAGGCTCTAGGTTCATCCACCTCATTAAAACTAACTCAAATGCATTCCTTTTTATGACTGAGTAATATTCCACTGTGTGTGTGTGTGTGTGTGTACACCACAACTTCTTTATCCAGTCATCTGTCGATGGACGTCTAGGTTGCTTCCATGTTCTAGCTCTTGTAAATAGTGCTGCAGTGAACATTGGGGTACATGTGTCCTTTTCAAATCTGGTTTCCTTAGGGTATACGCCTAGGAGTGGGCTTCCTGGGTCATATGGTGGTTTTGTTCCTAGTGTTTAAAGGAATCTGCATACCATCTTCCATAGCGGCTGTATCAGTGTATATCCCCACCAGCAGTGCGAGAAGTTCCCTTTTCTCTAAAGCTTTTGTCAGTGTGTCACTGGCATAAGGCAGCAGTTAAACTTCCTTCATTACTCCTGAGGCTCTTGATCTTTTCTGTCTTTTAATTTTCCTTTGGCACAATAATCAATTATTCTGTTATGTGTTTTATTGAATCTCAATCAGGAAAAGTGCTAACTTTTCATAGGTATGCTTGAGGAGAAAGGATTTGGCAGTGTTTTAAGTTCTTTATAGTTATAAGAAGTTTACATTAATGGTATCACATTTCACCTGCTTCTCTGCTCATTTAATACAACTGCATTGTGCACCTCCATTGTGCCTATATGGGAGATTAATAAGATAAAGGGTGGAATTGTAGATTCATCTGCTTGCTGTCTGTGTGTTTCTCCTTGTGACTTTACACAGTAGGGGTGAAGGACTGAATTATAACATGAGTATTTCTTATTGGGCTTCCAAAATTCTGAGTGACTTTTACATTCCTCATCTTATTTGATTTCATGTCAACACTATGCCATAATGTTATCTCCATGTACAGAGGTATTAGCCTAAGCTTAAGTTTTGTTATGTAACTTGCCTCAGTTACAGAAATAGCTGGGCTTATGATCAAGGTCTCTTTGGCTATAAGTCCCTTTCTTGGGCCATCTGACCCTCTCCAGGAAAGATTTTTTTTAAGGGAGGTTCTTACTAATAGGCATCTATAGTGAATTCTTATGTCAAGAGAAAAATTGTCACCTTTGAAACATGAAGAGTTAAATTATTTAGTAATCAAGTTTTTGATAAATTCATCATTTACGTTTAACTGCAAAATCTAAATATTGTATAAAGTTACTTAAGTTACTGTAATTCCACATTTAAAAAAATTTTAAAGAATAATTCAGTCACTGAAAAAACGAAATCATTAGTTTACATCTATTGACTGATGTATAGGTTACTTATTGAAAGAGAATGTCTAAATACAATGCTACACTGTCAGTTACATAATCCAAACTTTCTTATAAAGATTTTCCTATAGAAAGGTAACATTTGGAAACTAGCAAGCTGTTATTATTTTACCCAAATTGGTGTTTCTAGTTTGTACAAGTTAAGAGTGGAAGAGTTGAAAGCAAAGCAGTGGAAATCAAGCCTGAATCTTTTACATATAAATCAGATTTTCCTGGCGTTTATCCCATTCACTCAAGATTATGCTTTCCTGAACTGGTAGTGGTGTCATGAGCTAGAACAGTCCATCACTATCAAATATAGGAGCTGCCTATAAAATGTGTAGATTTCAATTTAGATTTAGCTGGTTCCAGTAAATTATTTCTCAGTCATAGGTGGCCTTCCACTTATTAGGATCATGTCATCAGTTCTGTTTGCGTTTAGATGAAACCCATTAGAATGGGTCGAATAGAGACTGATGTTCACATCTGCCCGTTCTGTGGCTTTTCTTTGGCAGCACAAAAGCCAACTAGCATCATTACTGTATGAGAAGGATGTGTGCACTGCATGGAAAAGAAATAGGGAGAACTTGGCTAGAGAGGGCTGGATGGAAGGCAGCCCAAGATTTTCTAGTGGCTGGAAGTCAGCGGCACAGACACATTTATAATTTACATGTAGAGCCCCTAAGACCCTTGTGATGTTAATATGAGCAGCATTATCTTATCATAATGAAATAAAATTTTGGAAGAAGTATATACAGTGGAAGAGGTAAACAGATGGTCAGTTTTGTTTAGTAGAGGATTAAAAACATGAATAAAGTAGGCAAGCGGTAAGGAGGAAGGTGTGGGGAAAGGGCTTAGTATTTATTACAATTCCTGGTTCTGGAAAGAATAGGCTTTGGGGCTAGGTGTGAGTTCATATGGCAGCCACATTTAGCTGTGTGGCCTTAAACTAAATTTCTTTGGGCCTCGGTCTCCACATTGGTCACATGGGACTATTACTCCTTTTCTTCACGCATGCGTGCTCAGTTGCGTCCGACTATTTCCAACCCCATGACTGTAACCCACCAAGTTCCTCTGTCCATGGGATTTCCCAGGCAAGAATACTGGAGGAGGTTGCCATTTCCTTCTCCAGGGGATCTTCCCGACCCAGAGATCTAACCCGAGTCTCCTACGTTGGCAGGCAGATTCTTTACAACTGAACCACATGGGAAGCCCTTTACTTGAATACATATTGTTAAGAGTAGAAATACTGTAAATGCATTTTGCCAGGTTCCTGGCATAAAGGGAGCCCTTACGAGGGCTTCCAGCTTCCCTTACAGTGTGGGCTCCCAAATGTAATCAAGTGACTGTAGCCAAGAAGGGGGCAGAGGAACTGAGAAAAAAAAAAGAGAATGTTCTGAAGAAGGTTTACACCCAGGAAATATTCAAATTCTTTGATGAATGAAACTTTACTCATAGATTTGTATCCTCAAACAACCATCTGAGTCCTTCAGTTCAACCCTTTGCAAACTTTCCTGTACTCTCAGGGATTTACATCTGCCATTCTGAGAAATTCCCTCCAAGATTTTTATGTTAAATATATTTCTCAATCATTAACACTGTTACTAATTAGCTTTTCTCGGTCGTTAAATGATAGCCTAGGAAGACATTAAAGAAAGCATAAGAACCATATGTACAGATAGAGATATCAGATCATTCTTTTAACAAATGAACTTGATTTTACAGATTAGGATATGAATACTGACATATTTATAGGGGAAAAGTACTTATTTGAGCTAGTGAAACAATCTTCACTGGAGGGTTTATACACTATAAGTACTGAGAAGAAACAAAATGTTCCCTGTACAGTATGTCTATGAGAGACATATTCTATATTTCAACATGCCCTCTTGGGAGCATGGCCATTAAGGACCTGTTTCTACAGTTGCGGGATGGTTGGGGACTGAAGGAAGAGTGAATAATCTGGCCAGGGTAGAGCAATCACCTTTTGTACCTGGTTTCAGAAATAGTGGCCTGCGGACTGCCTTCCTTTACCAGCACGTTCTCTTCTCCCCGCTTTCTTCGACTGCCACTGGGGAGGGCCTCTACCATTTTCAGTCAGATTTTCAATCAGGTACTCCACCCTGGACCTAATTGGCTCAGTTCAGTATCTGACACTTAGGATTGTCAGTGTGTTTAACAGTTTCATTCACCCTAAACCAAATAGGAAAAAAAAAAAAACCCACCAACCTGAAACCTGGCGTTTTTGTCATAGGCTCTATGTGATGTTTTTTTTTGTTAGCTGTGGTGGGTCTTTGTCGCAGCCTGTGGGATCTTTGGTTGTGGCATGCGGGATCTATTTCCCCGACCAGGGATTGAACCGGCACTGGGAGCTTGGAGTCTTAGCCACTGAACCACCAGGGAAATCCCATGTGATTTTTCACTTTTCAAAGAGGACAGTATAGTGAGATACTCAATAGCAAAGTATATGGGACATCATTTACCCTTTCTTTCATTTATTGAGCTATATAATTCATTGGGGAATTACAGTGGGCTGGGCACTCTATCCAGTCTGTGAGTATTGTGTTGAATCCTTATGCATGGATGGTATTATCCTCATTCTCTGTGTTAAGGGAATTAACACTCTGAAAGTTTCTGCAAGCCCAGGGTCACACAATTAGCAAGCGTACAGCTAGAGTTCAAACCCAGGTCAGCTTGATAGCCAGCCATGTGCTGATTCCCTGATTCCTCAATCCTCATTCCCATGCATTGAGAACACAATTTTCCCAGAATATTGGACTCCATGAAATCATTCTTTCCTGGACCATGGAAGGCCCTGCTGGGGTTTCTGCCCCTAAAAAATTCCTAATAAGATGCTTCTCATAATTGATCCCCCCCCCCAATAAAAGAAAAGTACACAATGCGGCATGGAGGTAGGAAGGTGATAATACTGAATGTCATAAACCAATTTACTTGACTTCAAGCCACTTTCATTTTACACATTAACTTGAAATACATCCTCCCTTAATAAGATCATAATCATATTAATGGTAAAATAAAGAAATGTGAATATAATTAATTTCCAAATGTTGGAAGTTTCCAAATTTTCCAGGATAAGTGGTGAAATAATTTTGTGTTGGCTAATTGCTTGGGTTTTGAAATCAGTGCATTCCTGTGTGTTTGCCCATGCCCTCCATCTCATACTTACAATTTTTTTATGAGAAGACTGTGGAAGAAGGTGATTTTATAATAAACAGCTCACTCGGGGCCTCAAAACAGACAAATTTCCAGAACCTAGGTTAAAAATTAAAATATGATTTGTAGTATGGTAAGAAGTTAACACCACCATCAAAAGTGTACTTCAGCTGATGACATAGACAAAATATTAGAATCCGAGTCACCATCAGCTTTGCCTGATTCTTTTGTCATCATCAGGATAGAAGAGATCTTAGGCTTCATGAAGTGATACTCCTTTTTTCCCTTGGTAATAAGAGCAAGGAGTAAAAATCTTTAATTTGGGAAAGGGAGTTGTTAAAAACTGGAGTCTCCAAAATTTTATTATTTAGAATAGATGATTTTGGGTTCTACTAGGCACCTCAGTGTGAATCAACAGGAAATTCACCAGCAGAAGTTAGAGTCCATTTACAGTAAAATAATTAGTAGATGCCAAAGGCTTTTATCTCTGCTAATATTTACATGAACCCTCTAAATTAGGTGGCTTTATTCTCATTTTGCAGATCAGGAGAATGTGGCTCAGACATTAAATTTATCAGTTGTTGTTATTCAGTAGCTAAAATTCTATCCTACTCTTTTGTGACGCCATGGACTGTAGCCCTCCAAGCTCCTCTGTCCACAGAATTTTCCAGGCAAGAATACTGGAGTGGGTTGCCGTTCTCCTTCTCCAAGGGATCTTCCCGACCCAGGGATTGAACCTGTGTCTCCTGCATTGGCAGGTGGATTCTTTACCGTCTGAGCCACCAGGCAAGCCTGAATTTATTAGTAACAGAGCAAAAAGGAGAGACAGAAGTTGAGCCCATGGTTGTCAGACTCCAAAGCTTTTTCCCACCCATACTTCACTATTCTGCTTACAGATTATTCATAGATCATGTAATTTTCTTGCATTGGGGGAAATCTTTCACTTCCATTTTTCATTATTTTATTTTCTAATCAGTTTCTATATCATGTTTATGCCTCCCATCACCAATGTTATCATTCATTACTTTTATGTGATAAATGCCAGATAAGAAGTGCTTTTTAAGTAACGATGCATGGCTTAAGCCTGTGTTTTTACCTTGAAATATTACATGGGGACTGTAAGTACTATTGCAAAGCACAGCAATTTTGAATCAGGTACAAAAAGATCATAATTGACATTGGCACCACGGATTTACAATAGTCCAAGGAAACAACATTTGTCCGAGCCCTAACCTTGAGTACTGCATTTGATTTTCTATTAGTAAATCCTCAAAATGTCCAGTCTCATAATTCCCAGGTACATTGCTGCTACCTGACCACTTCAGGGTAAAGGAGACAGGACATGCTAGAAGGTTTTTGAGGTCACTGTACCCTATACTGGCCACTGCTCCCACCCTCTCTCGTAGAGACCTCTCCCCTAATCAGTAACATCATGAATATATTTACTTAGCTCTGTCAACACTCAAAATACACTTGCCTGCCCTTAAGTACCAGGAAGATAACCATATTGATGTTTAAAAATGCTGAAAGCAATGAATTTCTTTCCTTTGAAGAACGGCCATTACTAACGATCCCCGCTCTACTATTCCTCTTCAGCAGGCATTGTTCTTTACCATCTAAAAATAATTGGATTCATTATGCATGTTTATTCCATCCACATTTGTTCCAGATGGAATTAATGTATTAACACTGGTAATTCAAGCATGTGAAGTCTACACATTCACTTGTCTTCATTAGTGTAGGATTAGTGATCCTGATCACCCTCCTCATTTCCAGTCTGTGATTCGTTTCAAAAGGTTTGGGTTGCGCCCTGTCTTAGCAGAAACTGGATGTTTGAAGGTGACCATGAATACATTGAAAGTCTATGTTTTCCCTGGTGACTGTGTTTTCCCTGCCTAATGGGAGCCTCGGTAGTGCTTTCCCACAGACATTCGGCGTGGTCAAGGCACCCGGGCTTTCTCTTCCTCCAACTGTGTGTGAGTCCAGATTCCCCCATTTTTGCCCTGAGCACTCCATGGGAGAGCCTGACTAGTCTTCATTTGATTTTACATAACATGTTTTAGTGGATTTTCTATGGACTAAGATTAAAATGGCAATGGCACCCCACTCCAGTACTCTTGCCTGGAAAATCCCATGGACGGAGGAGCCTGGTAGGCTGCGGTCCATGCGGTCACCAAGAGTCGGACACGACTGAGTGACTTCAGTTTCACTTTTCACTTTCATGCATTGGAGAAGGAAATGGCAACCCACTCTGGTGTTCTTGCCTGGAGAATCCTAGGGACGGGGGAGCCTGGTGGGCTGCTGTCTATGGGGTCGCACAGAGTTGGACACGACTGAAGCGACTTAGCAGCAGCAGCAAGATTAAAATAATCATGTAGCCCTCCATTTGGCATGTGATATCACGGTTTTTTGTTTCTGCTGGATTAGTCGGGATTTTGTTGGCGTGTCGGAGGGGAAGGGTGTCCTTAGGTGCATTTGGCATTCTCGGCTTTGACCTGCTTTCCTAGAGCTCCATTTCAGTTTTAGCAGAACCTAAATTATTAATACGGTCTGTGCTGTGTCTGCCCATAATGCTAAATCCTGCTTCTCTTTTTTTTTTTATAAAGTGCTATTGGGAATCTCTGAAATCATAGATAAAACGACTTTTGAACTTCTCTGGAAAGCTCAAATGGGTCTAGTCATGAGCTCTGGAGTCACATAGGCTCAGATTTGAGTCTTGCCACTGTCTTGAACATCCGTGCTCTCTTCCATAATAACACCTATTGCAGAGAGGGGTTATGAAGACAAGACTAAATTGATCATGAATTATCTGGCTCAGGGAAGTGATCCAATGAATGTTAATTCCTCCTACTTCCCTACTTCTTTCCTCTTTCCCTGGTCCACTTGGAGGAAATGAGAATCTTGTTCTATGCTGAGTGTCCTTAAGTGAGAGTTGTTAGTTGAAATGGGGGAATGCAAGCTTGGTGAAGTTAATGATAAAGCAGAGGGTAAAAAATGAAGAGCATATAAAAAGGTATTTATATAAGACATAATTGTAACTTTAACATTTACACCTCTTACATATATTCTCTTTACATGTATGTGTTTCATGTTGAAGTCACTCAGTCATGAATGACTCTTTGCAAACCCATGGACTGTATAATCCATGGAATTCTCCAGGCCAGAATACTGGGGTGAGTAGCCATTCCCTTTTCCAGGGGATCTTCCCAACCCAGGGATCAAACCCAGATCTCCTGCATTGTAGACGGATACTTCACCAGCCACCAGGGAAGCCCATTTGTTTCGTGTGTGTGTGTGTGTGTGTGTGTAGATAGATAGACTCCACAGAGATTATTTAAACCCGGAGCCATATTTCGTTCGTTTTCATTAGGAAGAAATGTGGCTTGTGGTGAGAGCATTGACGCTGGTCTGGAAGGTGATGTAGGGAGCAGGACATGGGTCGTCTGGAAGTGCAGGGCTTTTCCAGGGCACCGCACCTCCAATGCCGGCATGTTTGTCCTGCGTGCTGGGTTTTCCAGCCCTTTTTCCTGGCTTGGCCTTCATAGGTTTACTTTTGCCTTCCCAGTAAAGGTCTCACCCTGGCTCCCAGAGTGAAATCGACTTGGAGGAAACCTGTCAGTGCAAGTTCAGTTTTAGTGACTCTCCTCTAAGTGCCTAAAAGAGCATCTCTGATGCTCGTTTCCCAGGGTCAATGAATGAAACGTAAGCAAGCCACAGACAGACAGGGTGTCTTGCTGGATATTACCGTATTCAATATAGTCTTCAATCACAGACTTTTTAGAAGGCCTTTGGTAATATTTAATAACTGTTGTGCCACTTTTCGCTCCTGCTGGGTGACTTGTCATTTCCTAGGACGTCCTGAGTCCTCTTACGTAGTTGTTCTCACCATGTAAATCACTGCTGTCCATCATACACGCAGCATTCCACACAGGGTGGCCAACATCACCCTGAGAGCGTTACTGTGATTTACTGTGACCTTTTGAAATGTCTTTCCAATATATTTCTACACGTTTCTACTTTCTTGTCTTCCTCTCCCTTCTCTTTCTTTTGTTTTCTTCCCTCTTTTCCTTCCTCCTACCAGAATTAATGAAAATGAGATAATACTGGTATCTCCTATTTTGTGACCTCATTTTTCCCTCACTGAAAAATACAATATGAACATGTGTTCATACTATACATATGGTTCAGTGAGGCTTTCAGTGGATCTATGGAACATTTTTTTAATGGATGTACCAAATTGTATTCAACTAATCCCTTATTTTATATGTTGAGTTCATTTCAATTTTTGTTATTATGAAAAATGACACAAAGGACAGTAAGAGCTTCATCTTTTTCTGAAACCATAGTGTTCTTGTTTTCGGCTCTGATTATTTCTGCTGGTTCCTCCATTCAAGGTCCTCCGTTCTCAAGCCAGAGCCAGCATCTATCTGCAATGTCATTTTCCACAAATCCTCTAGTTGAGCCTAGTTCTCGTCAGAATGACTCTACTTTCCCCTTTCCCAGAGAATACCCCTCCTTTCCCATCGCAGGTCGTAGTGTTGCTCAGCCTGTATCTCCTTCTGCCTTTCCCCTTCCAACTTTTAGGGCTCAGCTTCAAGCCTCCCTTCTTCCTGGGACACAGGTTTACCAGCTGGAAGACATTTCTTTGCTCTTAATGATTACAGTTCTTGGGAAACCTAAGATTCTCTCCATGGAATTAGTCTTTTGTATATGAATATCTCTAGGTGAAGAAAGTTACAAGTTTTTTCCTTTGTTAGTGCTTTTTAAAGTTTCTTTTTTCCCTTGGGATATCTTCAGAGTGCCTCAGATATGGCTCTCCAGATAAGGGATGAAGTCCCAAGTCTTCTTTTTTTTTTTTTAAATTTTTCTGGCTGCACCTTGGAGCATGCAGGATCTTAGTTCCCGACCAGGGATTGAACCCACACCGCCTGCATTGGAAGTCTGGAGTCTTAACCACCAGAGCTCCAGGCAAGTGCCAGAATGTTACAAGTCTCGATTTTGAGTCTTGGCAAGGCCCCTAAGTTTGCAACTTCAGCTGCTATTTCCTTGCGTTTTATATTGAGGACCCTGGCACCGTGGTATGGAGAGACCTACCCAGCTCCAGAAGTTCTCTCATGCTCTTACTGACAGCAAATTCTTGGCTCCGGATTATTACTGACTGATAGCGCATCCTTCCCAGGCTGCCTTGGCTCTGTCCTACTGCGTGAGTAAATGGCAGTGACTACACAGCTCTCATCCAGGGCTCTGTGTGCTTCCTCCGGCTTCAGGTGAGAGTGTTTAGACCCATGGCTTTCAGCTAGCGTAAGAGGCTGTGTCACCTTCACCTGGAGCCAGTGTGACCAGCCATACTATCCACTATCAGTCTATCCACTATCCGGCACGTAGGACTTTCACTGCTAAAATGTGGACGGTCCTGCTCCTCTACCCAAGTCAAATTCTTGGCTCCGGATTATTACTGACTGATAGCGCATCCTTCCCAGGCTGCCTTGGCTCTGTCCTACTGCGTGAGTAAATGGCAGTGACTACACAGCTCTCATCCAGGGCTCTGTGTGCTTCCTCCGGCTTCAGGTGAGAGTGTTTAGACCCATGGCTTTCAGCTAGCGTAAGAGGCTGTGTCACCTTCACCTGGAGCCAGTGTGACCAGCCATACTATCCACTATCAGTCTATCCACTATCCGGCACGTAGGACTTTCACTGCTAAAATGTGGACGGTCCTGCTCCTCTACCCAAGCGCATGTTAGAATTGATAGAACGTGGCCAGAAGCAGAGCTGGGGACAAATGATTGAGTAAGGGGGAGATCCTCTAAGCCAGCTGTCTCTGAAGTCCTCTCCTTCTGCGTCCTTTGAGGATCTTGCCTTCCATCTGTGATGTCTTCCTAACATCACTCTCTTCCAGGAATCCAGTTCCCCTCTTTAAATTTCCGGTGTCATCAGTGGTCATTATTTCTTCCTAAGTTTTCTGCTGGATGGTTTAAGCACAGTGGACCCTTCTACATGCTATGCCATAGCAAGTAGAAGAAAATATATAAAATTTATCTTGGGGCAACAACTCCTGCTTTCTTTACATAGAGTTTTATCTAGGTCCACATTGCTTGTGCTTAGCATTTTTCTCTCTGTTCTTTAACTCTCTGGATCGTTTGTTTGACTCACCTTTTTTAAAAAATTAATTTATTATTGAAGGATAATTGCTTTACAGCATCTTACTGTTTTCTGTCAAACCTCAACATTGAATCAGCCATATTGTTTTGAGTATTCCCAAGTCTTACTTGCAAAAGCTCTCTCTCCCTTCCCCCGATCTGAGCCTATGAATGAATACCTTAACCTTCCACCAGTCTCACCCCTGAAGAAGCCCTGGCCAGGTTGCCACTTTCCACCATGTAATGGGGCATTGAACACAAGCAGACATAAAGACCTTTATGTGCGTGCCAAGTCGCTTCAGTTGTGTCCGACTTGTTGCGACCCCATGAGCTGTAGCCCACCAGGCTCCTTGTGTGTGAGATTCACCATGCAGGAATACTAGAGTGGATTGCCATGCCATCCTTCAGGGGATCTTCCCGACCCAGGGATCAAGCTCCTCCCCATCTTTTGCGTCTCCTGCATTGGCAGGGGGGTTCTTAACCACTAGTACCATCTGGGAAGCCCATTAAGACCTTTGTGCTAAGTTACTTCAGTCATGTCCAAGTCTTGGCAATCATATGGACTTTAGCCCGCCAGGCTCCTCTGCCCTTTACTACCTTGCAATGTAATTCTGATTTAGAATCTCCCTTCCTAGTTTGAGAGAATCCACCGTTGCTTTGTTTGGGAAATGTTTAGACGGGCCACTATGGATCTACACAGAATCTACATCTGTCAGAATCCACCTGCAATGTGGGAGACCTGAGACCTGGGTTCGGGAAGATTCCCCTGGAGAAGGGATAGGCTACGCACTCCAGTTTTTTGGGGGCTTCCCTTGTGGTTCAGCTGGTAAAGAATCCGCCTGCAATGCAGGAGACCTGGGTTCAGTCCCTGGATTGGGAAGATCTCCTGGAGAAGGGAAAGGCTGCCCACTCCAGTACTCTGGCCTGGAGAATTCCATGGACTGTATAGTCCATGGTGTTGCAAAGAGTCAGACACAACTGAGTGACTTTCACCTTCATAGATCTACATAACTAAAATGTTACATGTGCAAGAGAATCAGATTTTATTCTAATTTACCGAGTGAAGATAACAAACATGACTGTTTACAACAATTTGAAGTACTGGGTTAAAAAATTCATTTATCATTCCTCCATTTTCATACCAATCACTCAAATCATAGATAATGCACTAATAACAACTTTCATAGGCGACAGATTAAAATATATGATTCACTCACTTCATTAGAATGGATAGATGATTGATTTTATTCCATTTAAATGAAAAGAGCTACTGTAGCAATCTGAATTTGAGCCTATAGGACTTATGTAAAGGACAAATACATGGGTTTTGAAGGACAGAGCTGTGTGGAAAATTCCCACAGAGTGTCTAGAGTTTGGAATGTTATAGGTGAAAGGAACCTTTGAGGTCACTGAGCTGCCCTCTGCAGAGCCTGCTTCTCCTTGACAGCAGCTCTATGAATTGCTTGTCAGTCTCAGTGTGTGAATTTCCTTTGACTCCAAGTGTCCTATCTCTAAACATAGCCCACGCCGTTTCTGGAAGTTCTAAATGTTAGAATATACTCTTATTTTGAGACTAAATCTAGTTCCCAGTTATGTCCACCCATATGCCAGCTCTTAATATAGATGAAGAAAGTGATGTGCTGGTACTGCTTCTTCTCTCCAAGATAAACGTTCTTTGTTCCTCTAGCCAGTCCTCTTAAGACAATTGCAAGACCCCTTAACTCCTGCCTGCAATGCAGAAGACCTGGGTTCGATCCCTGCATTGGGAAGATCCCCTGGAGGAAGAAATAGCAACCCACTCCAGTATTCTTGCCTGGAAAAGCCCATGGACAAAGGAGCCTGATGGGCTATAGACCATGGGATATCAAAGAGTCAGACACAACTAAGTGACTAACACAACAACACAAGCATCATATGGGACCCTGAACTGACAGAATAGTGGATTGCTTGTGGATTGTCCAGATCATAATAGGCTGATACAGCATAGCCTCAGCTATTGCCACTAATTTGAAAAAGGGGCCACGGTCCCAGTCATTTTAGGGAGAAGACAGTTAAGAGCTTGTTGTTTCTGTTTTGCATATAGATTTTATCCTTCCTTTTTAACTTTCAATTTGGCCCTCTGGTTGGCATTGCAATGCAGTATATACATTTGACTTATTTGTGAGTACATTGGAATATTTATAAACAGACTTTAAAATAGATTTATAAAGATGCAAAAGCTTTGTCCCTCCTAATACTTTATCTTCTGTGTCTTCCACTGAAATTATTTCCCATTATTTAATCACTTAGAAATTAATTACTAAGTATGATGGATAAATTAATTACCAACCATAAGTCCGACATCATTCTTTCTCTTTTTCCATTTGGCTTCTGCCCTTTCAGTTTGTTTTTTCTTACTTCTTTATCATTATAAAGTATTGACTAGAATTCACTAAAGCAAATGGAAATATTTCAGTATCAGTTGGGTCCCAGAGGGGAACCGATTGTGTAATGTGGTAAACTTTATCAAAGGTCAATTTTTCATATATTTCGGATTAACCAATTTAATAGTTAAACAGTTGGCTTCTCAGAGACTAACTTTTATGGACTGACTCTTTAGAAACCAAGGCATATGGAATTATTCTGACAGAAAAATTAGGCAATATTAAGGGCACAAAAGAGGAACAAAATTCTTAAATAACTTACTATAGTGCATTGAATATGAAATAAACATATTGTTTTGATTCAGAAACATTTCAGTTCAACAAATATGTTTATGCCCTGTGAATTCAGAGAGAAATAAGACATGCTTCCAGGTCTTTGGTAACTGGTAGTTCCATAAGGGAGATAAATTTAAAAGAATTAGAATAGTCTCATAGATGATAAGAGAAAATGTATAAAGTGAAATAGAGGTTTGTATGAAGAGGCAGGTCTGCCAGGACATAGGGCAAAGTGGTGTGGGCCTTGAAGCTGCCCACAAAGCCTGAGCAGTGTGGGCAAATGGCGTAGAGAACTCTCAGAAGCAGAATGGATCAAACATGATGGCTAAACTGGGGTGGAAGAGAAAGGAAGGAGCCAAGGATGCTTCAGAGATGTCGAGTGGGAGAGCTTGGTTACACCTTGTATTCGGAAAGGAATGCAGGGATTTCCTAGGTTGTTCAGTGGTTAGGACTGTGCACTTCCACGTGGAGAGTCCAGGGTTGGTTCCTCGTCAGGGAACTAAGATCCCACAGGCCACGTGGGAATACGGTGGGCCTGGCTTACATTTATATATGAGGTGTCCCCTCCCTTTCACCTGCTTTCCCTTATTCCTGTCAACTCAATATTTTTGCAAAGTGAAAGGAAATGTTATTTTATGTTTTGTTTTGTTTTGTTTTTCTTAACTGGGGTTTTTAGTATTAACTCGGAAGTACCAAAGTTCTATACCTGGGCCACCCGAAGCACAGAAATTCACTCAGCTGATAAATTTAAAAAACCTGGAGAGTAATTATGGAATTATTTTGAGAAATATTGAGGCCATTGCTTATGGACTAGGCTGTCATTCATTGGACATGATGAATTTAGAAATGCTAGAGAAAAGGCTTCCTAACTTTAGATTGCAACAGCCTTCATGGTAAGAACTGTGATGCTGTATTCATGTTTGCCCATATACTCTAAGTATTTGTTATATTCACAGTAAACCCTCTCTAACAGTGCACGCTTTAATGAATTTTTCCATTTTGCAAGCAGTGTTTTTGTAGAGCTTTTTAAAAAGAAGTAGAAAAATGGAAGAAAATCACTCACAATAAACTACATGATCAATCTATTTCTTTCACAAAACATCTTTAAATGCTTAATTTTCAGAAGTTCTAAGAAATGAAAAAGAAAATGTCTTGGAAAACAATTTAATATGGGAACAGTTTTTTTTTTTCCTAACAAATATGTTCATTAACAAAAATGGGCTTGATTACACTTGAAATATGAGTGCTCTGAAAGTTTGCCTAACTGATTCTCATAACATGCACTAGATTTAACTTTTCTGAAATGTGCTACTTTTATTGAAAGAATAGTTCAGTTTGAAGCTGCATTTTAAAGACTTCTGCAAAATATTCAATGCGTTCAGCTGACCTTGTATAAACTCCTTCTGGGAAATGTACATAATGTTTTAGTGGAAAATGTTGCTTAAATATTAAAGTGCTAATACCCGTAAGGAATGTCATCAGCCCCAAATTCATGAGATTAATTTTTTTCTAGTTCCTGTATGTTTGTCTTTGTGTATCTGTATTTTTAAGTTCATTAGCTTGACAGCTGCATATCAGTATTTGCAGTTACTAGTTCTAGCAGAAATGAGCAGACATCTAATCTTTTAGCTTAGTTGAGAGTCAACATAGACAAAATGAGAGAAAACAGTCCACAGTTTGCTTTTTTAAAGATAAAATAGGGATCTGCCACTCAGTGCGATAGATAGTTACGTTAAACAGGAGTTCCCTTGGACGGAAAGTTGGAAAATACATGATGGCCCTTCACAATTTAAAGGAGTCTTTTTATATTAGGATAATTGTGTCTTGATGTATCTATCTTTGAGGTTCACTACCCAGTTATAAAGTGAGAAACACACATGGTTTATGAAAAGAAGCCTTCTTAGACTTAGCGTTTTGTGCTCTAGACTACAGCTGGGACATTTACTTGAGATATGACTGGGAAGTCCCAAGGTCCCTCGTGTAGTTACGGGGAATGTGGCAGGAATGCCTAGCCCAGAATTTTAGCTTGAATTTGCAATTCAATGTAGTGCTTTTAATTGCATTCTCAGTGATATTTACTTTCATCTCATAACAACAAATGTCATGAAATGTCTTAGAAAAATATGGCACCCAAGCTCAGACATGTGAAACCAGGAATCCCTCAGCTTTTATGTGAATCTATAGCAAAAGGCATCCTTTTTCCTTGCAATTAAATGTCTGGAAAATTTTGAAAGGAACTCTGTACTTTGAATCTTATTGTTTTTATGTTTCCAGGAGAATTTTTTAAATTGAATTATAATTCACTGGAGTCAAATGCAGTGATGCTAAGTACATATTTATTCAATTCTGGCAAATGCATTATTGTTTAACCCATTCAACCCAATAAGATAAGTGTCTCATCTCATCACCCATGGAAGTTCGCTGTGCCATCTCCCAGTCAGCATCCCTCATCCACTTGAAGTGGTCATTGTTAAGATTTCTAGCACCATTATTAATCAAAGATCAAAGACAAATGTTTAAAATTATGTTTTCTTTTAAGGAATATTCCCCCCTTAAAGAATCATTGAGAAGTCCATGCACTGAGCAAGAGTAAGGATATAAAACTTGGCCGCATAGAATTTCAATGAATTGTTTCTAAAATACATGCAAGCATCCTAAGGGTTTAGGTGTTACTGAAAGAGGACAGGTCCATTTCCATCCTGTCAAAAAGATTTCAAGTCATTTCATTTCTCATTGCACTTTTTAATTTAGCTCTATTTTAATTCTGCTTCCGATACAAATAGCCAGCAATGGCTTGTGTGGTGTGTGCTCCCTTGTGTGGGGTGGGATGAATGATCACTTAGTGAAGACTGAGTAAAAATAATCAATAAATGTGATGGATGAAGCCAAAACCCCCCATTGCCTTCAAATGTAGAGAAGTGATGTTTGCCTTGATCCTACCAGCCTCTGTGAGGTAAGAGGAGGAGAAGTAAAATATCCTTCACATCTATTTCTTCTCTATGAATGTGTGCCATTGCTTAAAAGGTAAGGCTTTGTCATTTGGTTCTCATAGTAACCAGACAAAGAGTACTTCTCTTCTCTCCCTGGGAGTGGGAGTGAGGGAAGAGGGAGTGAGAGAGAGAGAGAGAGAGGGAGAGAGAGAGAGAGAGAGAGGGAGAGAGAGAGAGAGAGAGAGAGAGAGAGTGTGTGTGTGTGTGTGTGTGTGTGTATGTGTATGTAGCATTCCACATTGCCCCTAGAGATTTTCTTTTCCCTCCTTTTAGCTTGTGTGCTTTTTTTGGTAAATAAATTTCAGAGGCAGCGTTAGAATAGACTGAACAACGCAGAGAGAGAAAAGATTCCAGGATGGAGGGCTACTTTTATTTCAATACTGCAACACATGATATAGAATGAAATTGCACTGCCAATGTAATTTATTGTCTTCATTAAAATAGACAAGCATTAGACAAGCCATAAAATTTCCATCTGCATCCCCAGCAAGCTCTCACCATCAGAAACAGCCTCGTCTCTCTAAAACACCCAGGACTAAAACATTTTAATATTAGAGGCCAACAGAATTATAGTATTAAATTTGTGGAAGCCCTGGATCCTGTCATCTGTTCTTTTGATTACTGCATCTGTTTCAAAGGATGTTACTGAGGACACGGGAGCCGGATCACAAAGAATCTGCAGTGCAGCAGAGGGAAATGAATGGGCTCCCAGCTTGGCGATGCAGCCTCATCACCTTGAGAAGGAAAACAAAAGGCATTTTTACACAGTGTGCTGACGGTTAGTCTAGAAGTGAACACGCTTGGTTGTTTAAGCAGTTTTCACCGTTGCCTGAAGGACAAAGGCTTTTAATAATGGGAATTTGCCATTCTACAGCATGGAAAGTAAAAACCTCCTTTGTGGGCTAAAGGGGAAATGTGCTATTATTCTTGCAAATTTCAAAGCCTAACACTCGCTTGACATTTCAGGCCTAGAAAGCAGAGTCCTGAAAAGGTGGTTCAAAAGGTAATTGTACATTTTCATCTTCTTTTTAGCAAACTGCTCCCCAACTTGGAGAATATTGTTTCAATTTTTTATAAAGGCAGTCTGATGAAAAATTTAAACATACTCTTTTAGGAGCGAGCCTCTGTCAGGTGTCACGCCTAACTCCACTTGGGTAGGAACGGTTATGTAAGGTGCTCTGTGCCATCTCTCTAAATAATGGACATGTCTCATAAATCCAGGGCTCTCATGCCAGCTCATCTCTCCCTGAAGACTTCATGTTGATGGCCTTTCTGCCTTGGTTACCATATATATAATAGAACATTTTAATATTACTCTGCTGAAATAGCATCGCTAGGGTAGGGGTATCCTTATCCCAGAGCGTAAAAGACAGTGTAAGTGGTACAATTGTGTAAATTTAGTTAAGAATAAAAAGGATGTCAGTGCAGTTTGCCCACTGGATGAAGTGATAAGAGTACTACAGCACTTTGTGAAGGACTCCCAAGGATTCTGAGCAGAGAAGGTGTGAAAAATCAAAGTTTTGAATTTTTGGACTCTCAAACATGTCTTGACTTGTTATTGACAAAGGAATTTCGCCTACATTATCACACTTGATCCTTGTAACTCTGTGGAAAGGATATTCTCATTTTCAAGAAGTTGTTTTACTTGCTCAAGGTCGGTTATCTACCAGGTTACTTGGAATCCTGCATGCTTTTCTCCCTTCCTTCCTCTTTCTTTCCTTCCTCCTTTCAACACTGAAGTGTAGACTGTTCTCTTCTGAATACAGGTGGCCTGGGCCAGGGCAACGAGCCTCTTAGGTTCCAGTGTTTCTCTCAAGACAGTTTAGGCCTTGAAACACAGGAGTGGTATTTGAGCCCAAATTTAAGATATAAAGTGTGTGTGTGTGTGTGTGTGTGTGTGAATGTGTGTTTATCTCCTGCATGCATGCACGCACATTCACTTCAATTTTGTATGACTCTTTGTGACTCCACAGAATGTAGCCCTCCAGGCTCCTCTGTCCATGGAATTCTCCAGGCAAGAATACTGGAGTAGCTATTCCCTTCTTCAAGGGATCTTCCCCAGCCAGGGATCAAACCCACATCTCCCGCATTTGCAGGTGGATTCTGTACCTGCTGAGCCCCCTGGGAAGCCTCTGTATCTCCTATGCGGGTCCAAAACTTGAGATTCAAGGAAAGTTTCATGCGTGGCGATAAAGCATACCATCTCCATCAGATTGTTTTCTATAGCAGTTAAATGAGTTTACACTTCGGCCATGTGTTGACCTCACTACATCCTCTCCAGCATTGAGGGTTAACTTCTTTTCTTTGCCACTTTCATAGTTGAGCAGTGTTCATGTCAGTATTATTTCAGTTTGTAATACTTCATTATTAGTGCAAGTGACTATAGTTTCATAGGTTTGCCAGCCATTTGCATTTCTAATTTATAGGTTGCTTGCTCACATAACTCACATGTCTCCTGCCGTAGTTCTTTTTCACTTTTTAGGTTATTCCCTGTCTTTCCATACAGAAGTAACTAGGAAGGCCAGTTCATGAGGTTCTAAGTTTATGTAGCATACCATAAACATGTAGAGACTGAGTTGGTGCCCACATAAAACACTGAAGCTGAAGTCTACTTTTATTTCTTTTACTTTTTAAGGATGTTGTTGTTGTTGTTGTGGACCACTTTTAAAGTCTTGATTGAATCTGTTACAACACCGTTTCTGTTTGTGTATGTTTTGGTTTTCTAGCCAAGAGTCATGTGGGATCTTAGCTTCCCAACCAGGGACTGAACACCCACCCCCACCCCCTGCATTGGAAAGTGAAGTCTTAACCACTGGACTGCCAGGGAGGTCCCTACGGTTATTTTCAAGTGGCCAATTCCCTGGTCAAGGAACTAGAAACACAGAAACTCAGAAGGCACCAATTGTTAATATCTCAGGTAGATAAACAAGGCCAGTTTAGCACTGCACTGCAGTGGATAGCAGTTCCCAGAATTCAAGCCAAGTGAACAGACACATCTAGTTTGTTGTTTCCATACAATGTTGTTGCATTAGGAAATCGAGACACTATCTCTCAAGTTTGCATTCAGAGTTTAGGCAGCTAGTCGTTTTCTCTCTGGCACAAACAACTGGAAAATTTAATACCTACTCTCTGCCTCTGCCAGAGCAGTAGCTTGAGGTGTGTGACAATTTCAGGCATGTAACCACAGGGAAAGCAGTGAAGAGAGGTCCAGCCCTGTCTAGATAGTGTTCCAGAGGCCTGGAGGAGATGTGGAAAGTGTTTCCTCTCTTTGCAAGGTCAATAGCACTAAGGTTAAAAGGGAGGCAGAACAGTTGGTTTTTCATTGAGGATTTCCAAGCACAGGAATTGGATACTTTTAGTCCTAAAAAATAATTATTTTGCCATTGGCAGCAGAGGAACACCTGAGGTTTGATATATCTTTTTATTTGTTTCATTATCAATGGTTTATTGGCGTATACTTGCTTCACAATGTTGTGTTCGTTTCTGCTGTAGAACAAAGTGAATCAGTTATATGTATGCCCACCCTCTTGGGCCTTCCTCTCACCCTCCCATCACACCCCTCTGGGTCATCACAGAGCGCCGAGCTGGGCTCCCCGTCTCTGCAGCAGCTTCCCGCTAGCTGTCTGTTTCACACATGGCGGTGTGTGTATGTCGCCGTTCCTCTCCAGTTCGTCCACTGCCCCCTTTCCCTTCGTGTCCGCAGGTCCTTTCTCTGTCTGCATCTCCATTCCTGCCCTGAAAATAGGTTCATCTGTTCTGTACCATTTTTATAGACTCCATACATATGCCGTTAATATATGATATTTGTTTTTCTCTTTCTGACTCTGCCTCACTCTTTATGACAGACTCTATCCATCTACAATCTTGCAAATTTTAAGTACCTATGAAGTTGCTCCCATGATTGTTATAATTTATTAGTATTATTATCACTTACTATTATCACTGTCACTACTGGTAGCACCATATAGCTGATCATGTTGATTAGGAGTCAGCTCTGCAGTCAGATTTCCAGATTCTCTCTGTGTTACTCTTGTCTCCATTGCTTTAACTAAATGTGTGGACTTGAGTGTGTTCATTAACCACACAAAGTCTGTTAGCTTATCTAGAAAATGAAGACAGCAGTAAGCTCTGTCTTGAGGTGATGGTTGGGAAAATTTTCTGAAATAGTATAATCATCTCTGATGCTTTCTTATCATCCCACAAAGAACATACTTCAGATTAAATCATGGTTGAGAATTTCACAGGTAAGTTTCTCATTATTAGCCAACAGGAGTATTTCTTAAACATTAGGCAACCCAGAGAGAAATGCTCCCAACAAGTGAGAAATACTTGTAACCTTGTTCGATATCATGTAATTCAGTCTTCCCTTCTTGGAGCAGATCGCTATTTGTTGTTTTTAGAGACTTTGAAAAGTGTTCAGTGAAAATGATGATAGATCTTATCTGTCAGGCTTTGACTAATAAAATCGAGAATAGAATTGGAGAGTGATCTTCAAAACGTGTTTATCTTACATAACCTACTTCATAAGAATGTGCCCACTGTTGGTTTTCATTTCATTAATGCCGTTTTGAAACTTACATGTATTTTATATTGAATGTTACGTCTGTGACTTGAAAAAGCTAAGTCCTTTATAAAGAGCATGTTGTTCACATAGGCCATTTTCCTCTCCTCTCTTTTCCTTCTATTCCCCTCCCTATTTTTTTCAACAAATATTTTAGTGCCTGTTTGTCAGGCTCTGTACAAGATGCCAGGAAATAGTGGTTAAGTCAGTGCCTTACTTTCTGATTTTAGTCTTTTTCCACACCTAGAAATTTATTACACATCTTCTATTTCACACTTAAATGTTTGATGAATTTTGGTTATTTTTCAGAGAAACAGCCACAAATAGCACTTGTTAGGATATTGTCTTTCATCTTTTGGGAATATCGGAACTGTCTCTATGTTTAGGTTTTATTGTTTTGTTATTATTTTCATCAAAGTACATGGTTCCTCCTGTTTATGATGGTATAAATTACCTATAGCAAGTGTGATTACCATGTTTTCCCATTACCTTGGGAAACAGTTTACTAGGACATATATGATTTGTTATGACAACAGTCTGCATATTCATTGTGTTATTTTTCTGACAATTATCTGCATTTTTATCATTAGCTCTATCTTCTTCTGAGATACCTCTTTGCATCATATCTAGATCCCTTGAGCAGCCTTGAATAATCTTACATTTTTACTAAGATATATGATGGTCTAATGCCTGTGGTTTGCTTTTCTCTTAAAATTAAAAAACAATCACTTTCTTCCTTTTGACTTCTGTGCACTGGTAGCACATGGCTGTTAGTTTTTAAAATAAAACTCACCTTATATTTTCCTTTAAACATTTACTGTTTCTCCCAGAAGAAGACAGAATAGAGAGAGGCTATTATACACGTATATTCCTTTTGCTTGGTTGCAGTGCCTTTTTCACCCTCCAGTTTTAAAAATCAGAGTATAATTGCTTCACAATGTTGAATTACTTTCTAGTGTATAACAAAGTGAATCAGCTGTATGTATACATGTATCCTCTCCCTCTTGGACGTTCCCCTCACCCTGCCATTCCACCCCTCTAGGTCATCAGAGAGCACCAAGCTGAGCTCCTTGTTATACAGCAGCTTCCCGCTAGCTATCTATTCTACACAAGGGTGTGTGTGTATGTCAGTCCTAACCTCTCAGTTCATCTCATGCTCCCCTTCTCACACTGTGTCCACATGTCCCTTCTCTACATCTGCCTCTCTATTCCTGTCCTATTAACAGGTTCATCTGTACCATTTTTCTAGATTCCATATATACACATTAAAATACGATACTTGTGTTTGTCTGACTTACTTCACTCTGTATGACAGACTGTAGGTCCATCCACAGCTCTACAGATGACCCAGTTTCCTTCCTTGTGGCTGAGTGGTATCCCATTGTATATACACATCACATCTTCTTTATCCATTCATCTACCAATGAACATTTAGGTTGCTTCCATGCCTTGGCGGTTGTAAACAGTATTGCAGTGAACACTGGGATATATGTGTCTTTTTGAATTATGGTTTGTCTCAGTAGAGGGATTCCTGGGTAATATGGTCGTTCTGTTTTTAGTTTTTTAAGGAACCTCCGTACTGTTGTCCATATCACTTTTTCGAAATTAATTTATTGTGTTGAAGTATAAAATGCTTCACTTTTGATTCCTCCTATAACTCATGTTAGGGTTTGTTGTTTTGTTTTTGGTACTTTTGAAGTTGGTTCATCTTGAGGAAACCATAGTGCTTCAAATTTGTTATCAATCGTATCAACATATTTTCTAATAAAAATCATTCGCAGATCCTTTCAGTCCTCCTAACTTTAAAGATATGTTGCCCTATATTCCTGGTCATACCTCCTGAGCTTGAAAGGACTATGAGTTGTGAGACTAAGACAGTTGTTGCGATGCATGTTCTGAACCCTGCAGCCTTCTTCCCTGTGTTGCTATATCTTGCCCCTTACTCTCCAATAATGTTCTCACCACCCTCGTGGCTGGAGAAGTGATGTATTGGTTAGGAATACCCTCAGCTATAAATACTGGTAGCTCTGGCTACCAGTGATGTAAATAAAGAGAGGTTTCCTTTTCCCACAGAATAAGCAATCTGAGGGTAGACAACTGCTGGTGTATGTAGTTCAGAGGTTGAATGATACTGGCCTTCGCTCCTTACTTGCCTAGCTCCATGCACAAATCTGCATTGAGAGACAAAAGAAGTTAAGGACAGGACTAGCTACTTCAGTACCTTTATTAAAAAAAGAAAATTCCTTTCCAGAAACCCCTAAGCACATCTGTCTCACTGGCTAAAACTACCTCTTCCAGAAACCTCTAGCTCCAAGGGAGGCTGGAAAAGGGAGGAGCTATTCTTTCTACTCTGGAGGTAGCAAAACAAGAACAAGAGAACCAGTAAAGTACCAGAGAACAAGTCTACCACCATCGAGTTAACCCAACCGATTCATCCTCCCAAGATCAGCTGTAGTGTGATATGCCTTGTGTGGACTCTTCCCAGAATTGCTCAAGTAGAAGTTTTCCCTGTCCTACTGGTCCTGCAGTTGTCATCAGCTCAGCAGAGCATGCTCCCTGAACAAGGGCCACATGACTGCTCACAGTGCCCAGTGAGGCCTGCTGGATGAATGAATGAACCTGTAGGCATATGGCTCCCCTGGACGCTGCCTGAAGCCAGCTGCTGGAGGGAAATGGAGAATGCTGAGTGAGGAAATCTCCCTTCCACCTGCTGTGCCATCCTGGTCCATGGGCATCCCCTTGATGAAATGCAAAACCACAACCCTGACCACTGGTGTTAAGATACTGTGGGGAGCTTTTTGCCAAAGCACTCCTGGCTCACATGTGATAGAAATATTCTTGTTGGGAACAATAGACTCCCTGCTTTCCAAAAATGTTTGTATACATTTAAATAGTGATGGTCATTTGATCTCTTGATAGAGATATTAGCTCAGCATGGCAATCAATACAGTTCTAAAATGATAAAATATACAAAATAATCTATTCATAGGAAATATTCTTGATTGTACCTGAATAAGTGTACAGTATATAATATAGTTTATACTTCCTAGAATCTATCTTAAGATAATTAAACTAGTGTGCAAAGATAGTGTGTGCAGAGTTTGGGGGATNTAAGGGATTTGATTTAGGTCATACCTGAATGGTCTAGTGGTTTTCCCTACTTTCTTCAATTTAAGTCTGAATTTGGCAATAAGGAGTTCATGATCTGAGCCACAGTCAGCTCCTGATCTTGTTTTTGTTGACTGTATAGAGCTTCTCCATCTTTGGCTGCAAAGAATATAATCAATCTGATTTTGGTGTTGGCCATCTGGTGATGTCCATGTGTAGAGTCTTCTCTTGTGTTGTTGGAAGAGGGTGTTTGCTATGACCAGAGCATTTTCTTAGCAAAACTCTATTAGTCTTTGCCTTGCTTCATTCCGTATTCCAAGGCCAAATTTGCCTGTTACTTCAGGTGTTTCTTGACTTCCTACTTTTGCATTCCAGTCCCCTGTAATGAAAAGGACATCTTTTTTGGGTGTTAGTTCTAAAAGGTCTTGTAGGTCTTCATAGAACCATTCAACTTAAGCTTCTTCAGCATTACTGGTTGGGGCATAGACTTGGATTACTGTGATATTGAAATGTTTGCCTTGGAAACGAACAGAGATCATTCTGTCGTTTTTGAGATTGCATCCAAGTACTGCATTTCGGACTCTTGTTGACCATGATGGCTACTCCATTTCTTCTGAGAGATTCTTGCCCGCAGTAGTAGATATAATGGTCATCTGAGTTAAATTCACCCCTTCCAGTCCATTTTAGTTCACTGATTCGTAGAATGTCGACGTTCACCCTTGCCATCTCTTGTTTGACCACTTCCAATTTGCCTTGATTCATGGACCTAACATTCCAGGTTCCTATGCAATATTGCTCTTTCCAGCATCAGATCTTGCTTCTATCACCAGTCACATCCACAACTGGGTATTGTTTTTGCTTTGGCTCTATCCCTTTGTTCTTTCTGGAGTTATTTCTCCACTGATCTCCAGTAGCATATTGGGCACCTACTGACCTGGGGAGTTCCTCTTTCAGTATCCTATCATTTTGCCATTTCATACTGTTCATGGGGTTTTCAAGGCAAGAATACTGAAGTGGTTTGCCATCCTTTAAGTTGTACAATTGAGTTGTTTTTACAGTATTCACAAAGCTGTGCAACCTTTATCATAATCAAAATAGAACATTTTCATCACCTCAAAAAGAAACCCTATACCCCTTGGCTGTCAATCCTCTGTTGCCAATTCTCTGACCCTCAAATTATTACTAATCTACTTCCTGTTTCTTTGTATTTGCCTAAAAAATTGCTAGTTTTAGTCACTTTGTTCTTTGATGACCTCTTCCGAGTTGGGCTTTGTATAGATATTTTGATGTTGTTAGACTCCAGAAGGAGGCAGTATAGGTTCTCAGTATACAGCTGCTGGGAAAAAATAGACAAACAGAAACTCAAAAAATTGCTGCTTGATAAACGCAACCCTCTAAGACCCACTTTAGGGCTTTAAATCATGCTAAAATGAAGGATTAAGAAAGCAGACAAAGTAAAAGATGAGAAATGAAGATTTTCAAATGCTGCTTTTCTTTGAAAGAATCATGACAATGATGCAGAAAGGTGAAAATGCAGACTTACCCAGGTTATTAATTTGAGCAGGACATAATGAGAAACATCTGGCTTCTATTTCTGGCTGTGCCCTTTAACCTGGTCATGGAATCATTCTGGATTATGTTGCCTATTACCTAACAGTAGTTTACCTCAGTTGATATTTACTGTGGTATTCAAAACCTGAAATATTTAGAAAATGCATCTGAAATATATACACATAAACATAAGACCTCAAAATTCTGTATTGGGTGCTTCTGCCTCTGTGACATATACATCATGTCTTACATTTCTTACTTCTAAAAATAAAACAGCTTTATGGTAAATAAAACAAGATCATGAAGATACTAAGGGGAAATGTGGTAATTTGAATGTTAGTAGTCAATTGCAGACTTTTTTTTTTTTTTAATTAACCTTGCTGTGTAATTAGGGGCATCTTAACCTGACATTAGAAATTTGATTTCTGATGGCTTTTCTCTTAGTTAAGCAGCCATCTGAGAGCCTGTGGACGACTCTGCTTTTAGGGTATCTTAGTAAAGTCCCCTGCATGTATTTTTTTGTTTTGTTTCAGATGGTCTTGTTCTGAGACTTGCATGGAGGGGATTTATTAACACTTAACATCGGGGCTGATATCCTGAGTCAGGTCCCCTTCTGTTCTGCTCGAGATTTGTCATGGGCTCTATTCACTCATCCCAAAGAACACAGCCAGAGCTGCGTTTAGTCGGGTAGCGAACGCATCTTTCTTTAAAGTCAGAGAGTGAATGCCGCTGGATCGCTTAATATAAACCTGCTACAAGGCATACATCTTGGTGATGTGTTGAATCTCTGTTCCCCAGGGATATCTGCTTTGTATCTGCAGCTTTAATGTTTCACTTAATATCCTTTTTGGCTACTGAGCGCTCTCCTCTCCCAGCAGCAGGCAGCGTTTGGCTGCCCAACAACTTGCCTCATTGTCTGGCTGTGCTGGGCTGAGCAAGTCCTGGCTGTGTGCATCTGCTGGGGGCTTTCTGGGTGGCGTTTGTGTATGTTTTTTAAATTGAGAAGAAGTTGAAGGAATACCAGCCTCCTTCTGCCTAGCACCTAAGTCCCCTGTATTTTTCAAATGCTTTCCTGAAAACGAGCATGCTCAGAGAACTGGCAAATCATTGTCCAGTGACCGGGAGGAAATGATCATTGCTCTTCATTTATAATGCAAATTCTGAGGTGTCTGCAGAAGTGTGGTAAACTTAAAATGATGGCTGTGGTGAGAACGTCTCTGCAGAAAGTTGTGGTTTTGTTACATCGTTTACAAAGGATGGCAGTTTCTTCTCCTCGGTATCAGAAGCTCTGTAAGGTAACTGAGTGATTGAAAATGAGGATCTCTGGTGTCAGACAATTCTACTGTTTCTCGGGCTCTAAAATCTAGTCTTTCAGGGTTCTTATCAAGGAAAGATTCCTTTTCTTAGTGACTGACTGTAGAAGCTGTTGAAGTGAATTGCTTAATTACATTTTGTTTCAGAATCAGGAGCAAGTGCTATTTTAGTGCCTATTTTATTTTGTGATTGACAAAATCTTGTTTTTGTAAAAGATTAGTGAACTGTTTGGAGAAAATAATAGCAAAAACTACATTCATTAAGACCTGTTACCTCTGAGGTACTTGTGGTCTTAATACTAAATGGGCAATTAATTTTACATAAATGTCAGTAGATTTTTTAAAAGTTCAAAATAGTATTTTAGTAGATTCATTAAAAACTGTTCATCTCTTTATAGTTCATTGTTTATCAATTAAAAAATTAAAACACATTTTAGAAACTACCATGAGAAACACGTCTCATGGTAAAATATCCCCCATATTCCTGAATCTTCATATACTATAGTTAAACATGAAGAACTGAGTTTTGTTTGGACAAGTGGATTTAAGTACACTTTGAGAAGGCAACTTGTTTAACAGTTGCAAATTTCGAATACTACGTCATCCTAACCCATTGAATGAGCTTCTGTATATATTTTAAGTTAGCTGTTGTATTTTTGATCATTGTTTTGTTTTATGTAAAATATGTTCATACTTTCTTATTACTTTTGTCAGAAATTGGAGTGATTTGGTATGAAAAAGGAAGGGGGGAGTTATAACTGGAATGCTGAAGAAATTTATCCAGCACCACAGTACAATATTCTTCCTTCATATCATGTTCTTAGTACCATTCCTGAGAATGTATCTTGTTGCCCTGTTAGCCAAAGTCATTTATAATTCAAACAAATGTCTCTAGGACAATGTTATTTTTCTGACATCATAAAATATGACATGTCTGAGCACCTAAATAGTGCCTATTATGTGGCAGTGGATTAGACAGGGGAAAGCAGAATTCTATTAACTTTATCATATATATTGTTGTTTCTTACATTTTGGCCAATTAAATGTATTTCTGTCTGGAATCTTTTTTTTTTTGAAAAGTTTCATCAGACAGATTATGGTGATGGGCATTCTTTGCAGAAATAGAAGCGTTTCCATTTGAAGTTCATTAAAACTTAATACAACTTAACTTGTAAAAATTCATAAATTATTTATTCAAATGTTTTGTGTTTTGCTTCACTTCAGATATCAATTTATCCTGGTGAAATGTTTATATAGTTCATAAATAGGCAGTTTTGATAATAGAGAAGAAAAGCTCACTCATTAATTCATTATTTTATCATTTTATCTGGAAGTATGAATATATAAAACATCGTGTTTCATTAACTGGATCTTTTTTCTCATCTGTTTGTATGTGTACTTTCACAAAATTAGATAGTTTCCTCAAGTCATGTGACCAAGGTATTAAGATAGTCTTAAGATGAAAGGCAGAAGTTCAAATACTGGAGAAGTGTGCTTAGTTTCATAATTACTTCCCAAATTAGTACAACTTAAGTTAATAAAGTCCTTGGATAAGTTAGTTCCCAACTGAAATACTCTTTGGGCTGACTTCTTGAGATTTTAATTTCCTAAAGAAACCACTACAATTTAAATGTTTAGAATTGTTACTTTTTTCTCTTAAAAAATTAAAATTTGTGTTATTCTCAGTTGTTTATCTTTCACATTTTTTTTTCTCAAAAGTAAAATTAACAACTGTCCAGATAATGAAATGAGAAATAAACAATTCCTGTACTTTCCAGCAGGTGTCAATGTAAGTCAGTGATACATGAAATTTGGCTGAAGAACTAGATACCTAAAATAGGAAGTGGCAAATTACTAGGAAATAAATCACTTAGTAATGGATATATTTTATTTGCTTGGTTAAGAACTGATCTTAATTACTGAACTATATTAGCTCATATAATGTAAATAAAAATTTTGGTTGCAGAATTGCATATTAATAAACAACTGCCATCTGAAATACTGACATAAATGAAATATCTATACCATCCAAAAGTACTTTATTGTATTTTAATTATCAGTAGTGTTCTGTGTATAATACTTAAAAGTTTAAATAAGTTTGGTGTTTGTTTACTTTAAGACACTGTAAATTTTTTTCCGCTTACATTTTAAATGCTATCATGACTATCGCTTCCTATGCCTCCTACATTCTCTAAATTTAGTTTCTTAGAAAGGAAATGCTCTAAGTTGCAGTGTTTCTTCATAAAAATTAGAGGCAGTCTATTGTAAGTACATTTATAGACTTAAATGAATTGGAAATTGTGTTGAGAAAATGACTATTTTAAATTCATATTTGTGTTTTGAAATCCAGTTTATCCCTCTTTTAAATTTTTATTTAGGATCTCTGTTTTTACATATTAAGTGGAAATTCAGCCTTCATCGGTCCTTTTCCTTTGTGATACCGTTTCTTTCTTTGCTTATATTTATATACCTTTTATCTATAAGAAAATAGCTTGTGTATGACAGAACTGGAAATTTGTGTTGAATATTCTCCCTCTTTTTTTTTTCCCCTGTATGTTTTGAAGATTAAGGAGGAGTGAAAAGAAGCCCTTGGAATTTATAACTCTTTGGAGTTAAAATATACTTTTCCCCTTCTCTTCACCTATTTACACTTTCATTAGTATTTTTGGCACTTAAAATATTTCTTTCGGGTTACACATAAAATGTAGACAGGAAACTGAAAAATAAGTGCTGCTTACTTGAAGGTATAATTAACAAGATTGAAATTGTCCTGATGACCTAAAATCACCTTATGCTGGATGCTGATTTTTCCAGATTTGGTTTTGATTGCTTAGTTCCTTTAAAATATTAATGACTATCAAGATATTTTTTCTCCTAATAAAATACAGTAAAAGCAAAGGTAAATGTAAATGATTAAAAAATAAAATGGACTTTGTTTTCATTGTTATTGATTACTTGGGCATATTTCATCACTAAATCTTTGCACTAGAAACTGAATAAATTTATGTTTTATAGTGCCGTTCTTTGCCTTAGTGGCAACTTTCATAAAATATTTGTTATGAAAATATTTGAGGACATGGTAAAAGCAACTGTTTGTAAAGTAGATTGAGATATTAACCATCATAGAAAAATGAGAAAAATATAAAATTAGTGTTGTACATTGGATTCCTCATGATTTAAGCATTTAAAAAATTAGTAGAGTGTACTTTCTACTGTTCTCTTCTTGCAACCCAGTTGGTTGTCTTTTTCTTCTTATGTGATATATACACACCCATTTTGGTAACTACTGATTCATCCTTACAGTGAAACTCTGACTATTCTTAGCCTAGTCTTCTGGAGGACTCAGATTTTCAGAACTGTACTGATCTCAGTCCTCTGAAATACCATGTCTTATGTGGTACCAGAGCAGCTGCCTCTGAGTACTTTGTGAACAATAGAGACGGAAAGATGCCACCCAGAAATCGGGATTGATAGGTGATGTCTACAAATGTCTTGCGTTGTGTGTAGTGTGTATGTTTGCATGTAGACAACAGAGAGCCATGTGGAAGCTTGTGGTGCCAAAAAACAAGGATATATGATGACAGAGGTGCATAATCTCTGAATAGAATTTCAGATTCACTGATGAATTAAGTTTATATACCACTTCTCATCCACATATGGGGGCCCCCTTTATTTAGAGGTAGTTAAGGTTGATTATGCATTTTTAGAGAATATAGAGAGTGGACTGACATATCTTCAAATGATTTACACTCCATATAGCTAAATTTTATATGTTTTATTCCCTTAAATGTCTTCTTTTGCAGGTGGAAAATTTGCATTCATTGAATAATTAAATCCTCCAGTGTTCTAGGGTGATAGAACTTTACTTTGTCTTTATTTGAGTGTTGAGATGTAGATATTTGATGGTCAACTGTTAGATTCGCTCAGTTTCTTTCTATAATTGAATCATACACATATTGTTTGAACTCTAAGAATGGTCAGAGTCATGGTCTCTCGCCTGGAGGTAGAACTCCGGTTGATCACATGAACACTGTCTCTTCTTGGTTGTATGATAAACACATTTTGGATAGTTCCAAAAATTTGGAAGTCTGAGGAATTTAATGGGAGGAAAATGCCAAATGTGGAAGGACTTCCTTATGTCTTACCCATCTCCATCAGTGTGCTGGGTCTGTTGCCTCAAGGCTGTATGGAACCTGGGGAGTTTTCTTCCCTTACTCTCACTGTCTTTCTTCTTTCTCAATGGGTTCAGATTACAGTTTAAAGTGCAGCGGGTCAAGAAAGACAGTATCTACCGCCTGTTTGTCATCAGATATTTTCTTCTGGCTTTCAAAAGCAGCAGCATTATTTATATGACTTCCTGATCTGTATTTTACATAGCTCCTCAAGTCAATGTGTATCTCAAAATTATTTTTAAAAAGTTATCAAATTAACATTTTGTTAATCAGAAAACTCATGCTATCAGTGACCTTTAGCTAAAGCAGTATAATCAGATATGAGGTAATGGTTTTCCAATTAACTAAAAAATAATTGAAACCATTCTACAGGATTGCCTTCTAAATTGTTTTTTAAAAGCCAGGATATCATTATTTGCTTACGTCTGGATTTGTAATCTAGAAATCGGGGACAAACAGCCATTTTGACAGCATTGGTAGAATTATGACTATGGATAAAAGATCTCCTTTAGACTATTGACATTTTAAACTAAAATATTGGTGATTTGTGTTTAACCTAGGGATAAAGTTTATTAAACTTCAAGGGGAACTTTCCAAGAGGAATGCACTGATAGATTTTAAATGTACAGACATTATCTACTCCCCTTAGTAGTGACTGTGAGCACTTCCTGCTTCTCTTGGTATATTTGGTAGTTTATTTTTAGCCCTCTAAAATAAGCAATTAGTAGAACTCCTACCATAGAGATAGAAGAATAGAGAAAATTTCATGCTATGGTAGCTTGCTCAGTTTCACAAAGTATATTCATTTCTGGGCAAGGTAAATGAATCCAAATAATTGAAATTGGGAAGCATATGAAGTGCATCAGAGGATTTCTTTTCATTTTTCTTCTAGTTTGTTCAGTCCTGTGAAGTTCTAGAAGATTAATTTATAACAAAGCTCACTTATAAAAGCAGAAAGAACCTTTAAATGTTTAATAAATAATAAGCCGATATGAATGTATGGCTAGATAAAGCTTAAGTAAGAATTTTGGAGAAGCATCAAATGGAAGAACACATTGAACTGTTTCCACAATAGACTATTTTGCTTTAGGAAAATTGAAAGAAAAGTGGTCAAACACAGCAATAAAATAACTTCAAGCTTCCTGACTAAAAAAGTCTTGTTACTACTGGTGTAGTTTATTTTTATTTTTAGAGTGTGTGAGAATTTACAGTATATTTTCTCATATATTTCATCATTAATACATATGGCATTAATTAACTACTATATGATTATTTTTCCTTAAGAGCAAAGTAGGAAAGAAATTTGTCACTATTCCCATTTAGCAAGTGGAGAAACAGATTTTATAAATTGGCAGGTTAAGAAATATGTCAGTAATTGCTCAGCTAATATGTGATACAACCTAAACTAAACACAGCCTTTCTGATCCCAGATTCAGTGTCTCTTTACACTTAATTTCAGATAGTTTTAGGAATTATACGGGACTAAAATGAACCATGCATTATTGAAGGTACAGAAAGAGAAGTCACATTAACTAAGTAATAGTATTATTCCTAAATTTATGTACATTTCATTTTGAGTTACGTAAATTTCTGTTGGTATCCTTTAAGACATGAGCTAGAGAATCCTAGAGGAAGAGGAGATGCTGGAAACCACTGAGTTCAACCACTTCATTTTACAGATGAGGAAACAGATAATCTATAATGAATGCTTTACTGCTGCCAGTTCTGTGAGGCGGAGATGTAGTTGTTTTCTCCTAGAAGTTTAAGCAAAGTGAAATATGTTCTTTTTAAAGATATTTTGATATTTGAGTTCTGGCTATATAACTGTAAGAGGATAAAGACTTTGTTCTTATTGAAATTGGTTCATTGGATGCTTTTTTAATAGGCTTATTTTGTGGGTCTAAGAAGATGGATTGGTTCATTTTAATGCAAATTAATACAGTTGAATTTTGTTTTTGATTCATAATTTAAAGTTTCTGTACCAAAAGTATTGAATTTTTTGCCTGAAAACATTATCTGAAATCATATTTACTCAGAATTCAGAATTTTTTTAAAATGAAGGTGGATGTGCGCCTACCTACCCTGGAGATTCTGGGCAATTTGCAATCCTCATGCCTGTGTGATTGTGATATGAAAGCAAAGGAATTGTTATTTATGATTAGGTTTCTCTGGAATTCTATAACCTTCTTTTTAAATATTACACACCATTAATTTTTCTCCATGTCATTAAACATTTTGTTGTATTGTGATTTTTTAATGGGATAAATATAAATTCTATTGAAGGACAATTTATTTAAGGGATCCATTATGGTTAGATAATTAGGTTATTACCAGCATTCTCATGATAAATAATTCTGTGGTGAACATCATCATAAATTACTGAGACCATCCTGATTGTCTCCTGGATATATTTTCATTATAGAATAGGATAACTGGATCAAATTTGCATTTAATGACATTTGCTATATATTGAAAATTTCCCCCTGGCAAGACAAACTATGTACCTGTCTACTGGCAGCTTGAATTCTCCTTTCCTATATCTTCCCAGAAAATAGATGATATCATTTAAAATTATTTTATGAAATTTTCAGATGAAAAATGAAACCATGTTGTATAATATAAACTAAAACATAGTGATGTTCACTGATTTACTGAATTTTGGGACCAAATAGTCTATTACAAACTATCTGAGTTCCAGATGCTGTGCTGGAAACCCAAACACTGTCTAAGTGGAATGTGATAAATAGCATACAATAAAGTTCAAACCTGTTCAAACATAGTAGAGAGTATATTTTGACTTGAAAATGTAAGAGAAGAGTTTAGAGAAAGGTGATACTTAATAGAGATCTTGAGAGTAGGTAGAGTTGAATAGAGCATTCTGGAAATACACCCCTCAATGAGCAAAGACATAGGCAATAGAAGTGTGCTTATTGTATTCAGAGAACATTGGATACTTGTTTATCAGAAGTGGCTGTGAAGCTCATTTATCAATATTTTCATCCTAATAAAAATAATTACTCTTTTGAATGCCAGTCAAATTTCATTGACTTTTGACTCTTTCCAAAATTTAGACAAGTTTTAAAGAAAATTTGTTTGTGAATATTGCAGATATTCAAACATGGAGAGCATTTCCAAGATAGCATTCTAAAATGAAAAATTATTGAATAATATTGAAATTATTCAATATCATACCTTTAAAATAAGAAAACAGTTCTGAATGTCTCCCTTAAATGGAATGACCTTCCTTTGGATATGAGTCATTTTTGTATGATAGTGACAAAAATAGTTATACTCTGTTGATGAGAGGTTGACACAATTTTTCAAGCAAAAATGAAAAATAATTCATGATAGAAATCAATTTGTCTAGCATTAATCTAAATTGTAGACTTATAAACCTTTAGTGTATATAAAAATTGTAGAAATTCTTTTGCCATTTTTCTCATTTTATTTATGAGGAAACAGTGCATTTATATTTATGTAGAGCTTTGTTCTTAATGTGCTTTAATATATTATTTTATGCTGCCCAAGATCACACAGCCAAGTGATACTTGGCTACATATTTAAATTTCCAGGGGATCACTCTAGTATCCATTACATTTTATGTGTACTTATTTTTTATATAGTTTATATTGAACTTTTCTCTGGTATTAAAATTCACTCTCTATTTCTCCATCTTGCTTTCTGAAGCATTGTCAATTTCTTGAATTTGGGTCATATCTTATTTTAAAAGAGTGTTTTGAATAGAGCAAGTATTCATAAATGTTGAATAAATAATCCAAATTTCAATTTGTCCTTAGATTTGTAATGTTATTATGATAAGTAAAAATGCTCTACTTTGACTCCTTATTTTCCTGTTTAAAATAGGTTTATTGAGATGTAATTCACATACAATACAATTCACTCAAGGTATAAAACTCAGTGTTTTTTAGTATATTCACAGGACTGTGCAACTATTGCTACAAATGAAATTTTAAAGTTTTTGTACCCTCTCCTAAAAAAAAAAACCCACTACTCATGGGGACTCTTTATTTCCTCTCCTCCATCCTCCTAGCCCTCAGTTCAGTTCAGTCACTCAGTCATGTCTGACTATTTGCGGTCCATGGACTACAGCACACCAGGCTTCCCTGTCCATCATCAACTCCCGGAGCTTGTTCAAACTCATGTCCATCAATTCAGTGATGCCATCCAACCATCTCATCCTGTGTCATCCCTTCTCCTCCCGCCTTCAATCTTTCCCAGCATCAGGGTCTTTTCCAATGAGTCAGTTCTTCACATCGGGTGGCCAAAGTATTGGAGTTTCAGCTTCAGCATTAGTCCTTCCAATGAATATTCAGGATTGGTTTCTTTTAGGATGGACTGGTTGGATCTCCTTGCAGTCCAAGGGACTCTCAAGAGTCTTCTCCAACACCACAGTTCAAAAGCATCAACTCTTTGGCGCTTAGCTTTCTTTATACTCCAGCTCTCACATCCGTACATGACTACTGGAAAAACCATAGCTTTGACTAGACAGACCTTTGTTGGAAAAGTAATACCTCTGCTTTTGAATATGCTGTCTAGTTTGGTCATAACCTTTCTTCCAAGGAGTAAGCATCTTTTAATTTCATGGGCTTCCCTGGTGGCTCAGAGGTTAAAGCATCTGCCTGCAATGCAGAAGACCCGGGTTCGATCCCTGGGTCGGGAAGATCCCCTGGAGAAGGAAATGGCAACCCACTCCAGTACTCTTGCCTGGATAATCCCATCGAGGGAGGAGCCTGGTAGGCTACAGTCCATGGGATCGCAAAGAGTCGGACACGACTGAACGACGAAGTACTAATTTCGTGGCTGCAGTCACCATCTGCAGTGATTTTGGAGCCCCCCAAAATAAAGTCACTACTGTTTCCACTGTTTCCCCATCTATTTCCCATGAAGTGATGGGGCTAGATGCCATGAGCTTAGTTTTCTGAATGTTTAATTTTAAGCCAAGTTTTCACTTTCTTCTTTCACTTTCATCAAGAGGCGCTTTAGTTTTTCTTCTGCCATAAGGGTGGTGTCATCTGCATATTTCAGGTTATTGATATTTCTCCTGGCAATCTTGATTCCAGCTTGTGCTTCATCCAGTCCTGCATTCCTCATGATGTACTCTGCATATAAGTTAAATAAGCAGGGTGACAACATACAGCCTTAGCATACTCCTTTCCCCATTTGGAACCATTCTGTTGTTCCATGTCCAGTTCTAACTTGCTTCTTGACCTCATACAGATTTCTCAGGAGGCAGGTCAGGTGGTCTGGTATTCCCATCTCTTTCAGAATTTTCCACAGTTTGTTGTGATCCACACAGTCAAAGGCTTTGGCATAGTCAATAAAACAGAAGTAGATGTTTTTCTGGAACTCTCATGCCAAGGGACTCTCAAGAGTCTTCTCCAACACCACAGTTCAAAAGCATCAATTCTTCAGCGCTCAGCCTTCTTTATGGTCCATTTCTCACGTCTATACATGACTACTGGAAAGGCCATATCCTTCTAGCCCTAGGCAACCACTAATCTACTTTCTGCCTTTTCTACTTTTTAGCATTAGATTGGGAGTAAGAGTTTGAAACCATAAATGTTAGGTTTAAAAAATTGGAAAAATATTTCAAATTTATTGTGATAAATTTATGACTTTATCTTACAGAATTTGTTAGTTTGAGAATGTGTTGTTAATAATAATTAGAATAGCTTTGGTTAAACAATTTATAAACTTTGTATTGTACTGTGTGTGCTAAGTTGCTTCAGTTGTGTCCGACTCTTTGTGACCCCATATATTGTAGCCTTCCAGGCTCCTTTCTATATGAGGATTTTCCATGCAAGAATGCTGGAGTGGGTTGCCATGCCCAGCACTCTTTGCTAAATAATTTGTAAACTACAAAATGTATAATTTAGTTATCATGTTAGTTCTTTAGAGCATATTAAAAGTGAAATATGGGGAAAATGCTGAATTTGGGATCTGAAGACCTCTGTTTGATTGTCTTATTTGCTGTCTGACTATTGCAATATTCAAGTGGTATATCCATCCTCAGTTTCTAGATAGTGGGAGTAATATGCATTCTATTTATTTTAGAAAGATAGTATATAAAAATTAATTAATTAAAAAAAAGAAAGATAGAATAGGATTGATAAGTTAATGTTCATGAATTCGCTATGTAGGGCTAGAGTATTACTAAATGGAAATCTTAGGTTTTCTGTAATTTTTTATTCTCCAAGCAAACAAAAACCATGACAGTATTTATTCACATGCTTACTATTGTTGACTGCTGGATTAATTTTTGAAATAATGGAAGAACATGTTAGCTAAAAGTTTGTGTTTGTCTCAACTCAGGTGGCAGAATGTTGCATACCAACCACCTCTTATCTTTCTGCAATGCAGGGTCTTTTCATTTTTCTTCTTTTCTAGGGCACCAAGCCAACTTCCATTTTAAGGTACATTCTCTGCCAGCAAAATCATACAATTTCCAAACAACTTAGATTCCCATTGGAGCTACATGAAAGGGACTGTGTCTTCTGAGTGAGACTAATGGCCCCTGAGGCAGCAGTATCTAGTGAAAAGAAATATTCTGACATTTTTGTTCAATCTACAATTAGGGCAGTGAAATTCCCTGGATGTCCAGTGATTAGGATGTTGTGCTTGCACTGCTAAGGGCACGGGTTCAGTCTGTGGTCAGGGAGCTAAGATCTTGCAAGTCATGCAACATGGCAAAAAAAAAAATTACAAAATTAGGGCAGCCGTAATTTTTATAATCTGTGGACTTTTTATCTCAGATGCTGGTGGCCATGTGTTAGATTTGGGGAGTCTCAGGGGAAGATATTTCTTGAATTTCAATAATTAAACCTTCTGATGATTCTCAGATGACTTTGGCCTAATCTCTATTTTGAGAGTGAGGTTTTTGATAGGTAGTGAATAACTTGAATTAATGACTGTAATGACTGAGTGCTGTTCTGCATTAATATTTGAAGCAAACCCTAGGTTTCTTCATTACCTAGCCTGTCGTTGTGGGAGATAGGTGAAGTGGTGAAAGAAAAGGGAACATTTGCTCTCTTTGAAGTAATTGCTTCTAATGGAAGCCTAATGACCTGTTATGCTTATTTATAAAAGCTGAGCAGTGAATCTTGATAGCAAGCTAATGAATGATTGGAGAAATTATAATGTAAACCAAAATCTTGGGAAATCTCATGTAGTTGAGAATCAATACTTTAAGACAATTAAATAGTTCAATAATTTACTTGTACCATATGTTATCCTTGCTTTAAAGCTGGAATGATTCCAGAAATGCATCCACAGCACTGAGAGTTGAGGGAGAGGACTGCTTTTGACCAGGTATCTTGTACCTTTTAAGTGTTTTAAGATTTATCTGAATTCCATATCAAGACTGAAGAAACCAGTGGGAGCAGTTTTCTTGTGGTATTGAGATGATAAACATTATATCCAAAGGTGTTTGTGTGCTTAGTCGCTTAGTTGTGTCCAACTCTGCAACCCCAAGGACTGTGGCCTGCCAGGCTCCTCTGTCCATGGGATTCTCCTGGCAAGGATACTGGAGTGGGTTGCCATGCTCTCCTCCAAGGGATCTTCCCAACCCAGGGATTGAACCCAGGTCTCCTGCATCGCAGGCAGATTCTTTACTGTCTGAGCCACCAAGGAAGCCCATAACCAAAGGTGACATTGGATATGTTCAAGTTTAGCACCCTCATTTTTTAAAGATGAGAAGACAGAGACTTGGAAAGGTTAAGTGATTTGTCCTAGGACCTATTAATAGTGGCAGTGGTTGAACTGTTTTGATCAGGGTATGTTCTATTTGGGGGTCTTATGGGACTGTATTGTAAAAGTATATTTTATAGATTCCTGGGATGGACAGACATCAGATGAATCAAGTATTTCATATGAATGATTTATCTGGAAATGATTCCCAAAAATAAATAAATAAAATATATCTCTTTAGCTAGAACCCATATGGTAACATCTTACCAGTTGTTAAGTCTGGTTGTCAGTATTTGACAGTATACCATTCTTTCAACTATTCTGTATGCTTGGGTATTTTCATGACAAAATGTTTCAAAAGCAGTAGCAACTCTACTCTGATAATGGTTGAAGAGATTACTTGAAACTCTGCAGACATAACTTTTGAGGATCTTTTAAAAAAATGCAACTGCGTCTTTGTGCTTTTTTCACATTTTGTCAACTTGACTGTGACAAATACAGACTAGTTTAAAAGTGTCTTGACTTTTTACCTGGTGGTCAATATTTGCTCTGTAGCTTTTCATTCTTTTCGGTCATTCAATTTGAACAAAGGCATTTTAAAATTCTCATTTTTCCTTTTACAAAAGCTGCACATGCCTACAGCTAAAGTTTGTGACTTCCCAAGGCAAGAAATCTGTGGTGTTGACACTCTCATTTATTACAGTTTAGTAATTCCTATAGAGATTAGAAAGAAGATTGTCTTTTATGAAAGCATTTATTTTTAAAAATTTAGTCTAATAGGAAAGTTTGATTTGCACCCTTATTTAATAAGATTTTTGAAATCCTGTTTGGAACTGATAACTTCTGTTGAGGAGGGCTTTTTCATTTTGGGTATTGACATAATGTCTTTGACTTTCACATTTATCTCAGTTGGTAGAAGTTTATCAAGATGAAATTCTTAATTTCTTAATCCTGTCTTGGGAAAGACACACAAACTTGTGTCACAAAAGCAATTTACTCCTGGTAGATTATTATAAAACCTGTTTATATTTGCATCTTTTTGTTTTAATTTTTCCCATTTCTTACGAGTTGACATTTAAAGCTGCTGCTTTATAATATGACTTAATCATGTATGGTATGGTTTCTTTCAGGACATGTGCTATTATCTTTAAGCTTTTTGTCTTTTATACCTCAATATCCATAATACTTTTCGCATTGCCAGATAAACTGAAATTTCTCATCTGGTGAAGAAATGATAGAACTTGTAATATTTGAAACTTAGAGTTGCTCCTTATTTACTGAAAATTATATGGAACACATTTTATACCGTTTTCTAAGACTGAATTGGAATGGCATATTCTGAGACTATAAATAACTGGAAGAGTTGTGAGATTTCAAAACATATTTATTTATTTGTAACATGTAGTTTGTGCTCTTGATTAACCTCCCTGCTCTTTAAATTAAATCAAAATTAGCAAATATTTATTGCAATCAGGAAAAAATCTCATTTGAGGCTCAAACTGGTGTGAAATAGTAGAGTGTTTGCTTTAATAAAAACCAGAAATTGAAGACTGGGACTCTACCACTCCATTTCCTGATATATACCTATTTAGGACAAGTGTGTATCAGGAAAAGGGTGGTAGATTAGGGCTGGAAGGAATTGAGAAGGTTACTCATTTAAATAGTTCTCCATGTTATCATTTTACATTGAAAACATCTTTTGGGAGGTTAAATAAAGAATTAAGATATAGTTGATCCTTGTTATCTGCAGGTTCTGCATCCATAGATTCTACCAACCACAGCTCAAAAATATTTGAAAAGAAAAAAATTCCAGAAATTTCCAAAAATCATAACTTGAATTTGTGATGTCCCCAGCCTTTCAATATGGGAGATGAGGGTTCCTTCCCTAGGTTGGGAAGATACCCTGTATGAGGGAATGGCTACCCACTGCACTATTCTTGCCTGGAGAATCCCATGCACAGAGGAGCCTGATAGACTATGGTCCATGGGATTGCAAAGACACGATTGAGCTATTAACACACACACACAGCAACTATTTACATGGTATTTACATTGTACTTACAAGAGGGTACATAGGATTTACATTATAGTATGTATTATAAATAATCTAGAGGTGATTTGAAGTACGTGGGAAGGTGACAGGATGTGTAGATACTATGCCATTTTATATAAGAGACTTGAGCATCCATGGATTTTATTATCTCTAATGGTCCTGGAGCCATTCACCCCCAGATACAGTGGAATGACTACTTCTGAAGCAGCAAGAGATAGTAGAGGGAACTCTGGAAGGAGAATGAAGAGATTGTCTTTCTTGACGCAAGAGTTGTGTTGTGTTAAGTGAAATGGTCTTACCTTGCTCACAGCACTTACCTTGCTGAGCCTTGGTTTTTCATCTTGAAAAAGTTGGTATAAAAATTGTTCTTCAGAAAAATCTGAGAATTATACTGTCATCAAAGACAGTAATGACAGTCAGCTTTAAACACACATGTGCATATATATAGCAAACCACCTTGAATGTTGTTTGGCAAATTGAAACAGATTTCATTAGTTTTAAAGATAGCATTTACATTTTTACTCTTGAATATATTAAAGAGAAAGTGCTCTTCTTGTAAAATGGAGAAAGAAAGGAAGAAGAAATAAAATTTACCAGTTAATTCTGCTGCTCAGGAGGGAAAGTTACTATCTTTCTCTATTTAACTTTACTTTTCTTTGTATAAATGTATTCATGTAAAGCATATTTATACAAATTCGGAATCATATTTTATATCATGCTTTTGTCTTTTTGAATACTGATTTCTTTCTTCCTCTCGTAATAGTATTTTATAAGCTTTTTATATTTCTTTATATTAAAAATCATGATTTTTTATAGTGATAGTATATTCCATTGTAATTGGTAAACTGGAAAAATGCCTTTTTTCTGTTTGGCTTTATAATGTTGCAGTGGATTCTTTCTCTATAAAGATCTGATTCTAGTGGACTGTAATTTTTTGTTAGGATGAATTCATGTAAGTAGTTCTGCTGGATCAAAAGTTGTATGCTGGCAGGTGGACTGTTCCCAGATATACTCCTATAATGTATGAGAGGTCCGTCTAGTCAGAGCTCTAGTTTATCCAGTAGTCATGTATGGATGTGAGAGTTGGACTATAAAGAAAGTTGAGTGCTGAAGAATTGATGCTTTTGAACTGTGGTGTTGGAGAAGACTCTTGAGAGTCCCTTGGACTGCAAGGAGATCCAACAAGTCCATCCTAAAGGAAACTAGTCCTGAATATTCATTGGAAGGACTAATGCTGAAGCTGAAACTCCAATACTTTGGCCACCCAATGTGAAGAACTGACTCATTTGAAAAGACCCTGATGCTAGGAAAGATTGAGGTGGGAGGAGAAGGGGACGACAGAGGATGAGATGGTTGGATGACGTCTTTGACTTAATGAACATGAGTTTGAGTAAGCTCCAGGAGTTGGTGATGGACAGGGCAGCCTGGTGTGCTGCAGTCCATGAGTCGCAAAGAGTTGGACAGGACTGAGCTACTGAACTGAACTGATTGAATATATGAGACTATTGATTTCATCATACTTTTGTGAGCCATGAATTTTATAATTTAAGATACATGTTGATTTGATAGTTTTACATTGAAATCACTGATGACCTGTAAGAATTTTTCTTATATTTATTTGGCCCTTTGTCTATGAAAAAATTTCAATTTCCTTTTGAGCTGTTTTATATCTGTTTGATATATCAATACCTGGCCAGCATCTAGTTGATGTTATGGGATTCAAATTCCTTAGAAAGCAATTCCATCACTGAAGTTATAAAGTAGTTTCCTAGGTATTTGAGAACAAAATCGCATGCCTCAGTTTCTAGAGTAAAAAGTTTTGACATCTATGAAAAAGATCAGTTATTCCACTGTTTGCTAAAAATGCTGATTTGCAGATATATCCGTTAGTCCTCAATATAAAAGCAGAAGTTACAAGCATAGTCTTAGCTTTATTTAAGCAACTAATATTTTCTTGGGAATTTACATATATTTTAAATTAATTCTGAAAGGGTCTAGTCTGCTCCTGACACAGGAATAGGGTATCAATATTTGTATTCTCATAATATTTAAATAAACAAAATGTTTGAATTAAATGATTTTAGGTATGGTTGAAATATAAGGCCTTCTAGATTATAGATTTTTGTCTACCTCTGCATCTTTATCTCTACTTCTCTTTCCATGTAATTCCAGAGTCTTTGATCACACTCTCTTTTGTCACTTTTAAGCTGTATGAGTCCTGTTTCCACATCTATGTGGTATGCACAGTAATTCATATCTCTACGAGTTGTCCATTAGACAGACTGTGCATGGCAAGAGTCCCTCATAACATACAAATGTAGGAGCTCTCTCAAAAATGTTTTCGTTTCCCCAATGGTCTTCTGAAAGATCACCAGGATTATGAGAGAAAATGAAAAATGGGAGGTAGGTGTAACTTCTGCCTGATTGTGAATGATCTAGTCTTAAGAAGTCAATGATCTGATTTTAAGAGTTTAAACAATTTAAGTGTTATTTAGTGTTATTTTCATACTTCGTAAAATTATAGGTTCATGTTCAGATATAATTGACATATAACATGTATTGATGATACGGTATTGTTAATTTTAGTCACCATGCTGTACCATAGGTGCCTGGAACTTATTCCTCTATTACTGAAAGCTTGTTCCCTCTGACCAGCATCTCCCCATTCCCCCCACTCCTCAGCCTCTGCCAACCACCACTGTACTTTTCTGTATCTATGAGTTCCATAAAAGATAAATTATTTTGTCCTTCTTCTATCATCTCTCTCCAATGTAATGGATAAGGCATTTTGTGATTGTTGCTTAATTCTAAATATTGCAGTTTGGTAGTATGTTTTGATGGCTTTAAAAAGGTATAAGCTATTTGTTTTTCTGTGTCTGACTTACTTCTCTCTGTATTGCAAACTCTAGCAGGGCAAGAATAAAGACTCAGATGTAGCAAATGGACATGTGGACATGGGGCGGGGGGAGGGTGGGATGAATTGGGACAATAAGATTGACATATGTAGATTACAATGGGCAAAATAGTTAGCTAGTGGGAACCTTCTGTATAGCACAGGGAGCTCAGCTTGGTGCTCTGTAATGACCTAGATGGGTGGGATGGGGATATAGTAATTCATATCTCCAAGAGTTGTCCATAAGACATATTCTGCATGGAAAGAATCCTACATAGCATGCAAATGTAGGAGCTCTCTCAAAAATGTGGTTGTCCTTCCCCTAATGGTCTTCAGAAAGATCATCATAATTATGAAAGAACGAAGAATGGGAAGTAGAAGAGAGAGGGAATATATGTATACATACATCAAGCGAGAAGCGATACATGTAAACATACAGCTGATTCACTTTGAGAAACTAACACAACATTTTAAAGCAATTGTAGTCCAGAGAGAGAGAGAGAGAGAGAGAGAGAGAGAGAGAGATGAAAATTCATTAAACTCTGCAGGGATTTGATCTGAGCCTAGTCTCTTACACTGTTTATGGATCTGTTCATCATTGTCTATCCTTGGCGCCCCTACAGCTAGCTCTGTTGCCATTGAGTAAAATTCTACTGCCCTGAAAAAGTTCTTCCAAGTTCACAGTAAACACAGATCTCTCTTTGGCAAGAGTTTGATATTATCTCTTGGGTCTTAGACTTCATTGAATTGCCTTGTACCAACTCATAGGACTCACTCAATTCATCACTTATTTCTGACAGTTATATTCAAAACAGCAGGGTACAAAATTTGTAACAAAAATAGATTTTCTATGCATCAAAATTCTATAGTGCATCTGTCAAAGGTTTGCTGTGCACAGAAAATCACAGCCTTGATAGCCAGCATTGGCACATAATAGATATTCAAAAGTATTTGGAATAAATTAGGATAGAATATCAGTTGCTAGGCAGGACATTGATAATAGAACTTCCCCTGCAATATCATTGCTAAACTTCAATTCCAGATCTGTTCCCACTCTTCTTTCATTATGACTGAATAACTTTTCCCTTATCATCACTTTGGCAAGAAATAACCTGTCAACTACTTGTAGAAAATTACTTAGAAATGAATCAATATTCTATTAATTGTGTCAACCTCTACTTTAAAAGGCTACAGGCCCGTGTTTTTGGTATCTAATCTCAGAATCCTTTAACTTTAGTGTGTGCAGTGTTTTTTTAAACCTTCAATCTTTTATATCCAACAACTAAATTTAGTACTAGGTATAAAGTGATAAATTTTCATATTTCATTAGTATAAATGCAGGTTAAGTAAGTTTTTTGATATATAAGATATTTAGAAATGAAGCAGGAGAAATTATTTTAGGGTTTCAGACAGCTGTCTAGTCTCATTTTGGATCTTCCTTTTCTTTGTAAATGTTTGCCTTTCTGAGTTGCTAAAAAGTAATATTTAAGGTGTATACTTGTTTTAATGATATTTAAGTTCATACTGCAGTGACCGTTTCTTGGAAAGTTAAACATGGAATGTATTTTGTGACCTTTTTCCATGTCTTAACATTTTATTGATATTTTGAGGGTATTTGTTTATTAGAACTTAATGGAAATAAATTCTGATTATAACCCATTGACCTGAAATGTGACAAAGTCAGAGATCATAGATGAACTTCATTTTATTCAGTACTATTTATAAAACAGTATCTAATATTGAGAAATAAAATAAGTGATCTCTTTGCTATATTGGTTTGTGACATCATCCTACATAAAACACAATTGCAAATCGTATGCAGTTTATACATGCACAGATGTAGTTGCTAATACAAAACAAAAAAGAGAGAGACAGAGAGGAGAACTAGATGGTGGCTAGGGCATATAATAATTAGCATTTTCAGTAACAACATCTGTTGCTGGCAATATTGGCAGCTTTGGAGGAGAAAGCAATCATTTAAAATTAGCTAATGCTCAGTTTAAGTGCCACGCAATGTACTGACATTTTCAATATTTTTACTAGTTTTCTGTTTTCTTATTTCAATAAATATACATTTTTGTATGAATGCCTTGTATTATATTTAAAGTAGTCTTCAGACCTTATCTCCAAATTGATCTGGTCCTAAAGCTTGTCTCTCTGGTGGATCAAACTAGCACTGATCCAAATTGTCATAAACATATGTTATCTAGCACCCTTGAATTGGATCTTTCTGTGTTTGAGCCTACTCGATTTAGATTCCCATCCAGTTAACAATCCGCCCCTCCTCCCCACCCACGCCCAACCTGCAACACACAATTTTCCCCTGATCATATTTTCTTATCTTGATCATTTATCCTGCAGTTCATATATGAGATTTAGTGTCAATATAAACTTAAAAACTTATTGGAGCTCATGAAGTCAATTAGATTAATTTGACATGTATCCCATTGATTCGTGACCTGTGAATCCTGACTGGTAGAGGGATGTGTGGCCCGCCAAGCCTCAAGTGAGCCCAAAGTGAGGGGCTTCTACTGTACCATGTGGCGACCTTGGTCTCCTTGTAGAGCCTTTTCTGTTTAAATATGCACACACACATATATATATGTGTGTGTGTGTCTGTGTGTATATATATAGAAATAAATTTTATATATATATATTTTTTTTTTTTTTCTCTAGAACCTTGTCAAAGATTTGTTACCAGATTTTGTTCTTCTCCTCTGTGTTTTTCTCTGTTGTCCACCATTTTTTTCTGAGGCATTTCTTTTCTTTTCTGTTTTTTTTTTTTTTTTTTGAGGCATTGTTTTCTTACAGACATTCAGTTCAGTTCATTCACTCAGACATATCCGACTCTTTGCGACTCCATGGACTGTAGCATGCCAGGCCTCCCTGTCCATCACCAACTCCTGGAGTTTACTCAGGCTCATATCCATTGAGTCAGTGATGCCGTCCAATTACCTCATCCTCTCTCATCCCCTTCTCCTCCTGCCCCCAATCTTTCCCAGCATCAGGGTCTTTTCAAATGAGTCAGCTCTTTGCATCAGGTGGCCAAAGTACTGGAGTTTCAGCTTCAGCATCAGTCCTTCCAATGAATATTCAGGACTGATTTCCTTTAGGATGGACTGGTTGGATCTTGCAGTCCAAGAGACTCTCAAGAGTCTTTTCCAACACCGCAGTTCAAAAACATCAATTCTTCAGTGCTCAGCTTATTTAGAGACATTAGAAAATTTGATTAAGCTACTGCCACTTCACCAGACCTAAGGGCAAGAATTTACCATCTTCTTACTGTGGTACCAATTTAATTAATATTACTTTGAAGACAGTGTTCCTGGGAAAAATCTCTTTTGTCACAGTATATAACAGTTTTTTAATACTGAAAGTCCACAATAGTGAATGTAACCAGATTTTGCCTACAGAAAAGGATTTATGATGTTTAATCATTATCTGTCATGATACTCAATAATGTTCTTACAGACTCTAACTTTAGGAGACATTCCACAAGGTCAGAGTCTTCCAAAGAAAGAAGACAGTAACAAAAAATATATATATCTTTTCTTAAAAATAATATTCAAGAAGAATGATTGTGCAGCTCTGTTTGTTATCCTGTCCTGGTGTCTCATCAATTTTACTCTGAAATATTGTTTCTTTGTCAGAATCTAAGCCATCTTGTAATTGAACTCATTATTTTTTGTTTAAAGATCTCTTTTTCTTTTGTAAGTAGTAAGCCCAGATATGCAAGCCATTTCAGTTCTGGAGGACATGAAGCTGAAAAGGGCAATTACATTGCATGTGGAAAGCAACAAAGATAGCTGTAGTCTGCTGGATTCCAGATCTTATTCAGTTCCAGTGAGAGTCAAGTTAGCAAAGATTTAAGTGAATTCTTGCACTCTTTTAAGAATAAGAAGTGCTAGGGAACTCTGCTCAATATTATGTGGCAGCCTGCATAGGCAGTTTAGGGGAAAATGGACACGTGTGGCTGAGTCCCTTTGCTGTGCAGTAGAAACTATCACACGTTGTTAATTAGCTATGTGTGCTCAGTTGCTTTAGTCGTGTCCAACTCTTTGTGACCCTAGGGACTGTAGCCTGCCAGGCTCCTCTGTCCGTGGGATTCTCTAGGCAAGAGTAGTAGAGTGGGTTGCCATACCCTCCTCAGGGGATCTTTCCAACCCAGGGATCAAACACACCTTGCTTAAGTCTCCTGAATTGGCAGGCAGGTTCTTTATCACTCAGTTCAGTTCAGTTCAGTTGCTCAGTCGTGTCGGACTCTCTGCAACCCCATGAATTGCAACACGCCAGGCCTCCCTGTCCATCACCAGCTCTGGAGTTCACTCAGACTCACGTCCATCGAGTCCGTGATGCCATCCAGCCATCTCATCCTTGGTCGTCCCCTTCTCCTCCTGCCCCCAATCCCTCCAGGCATCAGAGTCTTTTCCAATGAGTCAACTCTTCGCATGAGGTAGCCAGAGTACTAGAGTTTCAGCTTTAGCATCATTCCTTCCAAAGAAATCCCAGGGCTGATCTCCTTCAGAATGGACTGGTTGGATCTCCTTGCAGTCCAAGGGACTCTCAAGAGTCTTCTCCAACACCACAGTTCAAAAGCATCAATTCTTTGGCGCTCAACCTTCTTCACAGTCCAACTCTCACATCCATACATGACCACAGGAAAACCCATAGCCTTGACTAGACGGACCTTAGTCGGCAAAGTAATGTCTCTGCTTTTGAATATGCTATCTAGGTTGCTCATAACTTTTCTTCTACACTAGTGCCACCTTAATCTAATATAAAATAAAAAGTTAAAAAAAGAATATGAAGTGCAGAATTATGGGATAGAGGAAACTCATTAACGTTGCTCGTTTCAACTGAAGAGTCCATAGAACGTAGTGTAAGGCAAATTTTAAGAAAATATTTAACTTTTTCTGCTTTGGCTTAATTGAGCGAAGATAAAGACAATGCTGCCTTTTCAGTGGAGCCTCATCCTTTTCTCTTCTCTCTCCCCATCCAAGGAGAGGTGTATTAGTGTTTTAAAGGTCAAAATTTGGGTTTCCTTGTCCTCTCGGGAAGACAGGTAGACAAATAGACTATATACACATATTTTCAGGGAGGGAAGAATTTGAGAATGATGGTGTTACTAGAGTGGCCCTCAGATGACTCTCCATTGTGTTTCATAACAACACTGCAAGGCAATTGGGCTGGGTTATTTGCAGAATAAGAAAATAAAAATGGCTTTTTAAAGTTAATATTAGTAAGCAACCCTGCTCTATTAAGATATCTTTGGGTTGATCTGCTTGAGAGTGGCTGATGCATATCTTCTTTGTTTATTTACTCATCCATTCCCAGACTTACTTGCAGAGCATTGATTGTATACCTGCTGTGGTCAGGCAACATTTTATGGCTGGGGATACAGTAATGGACATATTCGACCACAAAGGCCCTGCCCTCCTGGTACTCAAATTCTAGCAGGGGAGTTAGGCAAGTGCTGTGATGGTAGGGGAGCACCATTCAGGAGTCCTGGGAGGACAAATTTTCTCTAGTAGCACAGTTCACCATTCATTCATTCTAGTTAACCTCAGCTGTGTTTGAAAAAAATAGCAAAGTAGCAAATTCTGCTTTGGGAACTATCTTTGCTGTGCATATGGAATACAGCCATGTCAGTTTCCCATGCAATATGAATATTGAATAAACAATGTTTAAATAAATTGAATAAATATTGAATAAATTAGGTTTGTAGAGAACATTCACCAAAGTAATATTGGAACATTAGCAAAAAAATTCATAAGATGAGAGCTTCTTTAAAGTTGTAAGGGCAGTCTTAAATGTTCAGAAATGACATCTTTCATAGTCAAAACAGTAACAAGAGTGACTTCCTTTGCTTTATATACTGTACTATTCCCTAGTGGACAATAAATGTATTGAAAGGTCTCTATGGAAAACACTAAGTTTAAGTTAAAAGAAAACAAAACAAAACAGTATCACCACCATTTGTGACTTTTTGGAAAGGTTTAATAATTAAATGAGGATAACATATATTTTCCAAAGAAAAGTCCATGGCTATGTTTTTTCACCTAAATTTTGTATGTGTTGATAGGATGGTGAGTTTGAGTTGTGGTTTATTTTATGAGCTTCAGGGTCCTGAATTGAGTGTAAGAGGCAGAAAACTGAGAAAGGAACCTTAAAAAATGTTGATTTAATTATATTTTGTGAAATATAAAGTATATATACATGTTAAGATGTGTGTATATATATATACATATTTAAAAAGCACACTTTTCTTTATATTCACCACTGCTACTAAAAGTTCAGACTGTTACTCATTTCTCCTGCCTTTCCCCACCTCATTACTATAGGAAAGAAGGAATTCTCCTACTAGGAACAACATCCTTTTTCTTTTTTCCAAATTTTCAATTATTTCTTAGCACTAGAAGTGCTCTCAGCAACCTGGTTTGTCCATCATTAATCCTTTAATGGAATAAAATATATATGATATATTTTGCAGTACAGTGCCAGTGTTTAATGCTTTCTGCCTGCTTCTAAAACGTGCTGTTTTCGGATGTGTTGAGTGTGATTCTTAGTGGTAAACAAGAACATAAATTCAAATGTTACCTTAAAACAGAAACAGTAAAGCAAGGAAAAAGATTCAGCAGATTCTAGAAGAGCAGATGAAGGAGAAAAATGAGTGAAAAATACAAATTATATACAAATGTCATGTTTTCTCAGGTGTATAATATGAATTCTGTGTCAGTTGCATATTCTGCTGGCAAAATGAATGAACAGATGAGTGAATGTAAGGGGCCTGGTTGTCAGATTCCTCTGACCTGCGGTGGAGCTTCCATCACCAGCAGCGGGTTAGTTAGTTATGTTTAACTTAAAAATGAAGTGGTTGACTGTTGTGACAGTGGTATGAAATGTGAAGAAGGATAAATTCCTTTCAGTGCTTTGAGCTATGCAGTCAGTATAAGGTTAGAAATATAACCTCTTCCTAAATTGTTTCCTTCCCAGTGAAGTATTTGTGTGGTAATCACAAGAGCTTAGAAGAAGTTCTGATACTAAACAAAAATAACATCTATCTTTCAATATGTGAGTCTTTAAGAAATCCTAAGTATTCCAAAAGTGTTCCAAATTAGAGCACTTTATTTCCTTTATCAGAAGTTTCACCTTGGGTAGTGTACGTAAGAGGTGCCTTTTTCCTGGTGTTTCTTTGCAGGGTATAAAGTATTGATAGCGAAATTAAGATCAGAAAAAATGATGAAATTGTTTAAAATAGTATTAAAATCTATTGTGTTTCAGTATGTGAAAAGCTTATAATTGTTCAGAAATACTGAACAATTGACCCAGTGTCCCAAACTGATGGATCTGTTTGGGTAAGGATCAATTTCAGTGAGGAGTCAGCCAGTATCTATATCATGAACCGTTGCCCACTTCTTAACAGCTCTCTTTCAAAAGTCCTTTACTCTTTGACCATAATTCAGTTTCTCAAATGTATGGACCTAATCTTTTGATTCTGATCCTTACTAAGCATTATTCCTTCTGACCATGTAGAGTGTTCTTTTTAGGAGTCTTCTAATTCCTTCAGCTCTGGAAAGCCCGCCTGACTGCTTCCTCCTTCAGATACCTGGCCTAGGAGTTTCTCTCTACTCATGTAGTACCCTTTCCCACCTTGTTATCTTCATCCTGATTAGTTTCTGAACTTTTTAGCTTGAAAAAAAGCCCTGAGAGTGATGCTGCTTTGCTCATTTTTCACCTGTCTTTTGCTCCATCCCCATTTAGTCCACATCAGGGAGCATGCCCGTCTGTCTTCAAAGCAGGTTCTCAATCAGACCATCCTCTTCATCTTCACTGCTAATCAGTCAAAGCCACGCCATTCTAACCACACAAGTGTAGTAGCCGCCTAAGTGTTCTTTTGGCTTCTCTTATACTTCCCTGCAGTCTGATCAGCAGCCCCAGTGATCTTGTTTGTTTGTAGCTCAGTTGTGCCCTACTCTTTGCAACCCCCATGGTCTGCAGCCCAACAGGCTCCTTTGTCTATGGGATTTTCTAGTTAAGGATTCTGCAGTGGTTTGCCATTTCCTTCTCCAGGGGGTCTTCCCCACCCAGGGATCAAATCTGGGTCTCTTGCACTGCAAGCAGATTCTTTACAACTGAGCTACCAGGTCTCTGCTTAAAACGCTAAAGGCTTCCCATTACACTCTGAGTAAATTTCATACCCGTTAACCTGTTCTGGGTTTCTCTGGTGGCTGAATGATGAAGTATCTGTATGTGATGCAGGAGATGCTAGTTCGATCCCTGGGTCGGGAAAATCTCCTGGAGAAGGAAATGGAAACCCACTCCAGTATTCTTGCCCAGAAAATCTCATGGACATAGGAACCTGGCAGGCTACACAGTCCATGGGGTCACAAAAGAGTTGGACATGATTGAGTGGCTAAAACTACAACCTGCCCTGCCAGATCCTGCATGATCAAGGATCCATTTGTCTTTCCAGCCTTACTGTTTTAAAAAAATCACTGCTGTCCCCTTGGCCAACTATGCTTGAGCCACATTGACATCTCTTTTTGTACACATCAAATTCATTCCCCCCACAAAGCCTTTGTACCACTGTTCCCTTATCTTGAAACAATTTTCATGGATCTCCATGTGGTCACTCCTCATTAGCAGTAGCATTGGGCTCTAAGGATATGCATGTTTAGTCCTGTGTTTCATTCAGTTACTCTGAGCGAGATAAATAGAGGCCCATACAGTATATCAGGGTGAAATCTTGAACCATTTAAGAAATTACTGACTCTGAACTGTCAAATAATTCTCACAGTTAACTATAATTAGCATTGTTGCTTAAGAACTACTTAATAAAGTGACGCTTGGGGTTGGAATCTGAAGGGAATTTATTAGATATCTTCAAATAATAAAGACAATTCACACAGATGAGAGGAAATAATTGTTAGCGATTTCTTTGGATTAAGCACCAAGCCGTGATAATCTGCAGCAGCAAGCCTTCTGATGCTAATCACAATTGTGAGTCAGTTATATTTGTTTCTTTTTCAGTCATGGATCAGTGGTTGCTTTGGAAATTTGCGTTTTCTCTAGCAGAGTTTTCACTGATCACCTTTTTATTTTTGGATTGAAAAATTGAGGTGAATTTCATGTAACATAAAATTGACCCATGTGAACATATTGGATAGATTTTAAACTATGCTTTTCATCTGTGTTGTTAGAGTTACTTAGTATTTCCTAAGACCCAGAATGTTTTTCCAGTGTTTGAAAAGAATTCTTTCGTCTCTCAAATCATATGCCCACTGGCTCACTGGATAGTCTCTCTGAAATTTACGCCAGTTCTGCTCTTGTGAATTGCGAGCCTGCATTTCTTGTGCCACGTTCTGCTCCAGGCGCAGGTGGGCTGCAGCCCAGCCAACCTGCCATGGTGCCATGGTGCTCCACCACCTGGTGAAGAAATCTGTCAGGAGTATGAGAAGACTGTGGCTTTTATTGACTATTCCTTTGCCTTTGAATCTGTGAACAGAAATCCACTATTGAATAAAGCACCATGAATTCAACTCAGACACTGTATTATTGATTTTCAAGCAGAGCTAGTGCTATAATATTGTTACATTATTGGTTACATTCAGGGTCAATGGGAGTGATCTCTTGAGAAATCAGAAGGCAGTTTTTGTTGATATTAGACAGGAGTGTGTTCTCGTCTTCCATCTGTCCACATGTTTTAAGTTCTTAATGATTTAATACCAGTTTGGGATGAGTTGGATTCATTATAACCTTACATGGCAAATAGAGAAGCTTTCTCTAGAAAGCAGATACCATGTTTAGTAACAGGAACTGAGAATATTTTAAATCACCCATTGATTTAGCTATTCAGTCCTTGTCATTGGTTCATTATTTTAAAACTATCATTTTAAATCTCACTTGATATTTCCTAAATTTAAACTAGTATGATTAGAAGTATGAAAAAGCAGTTGCGTCAATTAGGTCCCCAGGTTCCAAACCTGGAAATCTGGGTTCCAGGTGTTTCACGGCTAATTCCTTTCAACATTATCAGAAGAGCACGTGTGTTAAAGCTAGATTTGCTGAGGTTATGTTCATGAAAGCTAAGGCTGTGAGTGTTGGGTTATATTTGCTTTGAACAGCCTCCAGTTTAAAGTCGTTGTGACCATTCTCTGTGGATGACTTGTAGGAATTTGATTGTCCTTAGGTTTACATTAGAGTGATCATAGCCCCTGTACTTCATGTCAGGAGAGTTGAGTTGGACTTTTCTTAAGAAATGTGGTTTTTAAAATTTGGCTCCTTAGAAAATCCATCAGCCCTGTTCCTCCTGGCCAGGTTGTTAAGCACGATCACTTTGCATTTAATAAGCTATATAGATAGACTTACGATTCTTCTGGGAAGTATACTTGCAGGGAGCATAATCTCAAATTTATTGCCACCCACTCAGTATCATTTAGCCGTGGCTTGAGAACTTAGGGAGGATTACCTGAAATATGCGATTCAGTCATTCCTCCCGATCATCAAAATCTGTCCCTAGATTTAGCAGACCTTTGGGAAGTCCCTTACTTTGATTGTATTGTATTGGTTCTCTAAAAGCTTACTTTAATTAAATTGCACGTTGGTGTTTTAAAAAGAGAGTACATATGAGTATTAATGCACTTACACTGTAATTCAGAAGATGGGTTATTTTACAAACTAAATTAAAAGGTATAGTGACCATTCAGAGAAGTCATATGTCACTATTTGATAGAATTAGGATAATAATTTTCAATGTAACTGTCGTATGTTGGAAAACACAGAAGTTGGGATGTAAATTTGAGGTTCTCCCCCCTCCTCAGTAATGTTCCACTATTTCAAAAGTTGGAAATATAGTCAGCTGAATATTTTCCAATTTTCAAATTATACTTATTTTTTAATTTGTCATACTATGAGGCACAATGTTTCATTGCATGTGATATTCCTTAATAATATTTCTTCAACGTATTATGACTATCTGCTACAGCTAATCTTCAGTTTGAATTTATACTTCTGTATAAACTAGGTAAGTACGAAACATAGGAAATTGCTGTGTTTTAGTCACAGACTAAAAAGCTTTAGAGTTAATTTTCAAAATCCATGTTTCAAATAATTTTAATGCTAATTTTAGTAGTTAATCATGAAATTTAAAACAGTGGAGCCCTTTCTAGTTTTATCTGTCCAGCTATTCATTCGTTTAATGAACAATTATTTGTGCTTACTACGTACCTGTGCTCAGTTGCTCAGTCATGTCCGACTCTTTGCAGTCCTATGGACTAGTTTGTGAAGCCCCTCTGTCCATGGAATTTTCCAGGCAAGAACATTGGAGTGGGTTGCCATTTCCTATTCCAGGGTATCTTTCCCACCCAGGGATCGAACCTGTGTCTCCTGCATTGGCAGGCAGATTCTTTACCACTGTGCCACCTGGAAAGCCCCTACTATATACCTGGACCTATGAAAACCTTTGCTCACTTGTTTTTCGCTGTCATTAATTTTTTGAGATTAAAATACATTACAGTTATATGCTTTATTTGTTAGAGCTATTCACGAAGGTGTGTCACCAAACACAATAATAACAGCCAATATAGTCAGGATGCACCAAATATATTTTATTTATACTCAGAGATTTAGTATGATATACTTAGATGTAGTGTTTAGTAAGCTTCATGTTCCATCAGAATTTATACTTTTTTCAAGAACTATTTGTAAGAGGAGAGTTAAATTCACTATGTGTAATTCTTGATGAAATTAAACTATTTAGTCTTTTAAAATGGAATCAGTGCATTTTGACACATGGCATCCCACTCCAGTACTCTTGCCTGGAAAATCCCATGGACGGAGGAGCCTGGTGAGCTGCAGTCCATGGGGTCGCTGAGGGTCACACACGACTGAACGACTTCACTTTCACTTTTCACTTTCCTGCATTGGAGAAGGAAATGGCAACCCACTCCAGTGTTCTTGCCTGGAGAATCCCAGGGGCGGGGGAGCCTGGTGGGCTGCGTCTCTGGGGTCGCATAGAGTTGGACACGACTGAAGCGACTTAGCAGCAGCAGCAAAGAGCCCATTATATTAGATATAACTGCTTTGTGATCATAGTAAGTTTAAAATAATAAATGACTCTCTCAAAGTTTCGGTAGCATGTTACAAATTTGCTATATATGTGACTAAATGAGCACAGCAAATTCAGATCACATCTGTCAATATACACAGTTTATTATTGTGCCGGTAGCCTAGTTGGCTTTTAGTAAAGTAAGTAAAGTCTCTCAATCATGTCCAACTCCTTGGCATCCTATGGATGGTAGCTTACCAGGCTCCTCTGTCCATGGGATTTTCCAGGCAAGAATACTGGAGTGGGTTGCCATTTCCTTCTCCAGTTGGCATTTAAGTTAACATTAACTTTTTCAATCAATAAATAGAAGTATGACCAATTTCATATTCATTAGCCAAGTACAACTGCTTTTTAAGCCATCAGGAATATTGTCATTTAAGTAGTACTTTCTACCTTAAATGATGCCATTATCATTTGAGAATATACCTATCCAGTCTAGAAATGCAGTCCATTATGGGATTAAGTAGAATAACTAACAAATGGAGCAGAATATAGCTTTACAACCTCTTAAACCAGAATATGGAAGAGGTCCAATTTACCCTTCAAACGTTTTGGTGTCTGCATGGAAAAAGGTGATAATGTGCCATGTGGAATTTCTCAGGAGGTACCCAATGGTGAATACATTTATTGTTCTATGTGCTTTATTTCTGGAGAGTTCCTTTCATCTTTCTGAAGTTGCCCTGGAATTTGGTCGAGTTTGCCAATGTACTGAAAACATAAAGTGTCTTACCTTTGTAACTTGAAGCACATAATTTGGAGAAGACAAAGTTCGACTGACTCCATAGGAAAGAAGAGAATTTAAATGACTTCTTAAAATCTCTCCCAATTCTGAGAGTGTGACTTTTGTGAATTAATGTTTATATTACAGTTGAGTTAGAAATAAAGAAGTGTTTTAAAACCACATGAGTGATAAATCCAGACCACCCAGAAAATGCATTTGGTGTCTAAAAAATGGTCTTTAACTCTGGAGTAACTCACCATATATATTGTTTAAGTGTGAGCCATAGCCCTAAGCCAGGTATCCTGTATGCATATATGAGTCTGTCTGTCTATCTATCTCCCTTTCTTTCTCCTTTTTTCTGAGAATACAAAAGCAATATAATATATTGTGTACCTTTTGTATCATTAGTTTAGTTACTGTCTGCTTCTGTTGAGCCTGACTTATTTAGGGTTGGTTTGTGAATTTAAAGAGATCATAACACATTGCGATGGCCATGATTGCAGAATGGAAAATGTCACTACTACATGCCAGTTCATTTAAATCATTTTTAAGTACCCACCTGTGCTGCTAAACTCTCCATTTGAATTTTATTGGCTAATGTATTTTTGCTCCAGTTTTGGTGCCTTCAACTCTTAACACGTAGGTAAATGAATCCATGTGTCCGTGCTGTTACCCTTTTAGCTTCTGTTCTTGCTCTAATAAAGGTACCATCTGCCAAATTGGTAAACATATAGCCCTTTCATATTTTAAAAGTCAACTTGAAAAAGCATAGTTGTAAAGGGCAGGAAGAACTATGACACTTTAAAATGTATTATTTGAGAGACAGTCAATTTCTGCTGTTGACCTGCTGAATTGTAATGAATGAGAAATAGCATCACAAATAATACTTTCCTTTTTTTTTTTTTTTTTTTTACTACGTTTTCCCATCCATTGTGCATCTTTATTTCTGTATTTCATGAAAATCTGCCTTCTCTTGTAGAGGCCTGGGGAGCTGGAGACAAGTAGCCCAAGGATTTCTCTGTCTGTCTCACACAGACACTGAACTCTTTGCTTTTAATCCTCCTGCCCAGTTGGTTACATTACCATGAGAATGAGGGGAATAAGGGATTCTCAGAGAGTGAAATGAAAGTCTAAGTCTGAAACAATGAGAGGAAAGAAGGAAAAGTAGAGAAGTGGAAAAGGGTTCTAACTAGAAGCAGGAGGTGAGTGTGAGTCTCAGATCTTCCTTCTTTTTGTACAGAGTATATTAGACAGGCCTGAGGAGATGCTTGTAGAGTAAGGGCTGCCCCGGTGCAGTGTCATGAGGATTGACATTTCAGTATATGAGTTAGAACATGGCTCTAAGGACATCCTGAAATCAAATTGTGTGACTTTGTTAACCTCTCTGGGCCTCGGTATTTTCATCTATAAAATGGGGAGAGTAATAGTTGTACATACCTCTCAAGGTTGTTGTAAGGATTAAATGAGCTATTATAGACAAAATGCATAGGAAAATGCTTATTTAATTGTAATCTTCTTACTTAATAATTATTAGCCATAGTGGGAATAGCAATCTGAGTTCTGCTTTAGAGAGAAATAGTTATTTTATTGCTAATGCGAATAGACCACACTGTACATCAGTTTTGTCAAGGGTCTTCAAAGGAACCATGCATTATTTTGATTTTGTGCCCTTCCTTTGCCCAGAATGCCTTCTTTCTAGAAATATTTACTGATCTTTCAGGGCTCATCTCAGATGCTGTCTTCTCAGAGAATTCCCTTTGAGTGCTTTCAGGCAGAATTAGTTTACCCTCTCCCAGGAACTCCCATGGTGCTTATGAAGTTAATATCTTTAATATGGCACTTATACTATCTTCTTACATTTGTGCATTCCCTCCTTATTAGCAAATGCAGAATCTTGTAAATTTTAATAATCAACATGGACCATCTGTGTATATGAAACAGGTGAATGTCACTAATACTTCGTTAGGGAAGGTATAGGATTCGCCTAGTGTTCACAGGTAAGATTCTCTTCGTACTTAAGACACCGCCATGCCTTTTATCCTGCTTATAAGATCCCATTTTGAGAGTGTGGTAAACATGGCTTCATTTCCCAGGAAATGCTCAAGGGAACTGGTAGGGTGATCTGGATGGTTGTGGAAAAGAAATGCTTGTTTTCTTTCTTCCTCCTCTGCTCCATATCCATTTACTTTTCTTTTTCCTTCTTGTTCCTCTTCTTTATTTAAACCTACTTCTTTTTTGGGGGGGAGGGGTATAGTTACTTAGTCGCTGTTTATTTTTGCTCATCCATTTAGGGATTTACTTAATCTTGGTATAAACAGATTTTCATCCTGTTTATGAAGTATTTTTATTACATTTTCATGAAATTTTAATTAATAACTGGTTGATTATTTTCTGTGTATAAGCTATTTATATAAGTACAGTATCCAAACCCAATCTGTTTTGTTTTTTGGTCTTACAAAGTGTGGTGTTCCATAATTAAGAAAAAAAATAGTAGAATTATGGCACCAGATTTAAGAACAATAGCCATATACAAATTTGTGGGATCAGCTGATAAGAGAGATATGCTGGTTTATTATTTTTAAATGAGATTAATAATAGGTGTTTTGTTCTGATATCTTCACAGGTATTTTAGAAATCATCTGTATTATAATGCTGTATCATCAAATCCAAGGGGAAATAAAGCATGAACATTTATAGAATTTTGTTTATAAATGGATCTTTCACACATGTTTCCTCCAGAAGAGGAAGTTTCACTCTAGAAAACAGGAAAGGATTGGAGAAACTCCCATCTGCTTTGGAAAGTGACTTTTCTCATGCTGGGCCAATGATTGTTGCAAATGGTGTCTATTTCATTCTGAACCACCTCTATTTGAAAATGAGAGAAGACTAATTAATATAGCTCAGTTCAGTTCATTCGCTCAGTCTTGTCCAACTCTTTGCGACCCCATGAATTACAGCACGCCAGGCCTCCCTGTCCATCACCAACTCCCAGAGTTCACCCAGACTCACGTCCATCGAGTCAGTGATGCCATCCAGCCATCTCATCCTCTGTCGTCCCCTTCTCCTCCTGCCCACAATCCCTCCCAGCATCAGAATCTTTTCCAATGAGTCAACTCTTCGCATGAGGTAGCCAGAGTACTAGAGTTTCAGCTTTAGCATCATTCATTCCAAAGAACACCAGGGCTGATCTTCTTTAGAATGGACTGGTTGGATCTCCTTGCAGTCCAAGGGACTCTCAAGAGTCTTCTCCACAGTTCAAAGCATCAATTCTTCAGCGCTCAGCCTTCTTCACAGTCCAACTCTCACATCCATACACGACTACTGGAAAAACCATAGCCTTGACTAGACAGACCTTAGTTGGCAAAGTAATGTCTCTGCTTTTGAATATGCTATCTAAGTTGGTCATAACTTTCCTTCCAAATGGACTGGTTGGATCTCCTTGCAGTCCAAGGCACTCTCAAGAGTCTTCTCCAACACCACAGTTCAAAAGTATCAATTCTTCTGCGCTCAGCCTTCTTCACAGTCCAACTCTCACATCCATACATGACTACTGGAAAAACCATAGCCTTGACTAGACAGACCTTAGTTGGCAAAGTAATGTCTCTGCTTTTGAATATGCTATCTAGGTTGGTCATAACTTTCCTTCCAAGGAGTAAGTGTCTTTTAATTTCATGGCTGCAATCACCATCTGCAGTGATTTTGGAGCCCCCCCCCAATAAAGTCTGACACTGTTTCCATTTCTTCCCCATCTATTTTCCATGAAGTGATGGGACCAGATGCCATGATCTTCGTTTTCTGAATGTTGAGCTTTAAGCCAACTTTTTGACTCTCCACTTTCACTTTCATCAAGAGGCTTTTTAGTTCCTCTTCACTTTCTGCCATAAGGGTGGTGTCATCTGCATATCTGAGGTTATTGATACAATATTACTTATATGTATTAATAGAATCTAAAATACAACACAAATGAATGTATCTATGAAATAGAAACCGACTCACAGACATAGAAAACAAGCTTGTGCTTCCAAGGGTAGGTGGGGTGGGGAAGCAATGGAGTGGGAGTTTGGCATTGGCAGATACAAACTATTATATATAGAATGGATAAACAACAAGGCCCTACTGTATAACACAGTAAAATACATGATTTATGTGAGAAACCATAATGGAAAATTATATAGGCATATCATCTTAGTTGCTCAGTTGTGTCTGACTCTGCTACCCCATGAACTGTAGCCTGCCATGCTCCTCTGTCCATGGAATTTTCCAGGCAAGAATACTGGAGTGGGTTGCCATTTCCTTCTCCCAGGGCTTTTCCTGACCCAAGGATCGAACCCAGGTCTCCTGCACTGTAGGCAGACTCTTTACCATCTGAGCCACCAGGGCCTTACATGTGTGTGTGTGTGTGTGTATATATATATATATATATATATGTGTGACCGAATCACTTGCTATAATAGTAGAAATTATCACAACACAGTAAATCAGCTATACTTCAAAAAGTAAATATTTTTAAAATGTTTCTTTTTTTCAAGGATAATATTTAATTAGTAAAATAAGGGTCATGTTCAACATTCTAGTTTCCAGAGATAATCTTTTAAAGGAAAGGTGGAAGGACACTTGAAACAGAATTTAATATACCTAAGGCTCCCATGGAAAGACCTAATGGAGAGACCCATTCTGATGGAAAGACCTTATAAAATGGATAGTCTGTACCAGCACTGTCCAATAGAACTTGCTCGCAGGAGGGAAATGTTCTGTTTGTGATATCCAGTATGGAAGCCATCATCCACATGCGACTGCTGGGCGAGATAATATTTAATTAGTAAAATAAGGGTCATGTTCAACATTCTAGTTTCCAGAGATAATCTTTTAAAGGAAAGGTGGAAGGACACTTGAAACAGAATTTAATATACCTAAGGCTCCCATGGAAAGACCTAATGGAGAGACCCATTCTGATGGAAAGACCTTATAAAATGGATAGTCTGTACCAGCACTGTCCAATAGAACTTGCTCGCAGGAGGGAAATGTTCTGTTTGTGATATCCAGTATGGAAGCCATCATCCACATGCGACTGCTGGGCGCTTGAAATGTGGCTGGTATAACTAAAGGACTGAAAGTTTTACTCTAATTAATTTAAATTTATTGGCCAGTAGCTACACTATTTTTTTTTAGTGTTTTATTTTTAATTGGGGATCATTACTTTACAATATTGTGATGGCTTTCTGCCACGCATCAACACGAATCAGCCATAGGTATATATATGTCCCCTCCCTCCTGAACCTCCCGCCCACCTCCCTCCCCATCCCACCTCTCTAGGTTGTCACAGGGCATTGGCTTTGGGCTCCCTTTGTCATACAGCAAATTTCCACAGGCTATCTATCTACTTTACATATGGTAATATGTATGTTTCAATGCTACTCTCTCAGTCATCCCACCTTCTTTCTCTCCAGCTGTGTCCAAAAGTCTGTTCTTTGCATCTCCACTGCTGCCCTGTGGATAGGTTCATCAGTACCATCTTTCTTGATTCCATACATATGCATTAATATACAATATTTGTCTTTTTTTTTCTGACTTAACTTCACATTGTATAATAGGCTCTAGGTTCCTCCACCTCATTAGAACCAACTCAAATGCATTCCTTTTTTTATATTTTTGCCTCCTTTGTCAAAGATAAGGTGACCATAGGTGCGTGGATTTATATCTGGGATTTCTATCTTGTTCCATTGTTCCATATTTCTATTTTTGTGCCATATCATACTGTCTTGATGACTGTAGTAGCGACACTACTAAACAGCACAGATCTATATCCTTCAAGAAAGAAATGATTTCACATGTTTTCTTCCTTAAGGGAGTCTGATTTGTCCTGGGCAGGACCCCCTTCTCCCCTTACCTTACATAGAAGGATACTACCAGGCAAATATGAGGGTGTGTGGAGTGCTGATAGAACCGAAGGCGATGTCTTTTTGGAGATTGGTTTTTTTTTTTGGTGACTGAAAAATATAGACTGCTTCATGTATTGGCATGCCATTCTTGCTCAGGGGCCATACTAATCTCTGTATCATTTTTTGGAGCTTTCTGTAACCTTTTTTGTTTTTTTTTTTTTGAGAATACTTTTGCCCTGGTTGGTTGAATCGGATGTAGGAGCTGCAGACATGGATAGCTGACTGCACTGTATATGTTGCGAGAGAATGTGTCCTGTGCCTTCTAATTCCTAGAGCACTGAGTGTCTCTTAGAAGGTACATTACATTCTACTCCACAATGCTGTTGTAAATCTAACACTCCCTAACAGACCTGCCACCTCTGAAGGGAGAAAACTTATTTGTATTCAAATTCCTTCTACTGGTATGGCAAGCAATAAATAATAAACTTTTATTATAAATATGTGATGTTATTCCCAAGTGGCACACTGGTAAAGAATCTGCCTGCCAGTGCAGGAGATGCAAGAGAATGGGTAGGGAAGATCCCTTGGAGGAGGAAATGGCAACCCATTCCAGTATTCTTGCCTGGAAAATAACATGGACAGAGGAGGCTGGCGGGCTACAGTCCATGGGGTCGAAAAGAGTAGGACACGACTGAGTGTGCACACACATTTACAATGTTATATATAACTTTTTATAAAAGTAGAGAAATAGCAGAGTAGGAGTTAGTATTGTAGGGTTTAATGTACAATATAGGTCTAAGAATTGCTATAATAACAACCACACAAAGCTTGTTTTATGCTATGTATTATTTGGATTTATAAAGTCACATCCATGGTGGTCTGGCAAGAATCTGATTATTCTATTATACTAAAAATTTGGTATAAAGAATTTAGTTATATTTTCTTTGTAAGTCCCAATAAGTTAAGGCATCTTCTTACAGGCTAGAATAAAATTCAACTGGCATAGAACATTTCATCTGTGCTAAAATAGTTTCAATTTTTTTTTTCTTGGCCGAGGTGAGTAAGTAGCAGGTGAGATCTTAGTTCCCCAACCAGGGATGACACCCGAGCCCCTCAGATTTGAAGCTCAGAATCTTAACACTGGACAACCAAGGAAGTCCCAGTTCCAAAATTTTTACCTAAGATTGTCATCTGGGTAGTTTTTCCTAATTCTCCTCCCTACCCCTCTGCCACACACATCCTATTTTGAGAATCTTTCTGGGAGATCCCATTGTTACTGATGAAATGTGCTTTTCAGATGTGTTGAGGTGGTTAAAAAAATAAAAGGTTGAAAACCATTCTAAAAACCTATGCTGACCATTTTTTACACATTGTAGGGATACACAAACATCAGGATTCTTATAAGAAGCAAACAATAAACCTTTCTGAAAGGCCATTCTCTAATTAAGGCAGAGATTGGCAATGGCAGTAGTGATCTACTGGGTTGGCTAAAATTTCCTTCAGGTTTTTCGTAATATCTTGCAGAAAAATCAGAAGGAACATTTTGGCCAATCCAATACAATGATGGCTCCCATTTATTGAGTGTGTACTCTGTTTCAGGCATTGTTCTAGGCAATTAAGTTCAGTTCAGTTCACTCGCTTGGTGTCCAACTCTTTGTGACCCCATGAATTGCATCACGCCAGGCCTCCCTGTCCATCACCATCTCCTGGAGTTCACTCAGACTCACGTCCATCGAGTCCGTGATGCCATCCAGCCATCTCATCCTCGGTCGTCCCCTTCTCCTCCTGCCCCCAATCCCTCCCAGCATCAGAGTCTTTTCCAATGAGTCAACTCTTCGCATAAGGTGGCCAAATTACTGGAGTTTTAGCTTAAGCATCATTCCTTCCTAAGAAATCCCAGGGCTGATCTCTTCAGAATGGACTGGTTGGATCTCCTTGCAGTCCAAGGGACTCTCAAGAGTCTTCTCCAGCACCACAGTTCAAAAGCATCAATTCTTCGGTGCTCAGCCTTCTTCACAGTCCAACTCTCACATCCATACATGACCACAGGAAAAACCATAGCCTTGACTAGATGGACCTTAGTCAGCAAAGTAATGTCTCTGCTTTTCAATATGCTATCTAGGTTGGTGATAACATGCACTAATTCATTTAATCTTCATAGCAGCTCTATGAGGTAGATAATATTGTTATTCCATTTTAGCTGAGGAAATGGGCACAAAGAAGTTAAGGACTTTGTGCAATATCTATCACCCAGATGCAGCTGCGATTCCAAGCCAGGCCGAGTGGCTGAGTGGCTTCAAAACAGGCAGTCTTACTGTGCTGCATGGCAGCTACAGCCACTGAGGAAACTTGTTTTCAGCCAACCTAGGAAAAGCAGCTTGAGTTCCAACCGCTGACTCAGGTTTATCATATGCATGGGCAAGAGAAAGTATCAGATTGATCATAAAGCTTATTCCTAGAAAATCTAGGAAGATGAAAACTAAAAGCAATAAAAAAAAAAAAGATTTTTCTAAATGTGTGGATACGCCCCAAATCAAGTGGTTGAAAAATGTACTGCTTGATAACAGAGAACACATTTGTGGTTGCCAAGGGGGAGGTGTGGGGAGGGAGGGATGAACTGGGAGTTTGGGATTAGCAGATGCAAACTATTAAACATAGAATAGATGAATAACAAGGTCCTATGTATCATAGGGAACTTTATATGGGCTGCCCTGGTGGCTCAGAGGTAAAGAATCTGCCTGCAATGCAGGAGACCTGAGTTTGATCCCTATTACTACTAAGTCACTTCAGTCGTGTCCGATTCTGTGCGACCCCATAAACGGCAGCCAACCAGGCTCCGCCATCCCTGGGATTCTCCAGGCAAGAACACTGGAGTGGGCTGCAATTTCCTTCTCCAATGCATGAAAAGTGAAAAGTGAAAGTGAAGTCGCTCAGCATGTCCGACTCTTAGCGACCCCATGGACTGTAGCCTTCCAGGCTCCTCCGTCCATGGGATTTTCCAGGCAAGAGTACTGGAGTGGGTTGCCATTGCCTTAGGCTGGGAATAACCCCTGGAGAAGGGAATGACAACCCACTCCATTATTTTTGCCTGGAGAATTCCAAGGACAGTGTTGCCTGGTGGGCTACAATCCATGGGGTTGCAAAGAGCCTGACACAACTGAGTGACTGCTACTTTCATACACAAAACTGAATCACTTTGCTCTACAGTGGAGATTAACACAACATTGTAATTCAACAGTACTTCAATAAAAATTTTTAAATGTACTGCTATATTCATATCTGCAAGGTCTGATGATAGAGGAAAAGAACAGAATGGGAAAGACTAGAGATCTCTTCAAGAAAATTGGAGATACCAAGAGAACATTTCATGCAAGGATGGGCTCGATAAAGGACAGAAATGGTCTGGACCTAACAGAAGCAGAAGATATTAAGAAGAGGTGGCAAGAATACACGGAAGAACTGTACAAAAAAGATCTTCATGACCCAGATAATCATGATGATGTGTTGACTAATCTAGAGCCAGACATCTTGGAATGTGAAGTCAAGTGGGCCTTAGAAAGCATCACTACGAACAAAGCTAGTGGAGGTGATGGAATTCCCGTTGAGCTGTTTCAAATCCTGAAAGATGATGCTGTGAAAGTGCTGCACTCAATTTGCCAGCAAATCTGGAAAACTCAGCAGTGGCCACAGGACTGGAAAAGGTCAGTTTTCATCCCAATTCCAAAGAAAGGCAATGCCAAAGAATGCTCCAACTACCGCACAATTGCACTCATCTCACATGCTAGTAAAGTAATGCTCAAAATTCTCCAAGCCAGACTTCAGCAATATGTGAACCGTGAACTCCCTGATGTTCAAGCTGGTTTTAGAAAAGGCAGAGGAACCAGAGATCAAATTGCCAACATCCGCTGGATCATGGAAAAAGCAAGAGAGTTCCAGAAAAACATCTATTTCTGCTTATTTGACTATGCCAAAGCCTTTGACTGTGTGGATCACAGTAAACTGTGGAAAATTCTGAAAGAGATGGGAATACCAGACCAC
>SJXQ01012610.1:433480-449983 GCA_006408695.1 Aepyceros melampus
TGCTGCGATTCACGGGGTCGCAAAGAGTTAGACAGGACTGAGTGACTGAACTGAACTGATACAATTTTACTTCTTTTTTTTTCCTTTCTTTGTGCTGAATATAATGAGACTGCTTCCTTTAGAGTTGTGTGTGTCCAAATCTGGCCCAGTCTTGAAGGGAATCAGAAGAGGAGCAGATAAGGATGTGACTCCAGTCCAGTTGGTTTAGGACATGTCATGCTGCTGCTGCTGCTCAGTCGCTTCAGTCGTGTCCGACTCTGTGCGACCCCATAGACGGCAGCCCACCAGGCTCCCCCGTCCCTGGGATTCTCCAGGCAAGAACACTGGAGTGGGTTGCCATTTCCTTCTCCAATGCATGAAAAGTGAAAAGTGAAAGTGAAGTCGCTCAGTCATGTCCGACTCTTCACGACCCCATGGACTGCAGCCCACCAGGCTCCTCCGTCCATGGGATTCTCCAGGCAAGAGTACTGGAGTGGGGTGCCATCGCCTTCTCCAAGTACATGTCATAGTCGCAGTAATAAATGCAGAAGTAAGACTCCACACTGGGTCTGGCCAGGTAAGAACTTCTAAGTTGGGCAGTCGTATTCATCAAGCTTATGAAGATTCAACTCTCCATGGCCCTAAAGGTTAAGGTTTTGTGGAGTCTAGAAGAGATTCTGTTGGTTTATAAATTCCTAAATCTTCTGTAGAGGTTAAGTGTATAAATAAATCTTTTTTTTTTTTTCCTTGCCAGAGAACTGTCCAAAAGGCTTCCAAGGAGCCAAGAGTCATCCATTTGAAAAAGACATAAAACTGCCCCATCAGCTACTGTTTTTACTTGCACATGGTCCTTTACTCTCCCTGGACCTAAGAAAACTTAATCGTAAATGACATTAGAGACCCTACTGGCGAAGCATACATTTAGATATATTTTTGCTTTCCATTGGTGTTTTAACACTAGAATATCAATTTTATTTCTCTTTCCCAGCTATACTTCCTGGCCTGAGACACAAAGACCAGCCAAAAAGACAGAATTGGTCTAACAAGTTAGTGATTATTTTGGCTAATGAGATCCAAGAGAGGAGAAATGCAAACTAACTCTCTCCTTTGTTTGAGAATCTAACTTAGATATAAAAAAAGACTTGACCATGAGTTGCCTTTGAAGATAAAAGTTTCACTAAACATGTTCCCTCTTGTGTCTTCACTTTGGAGGTTCCTAAGAGATCTGTCACCAGCCTACGAATAGCTGGCTTTCGTAGCATTTACTGGTTGCCTCAAAGGTGGTTCAGTAGTAAAGAATCCACCTGGCAATGCAGGAGACACGTGTTTGGTCCCTGATCCCTGGAAGAGCCCACGTGCCGTGGAGCCACTGAGCCCGAGTACCACAGCTACTGAGTCTGTGCTCTAGAGCTCAGAGGCTGCGACTACTGAGCCCACGGGCCGCAGCTGCAGATGCCCGCGCACCTGGAGCCCGTGCTCCACAGCAAGAGAAGCCACCACCACGAGAAGCCCACGCACCACAACTAGAGAGTAGCCTCCGCTTGCCGCAGCTGGAGAAAAGCCCACCAGCACCGAAGACTCAGTACAGTCAAAAAACAAAAAACAAATGTCTGGCCAGCAGGGAGCAGAACAAACCAGAGATGAGCCCAGAGCTGAGCTTCCTTGGTGGCTCAGATGGTAAAGACTCCACCTGCAGGGCAGGAGACCCCAGTTCAGTCCCTGGGTTGGGAAGGTCCCCTGGAGAAGGAAATGGCAACCCACTCCATATTCTTGCCTGGAGAATTCCATGGACGGAGGAGCCTGGCATGCTGCAATCCATGGGGTTGCAAAGAGTCAGACACGACTGAGCAACTAACACACTGGAGCTCAGGGACACAGCTAAGGGCCTTACTGCTGCCTAGAATGGACAGATGTTAAGTTTTCATTGTAACAGGTCTGGATATCAAAGGATGGTTGGCATAAATCTTTACCATTCTTGGTAAAACTAGAATCATATGTTCTACAGTCTATGATAGAGGGAAAAGTTCTACTGGATCTCACACACCGTAACTTCTTCCCAGAGTCACACTATTCTACAACAATGAATCTTAACTTTGAGGGGGAGGACATTGAACCCTTTGAGAATATCATGATAATATTTTTCCCTTTCAAAAAAAATCCTATTCTCTCTCTTGACACACACCATGAGAGAAGCATGAGCTCCAGGCAACAAATTATTAATCTTAACAAATTATTAATAAGAATTAATTCCTAAAATTAATCCTTACTAATTGATGACAATCACTACCAAAACATAATAGAACAGCATGTGATATTGATTCCCCTTCAACATTCTGACCCAAGAAAGAACAAGTGGTTCTCTTAATAACTCAATCTTAGCTGTAAAAAATCAAAGACTTCATGAAGGCTAAGGAATCTACAAACAGAAATAAATTATAACCAAATAGCTGATTTACCAGGCATGTCTGCCTTCCAAAGATACTGGTTCCATCACCTCAGCTCTACAAAGCCCAAACTTAACAAAGGGAGACTCCAAGAAAAAAGAGAATCAGAATTGTAAGCTTTTGAGGGACAAAAAAAGAAAAGTCCAGCTTTATATTGCCTTCTGTGCTATGAGTGCTAAGTCACTTCAGTCATGTCCAACTCTTTGTGACCCCACAGACTACAGCCCACCAGGCTCCTCTGTCCATGGGATTCTCCAGGCGAGAATACTGGAGTGGGCAGCTGTGCCCTTCTCTAGCGGATCTTTCCGACCCAGGGATCAAACCCACATCTCCTGTGGCTTCTGCATTGCAGGCGGATTCTTTACCACTGAGCCTACAAATATGACAGCTTTCATGTAATCTACAACCAAAATGAAGTCAGTTGCTCAAATGTGTGCACAATTTTTATTCTTTCTAAATCAACAGTTGCAAAGACAGGCTATGTACTTAGACAAGAGGTGAATACAGGCTGAGATAAAAATCCCTGAGTGTAACTATAACAGGGAGTTCCTTTATCTTGAGATGACTTAGAAAGCAAAGTGAAAGTAAAAGTCACTCAGTCATTTTTGACTCTTTGAGATCCTATGGACTGACTATACAGTCCATGGAATTCTGCAGGCCAGAATACTGGATTGGGTAGCCTTTCCCTTCTCCAGGGGATCTTCCCAACCCAGGGATCAAACCCAGGCCTCCCGCATTGCAGGCGGATTCTTTACCAGCTGAGCCACAAGGGGAGCAAAACCTGCCATAATATTTCTAAACTTAGAGCAGGGGTCCTCAACCCCCAGGATCTAATGCCAGATGATCTGAGGTGGAGCTGATGTAATAACAGTAGAAATAAAGAACACTATAAATGTGTAATGCACTTAACCATCCTGAAACCATCCCTTCATCCTGGTCCTTCAAAAACTACCTTCCACAAAACAGGTCCCTGGTGTCAAGAAGGTTTGGGACCACTGACTTAGAGGACTTATTTCGGGGAGTTTCTGACAGACCTATGCCAGATTGAGGAAAGTCATCTTTTTTGCGTTCAAGCTTATCTATCATACCTTGCTCTCCTTGTAGTAACAGAGGCTTGAAAGACACAAGAGAGTACAGCAAAAGGCAGTGGCCTTTCTGGGAAAGAGGAGCTAACTTGTAGTGTGAATGAGTATAAGAACAATGGGTACTGATCAGTCAGACACCTAAAAGTGCAGGCAGGGTTATCCGGAAAGAGGATTTAGGAATCCCTTGCTTTATCTGACCCTTTTTCATATAAGTTCAGCTGTAATAGAGTCCAAGATGTCATGAGAGAGTGAGTTAATTATAGCAGAAATAAGCATGCTAAAAGGACCTGGGCTCTGGTGGTGTCTCTGTCACACCACCAGATCCAAGAGGACATGGATGCAGCTGTACCTAGCAGAGGGATGAGTTTATTAGTCTCCCCAGGCTTACAAATGTTGAGACGAAGGAGTCTGGAAGCCTGAGGGTCCTGTGAACCCAGAAACAAGAGAAAATTGAAACGAGATGGCAAAGAATAAAGCCATTTTTGTATAGAACTTAGCTTCATCTTATTTCAGTATTCTTTGGACCTGGGAAAGCGTATAAGAGAATTGAGTAGATCAATCAGTAGGCATGCATGAAGTGAAGCAATCTGAAGGGGGCCACCTGAGGGATCTCTGGGTGTATAGGGAAGCATACGGTTCATGGCCACTTAAGGTGACTTAATTCATTTAATGAAAACCAGGGCTTAAAAAAAAAAAAAAAAACCTGATTACAAATGCAGAAGATGTTCAGATAGTTAGAGATGAGAGTGCTGCAGCCTGTAGGCACTTTCTGTGAAGAAAAGCCCACGGCTGACAAAAGCACCAGGGAGCCAGCTCAAACATGAATGTGTCAAGGTGACAGGCCCCGAATCTCCTGCTGTGGATTCTTGAGAGAGACAGGCATGCCTAAATCATGTGTTCTTTTGCTCAGCGCTAAGGCAGTCCTTCAACCCTTCATCTTTTCAACTAGAAAGAAAACTTAAACAGAGAATCACAGACTTGGAAGGGCCCTTAGAGATGATGTAGTCAAACTTTCATTTCACAGTTGAAGAAACTGAATGAGGCCAGAGGAGGTGGAGTGATTTGCCCAAGGTCACACACATGGTTGGTTCATGACAGATCAGGAATTTAAGCCCTTAGGTCACCTCATCTACTCTCATATTCTTTGCAAGACACTCTATTTTGATCTGTGCCACAGATTCATCTAACTACTATAAAGGTAAAACTGGAGACGCAAAGACAACCGATTATCACAGACCACCTCTGTGTAGATCCATCTGATCTCTTTAGCCTGTCAGTCTGTCTGGCCCTGTTGTTGTTTTAGTAGCTAAGTTCTGTCTGACTCTTCGTGACCCCGTGTATGCTAGCCCATTTAGGCTCCTCTGTCCTTGAGATTTCCCAGGCAAGAATGCTGGAATGGGTTGCCATTTCTTTCTCCAGGGGACCTTCCCAATCCAGGGATTGAATCCACATCTCCTGCTTGGTAGGGAGATTCTTTACCACTGAGCATCTGGGAAGACCCTATCTGGCCTAAGAGTTAATAAAATCAATTAGTGATAAGGCATGTGATTGGGCATGTCTATCTGTCATATGCAAATCATCTGCATGTGACTAGTGCTGCAAAATGGACATTTTTTTCTGTCCCAATAAAAGACTAACCATAGTAAAGATTACCAATATATGTAAGATTTTAAGCATTGTTAGGGTGTTGGCTTATGATTATAAGGAAATTTTTAATGTGAGATATTTTACCATGCTAATTTTCCCTTTGGCATTTATTATAAAAAGAAAAATTCAACAGACATTTAAGTTTCTTCTCACATGAAGGCAAGTTTTGACTTCTCATGGTTTCCAAAATATAGATCCTAAATATTTCATAAAACATCATGAACATATACACATGACTATATATAAAATATATAACCAACAAGGAAACTATACTGAATATTTTATAATAACCTATAAAGGAAAAGAATTTGGAAAAGAATATATGAAACAATCGCTTTACTGTATACCTGAAACTAATTCAACATTGTAAATCAACTATATTTCAATAAAAAAACAAAAATAAAAAAAAATCATGAACAGAACATAAGAACACAGACTTTTAAAACTTTATAACAAGTGCTGTTAAAAATCACAGTGTAGTTCGTGTACACTCGTGGCTGATCCATGACAATGTATAGCAGGGCGAATACAGTGTTGTAAAGCAAAACAAACTAAAAAATAAAGATTAATTTAAAAAAAAGAATATGAAAAAAAAAGAAAAAAATCACAGTGTAAGGAAGCAGGAGAAATTCTTTAAATCTTCATGTATGGACATTTCAAAAACTAGAATTTACTTTCCTCTTTCAGGATAGAGTTTGGTTAGGAAGGAGGAAGGCGACTTCTTGCTTTTGAGTTTACCAAGGATGGTGATTTAATAGAGGGGATTCATCCCCTTAGAGGGATCACAAGCATTATAAGAAAGGCAGAGTGGATCATTCCACTGAACAATGAGCATCCATGTCACTAACAGCTGCCGCACACACACACAGACTGAAAGGCATTCAGATTTGACGAAGACGTATACTGATGGTGATGGTGTTCTCAGTCACGTCCGACTCCTTGAAACCCCATGGACTGTAGCCCACCAGGCTATTCTGCCCATAGAATTTTCTAGGCAAGAATACTGGAGTGGGTTGCCATTTCCTACTTCAAGGAATCTTCCTGACCCACGGACTGAATCTGCATTACTCGTGTCTCCTGCATTGTCAGGAAGATTCTAAACCACTAGCATCACCTGGGAAGCCCAGGCTATTTGATTGAGGGAGCTTACAAGGGCTAATATCCAGAATATGAAGAACTGTTGCCGTACAGAACACAGCAGCAGGAGCTTGGTGACAAGTTAGAATGAAACAAATAACCATTTGAATACAATCTGCCCTTGGCTCTTGTATGGCTATTTATGAAGAGACGTGGATGGGACACTCCTGTAATTACAGATACAAGAGTAAAGCAAAATAAACGGTATCACATACTCATTTGCAGGAAGAGTGGTTATGAAGTTTTGGTTTTGTTGCTCTTTCCACTGCCTCTCCTGAACCTCTCACAGGATGACTGACGATACCAGGACGGAGGGCTAAACACCCAGAGGGAGGAGTACACACACCCTGGGTGTACTAAGGAGCTGTGCTTATGGTGAATGGCAGAAGTAGGTCATCAGAGAGCACTCTTACCTCCTATTCATTTATCTGTCTGATTTCTGCTGTGACACCTTCATTGAAACTGATTTTCTGAGTGTCTCTGGTGACTACTCAATTATCATATTCGATGGGTTCCTTTTAATAGGATCCTCCAAGTCATCTTTGATTCCCTTTGGCATCATTGACCTTCTACTTTTGAAACTCTCTTGACTTGGAGGACATCAAGGTGATTCCCATCTGTGACCAACCCCTCTCAGTTCTTTTACCAGCGACACTCTCTCAGACCCATCAGTGCACGCATTCCCTGACAATCCTTTTGCATCTCCTTGTACTTACTGTCTTGGCAATCCCATTAGTTCTTCTGTCACAAATTCACCATCAGCTCTCTCCATACAGTTATACTTTACCTTTGTCTTAATCACTCAGTCATGTCCAATTCTTTGGACCCCATGGACTGGGGCCCACCAGGCTCCTCTGTCCGTGGAATCTCTAGACAAGAACACTGGTGTGAGTAGCCATTCCCTTCTCCAGGAGGTCTTCCTGAGCCAGAGATCAAACCCAGGTCTACTGTATTGCAGGAAGATTCTTTAGTGTTTGAGCCACTAGAAGTTTTCTAAAATGAACACAGCAATTCGTTTATACTCCCAACAACCTACTCTTCTTTTATTCTACAGCGAAGGAAACTGAGAGACTCAGAGAGGTGACGTCAACTGCCCAGGGGTTCAAAGTTAGAAGGTCTGTAAACTTAATCCCAACTCTTAAGTCTAGTGCTTTTTCACCACACCATAAATGTAATGCTTCCAAACATTTCCAAATACATACTCTAATGCCCCATCTTCTTCACCAAGTCCCAGACAAATAACACTTCACCCACTTAATAAGGAACTAGATCCAAATATCCTTATAACTTGCCATTTTTCCCCAAGAGCTTCCTCTGTTAACCTCAGTTTTCTTAACTGAAATACAGTTGACACATAGCATTGTATTAGTTTCAGGTATACAACACAATGATTAGATATCTATATATATTGCAAATTTATGTAAGTCTAGATGTGAAGAACTGACTCACTTGAAAAGACCCTGACGCTGGGAAAGATTGAAGATGGGAGGAGAAGGGGATGACAGAGGATGAGATGTTTGGATGGCATCACTGACTCAATGCACCTGAGTCTGAGTAAACTCTGGGAGTTGGTGATGAACAGGGAGGCCTAGCGTGCTACAGTCCATGGGGTCGAAAAGAGTCAGACACAACCGAGCGACTGAACTGACCTGAAGTCTACTCAACATCTTTCATCACAGTTCTTTTCTTGTGATAAGAATTTTTAAGATCTACTCTCTTGGTAACTTTCAAATTTACAATATAATGAACTATGGTCACCATGCCATATGTTACATCCCTAGGACTTATTTTAGAATCACAAGCTTATACTTTTTAACTCCTTTCACTTATTTCACTTACCCCTTGCCTCTGGCAACTGCCAATCTGTTCCCAGTATCCAGAGCTCAGTTTTGGGGATTTTCACTTGTTTGATTGATTTAGATTCCACACAAAAGTGAGGTCAGGCAGAATTTGTCTTTCTCTGACTTATCCACTTAACATAATGCCTTCAAGGTCTATCCACATCATTGCAAATGGCAAGATTTCCTTCTTTTTAGGACTGATACACAGGATGAGATGGTTGGATGGCATCACCAACTCAGTGGACATGGGTTTGGGTGGACTCCGGGTGTTGGTGATGGACAGGGAGGCCTGGCGTGCCGCAGTTCACGGGGTCGCAAAGAGTCAGACACGACTGAGTGACTGAACTGAATTGAACTATTCCATTATATGTACATATTTGTGTGTGTACATATATTTATATGGACATTTTCCTTACCCATTCATCCATCAGTAGACATTCTATTTTTTATAATGCAATCAGTATATTCCTGGTTACAAGTACTTGAACATATCTTTAATGTTTCTATTTGCTACCAATCAGTTGCTACATTTGAGAAATTGCACCTTTAAATATCTCTTGTATTTCCCACCCAATACTTTTTTCAAAAATATAAATTTTTTTTTCTTTAATTAATTTTTATTTTTTAGTTTGTTTTGTTTTACAATACTGTATTCATTTTGCTACACATCGACATGAATCAGCCACGAGTGTACATGAACTCCCAATCCCGACCCCCACCTCCCCCCTCCCGCCCCACACCCTCTCTCTGGATTATCCCCGTGCATCAGTCCCAAGCATCCTACATCCTGCATCAAACCTGGACTGGCGATTCGTTTCACTTATGATATCACACATGTTACACTGCCACTCTGCCAACCCATCCCACCCTCTCCCTCTCCCACAGAGTCCAAAAGGCCGTTCTATACATCTGTGTCTCTTTTGCTGTCTTGCGTACAGGTTTATCATTACCATCATTCTAAATTCCATATATATGTGTAAGTATACTGTATTGGTGTTTTTCTTTCTGGCTTACTTCACTCTGTATAATCGGCTCCAGCGTCATCCACCTCATTAGAACTGATTCAAATGTATTCTTTTTAATAGCTGAGTAATACTCCATTGTGTATATGTACCACAGCTTTCTTATCCATTCATCTGCTGATGGACATCTAGGTTGCTTCCATGTCCTGGCTATTATAAACAGTGCCGCAATGAACATTGGGGTACACGTGTCTCTTTCAATTCTGGTTTCCTTGGTGTGTATGCCCAGCAGTGGGATCGCTGGATCATAAGGCAGTTCTATTTGCAATTTTTTAAGGAATCTCCACACTGTTCTCCATAGTGGCTGTACTAATTTGCATTCCCACCAACAGTGTAAGAGGGTTCCCTTTTCTCCACACCCTCTCCAGCATTTATTGCTTGTTGACTTTTGGATCGCAGCCATTCTGACTGGTGTGAAATGGTACCTCATTGTGGTTTTGATTTGCATTTCTCTGATAATGAGTGATGTTGAGCATCTTTTCATGTGTTTGTTAGCCATTCGTATGTCTTCTTTGGAGAAATGTCTATTTAGTTCTTTGGCCCATTTTTTGATTGGGTCATTTATTTTTCTGGAGTTGAGCTGCATAAGCTGCTTGTATATTTTTGAGATTAGTTGTTTGTCAGTTGCTTCATTTGCTATTATTTTCTCCCATTCAGAAGGCTGTCTTTTCACCTTGCTTATAGTTTCCTTTGTTGTGCAGAAGCTTTTAATTTTAATTAGATCCCATTTGTTTATTTTTGCTTTTATTTCCAGTATTCTGGGAGGTGGATCATAGAGGATCCTGCTGTGATTTATGTCAGAGAGTGTTTTGCCTATGTTCTCCTCTAAGAGTTTTATAGTTTCTTGTCTTACATTTAGATCTTTAATCCATTTTGAGTTTATTTTTGTGTATGGTGTTAGAAAGTGATCTAATTTCATTCTTTTACAAGTGGTTGACCAGTTTTCCCAGCACCACTTGTTAAAAAGATTGTCTTTAATCCACTGTATCAAAAATATAAATTTATTTTAGTTGGAGGCTAGTTACTTTACAATATTGTATTGGTTTTGCCTTACATCAACATGAATTTGCCACGGGTGTACATGTGTTCCCCATCTTGAACCCCCCTTATGCAAGACAGCAAAAGAGACAAAGATGTATAGAACAGTCTTCTGGACTCTGTGGGAGAGGGCGAGGGTGGGATGATTTTGGAGAATGGCACTGAAACATGTATAGTATCATATGTGAAACCACCCAACACTTTCAATGCTCAGTGCTCCTGTCTTTGTTCTGGTTTGTAGATTGCTTTCCTAAAAATCTGTACTACTGTACTATTAACCTAATGCGTACTAACATACTAGCAATGTACCTATCTCCTGTCTCCCCTCTAATTTACTCTACGCCCTGCCTCTGAATTAATCTTCCTTCACTTACTTTCAGTGGCTCTGCACTGCCTTTAGAAAAAAGTTCAAAGGCTCAAAGTCCCATATGATTAAGGCCCAAGTCTATAAAGAACTTTATCCACACTTCCTTATCTCATGCACTCTCCATTGAGCCACTCCAGACTATTTAGTGCTCATATAAAGATATTTTCTGATGGTAGGTGATCAAAAAATATGTGACATTATTGAGTTGACCACAAATTTCATTCTGGTTTTTCCATAAAATGTTACAGAAAAAGCAAATGAAATTTGTGGCCAACACAATAAACCAAGCCTATTTGGAATGAGTTGGTTTTATTTCACTATTTGACAGCCAAGAGATTCAAAATCACTTCCTTTTAAGTTGCCGTTCTCACTAGATGGCCCTTCTTTGGATAAGCGTCCTAAAGCTGTCTTCTTTCCCTTCTCCTAGACATCTGTATGTGCATATTTGCTTTCATCGCACAAATGAGTCACTTAAAAATTTGCAGACATCTGTTGTTGTACTTCAGCCAAGACACTATATTGTATGCCAACCAAAATTATTAAAATGATACAAAATTGGTGATATATTCATTTTCCATGAAAAAAAATATTGTAAATGCTGAAAACTCATTGTAATAGCTTTTATTCTCACCCAGCATGTAAAATAAATTATTCTCCTCTGCATAATAAAGTATAGTTCTAGAAAACTTTGTATTTCAGAAATTTATACATAAAGTTAACAAAAATAAATTGTTAAATCTGCTCATATCAGATGCATTCTAATAATTACCAACTAGAATAAGTGGAGAGGCCTCAACAGTCACACAATCTCTGAGTGAAATACAAAGTCTCTATGGTCTCTGAGGCTGTTATCTAGATAGATATGCTAAGAAATAAAATCCTGAAGAGGGATCAAAATAGTAAGTTGACAGAATAAAGCCTCCATTTATGCTGTGTTATATCTTAAAATGTTAGTCTCAAAGTTCAGTTCAGTTGCTCAGTCATGTCCGACTCTTTGCGACCCCATGAACTGCAGCATTCCAGGCCTCCCTGTCCATCACCAACTCCCGGAGTCCATCCAAACCCATGTCCATTGAGTCGGTGATGCCATCCAACCATCTTATCCTCTCTTGTCCCCTTCTCCTGCCCTCAGTCTCAAAAAATAGCCTAATTATATCATGTTGTATCTTGTTGGCTATAGCTCATTTGACTCAACATACAGGTAAGGCAAGAACAGTGAAGGCAAACTTCTCGCACTAGATGTCATTTACTTTAACAACGCTCAATAGTGGACATTTATTGTGCCTAATGACTCGAAGAAAATTCATCTTAAGCAATTAGAATATTCAGTTCAGTTCAGTCGCTCAGTCGTGTACAACTCTTTGCGATCTCATGAATTGCAGCACGCCAGGCCTCCCTGTCCATCACCAACTCCCAGAGTTCACTCAGACTCATGTCCATCGAGTCGGTGATGCCATCCAGCCATCTCATCCTCTGTCATCCCCTTCTCCTCCTGCCCTCAATCCCTTCCAGCATCAGACTCTTTTCTAATGAGTCAACTCTTCCCATGAAATGGCCAAAGTACTGGAGTTTCAGCTTTACCATCTGGCCTTCCAAAGAACACCCAGGACTGATCTCCTTTAGGATGGACTAATTGGATCTCCTTGCAGTACAAGGGACTCTCAAGAATCTTCTCCAACACCACACTTCAAAAGCATCAAGTCTTCAGCATTCAGCTTTCTTCAAAGTCCAGCTCTCACATCCATACATGACTACTGGAAAAACTATAGCTTTTAACTAGATGGACCTTTGTTGGCAAACTAATGTCTCTGCTTTTCAATATGCTATCTAGGTTGGTCATAACTTTTCTTCCAAGAAGTAAGCGTCTTTTAATTTCATGGCTGCAACCGCCATCTACAGTGATTTTGGAGCCCAAAAAAATAGTCTGACACTGTTTCCACTGTTTCCCCATCTATTTCCCATGAAGTGATGGGACCAGATGTCATGATCTTCGTTTTCTGAATGTTGAGCTTTAAGCCAACTTTTTCACTCTCCACTTTCACTTTCATCAAGAGGCTTTTTAGTTCCTCTTCACTTTCTGCCATAAGGGTGGTGTCATCTGCTTATCTAAGGTTATTGATATTTTTCCCGGCAATCTTGATTCCAGCTTGTGCTTATAATGAAACTTTCAAAAAAAAAAAGGAATTTACTTAAAGACATGAAAGAGCAGTAGAATATTACTCAGCCATAAAATGAATGAAATAATACCATTAGTAGCAGCATGGATGGACCTAGAGATTGTCACACTGAGTGAAGTCAACAGAGAAAGACAAATATCACATGATAACTGCTTATATGTGGATTATATTTGGGGGAGCTCCAAAATCACTGCGGATGGTGACTATAGCCATGACATTAAAAGATGCTTGCTCCTTGGAAGAAAAGCTATGGTAAACCCAGACAGCATATTAAAAAACAGAGACATTACTTTTCTGACAAAAGTCCACATCATGAAAGGATGGTCTTTCCAGTAGTCATGTATGGGTATGAGAACTGTACCATAAAGAAGGCTGAGCATGGAAGAACTGAAGCTTTTGTGTTGTGCTGTTGGAGAAGACTCTTGAGAGTCTTTTGGACAGCAAGGAGATCCAACCAGTCCATCCTAAAGGAAATCGACCCTGAATATTCATTGGAAGGACAGACGTTGAAGTTCCAATACTTTGTCCACCTGATGCAAAGAACAACTCATTGGAAAAGATCCTGATGCTGGGAAAGATTGAAGGCAATAGGAGAAGGGGCCAGCAGAGGATGGGATGGTTGGATGTTATCACCGACTCAATGACCATGAGTTGGAGCAACCTTTGGGGGACAGTGGAGAACATGCTGCAGCCCCTGGGATCTCAAAGAGGGACACAGCTCAGCGACGGAACAACAGCCGTATGTGGGATCCTTTTCTAAAAAATGGCACAAGTGAATTTATTTACAAAACAGAAATAGGGTCACAGATATAGAAAACAAACATCCTTATGAGGGAGGGAGGGGTGGGGAGGGAAAAATGGGGAGATTGGGACTGACATATACCCACTATTATATATAAAATAGATAATAAAGACCTACTATATAGCAAAGGGAACTCTACTCAATACTCTGTACTGGCCTGTATGGAAAAATAATCTAAAAAAGAGTGGATATATGTATAACTGATTCATTTTGCTGCATGCTAGAAACTAGAACAACATTGTAAATGAACTATACTCAAAAAAAAAAAAAAGATACAAAATAGCACTGTAAAACTGCTGCAGAACTGTATTCCTCTACTCTGCTCAGGACATCTCCAACTGCTCAATTAAGGAGAAATTTCTGGGGACTGATCCACTCTGTTGCTTCTCGAAACAACTCCTTTGGGCCAGAGCTTACAACTGGAGTCTCAAGCTACCCATAGTCTTCCTGTAGCAGCCAGTCCGTAGCCCAGCTCTATGCTTACACTACTTCTTCCATTCCTTCCATCGGCTCTGCTCCCTTCTGTTTCCTTGTCCAGAGCCTTTTCAAGGAAAGACCATCACATACAAAAGTGAATTAGGAAGTTAGAATCATGGTCCTGATTTTACCCCTAACTAGCAGAGTGGCCTTAGCCAATTTCCTTATCTTAAAAAAAAAAAAAAATTTTAACATGGACAATTTTTTAAGTCTTTATTGAATTTGTTACAGTATTGCTTCTGTTTTATGTTTTGCTTGCTTTTTTTTTTTTTTTAACCACTAGGCATGCCGGATCTTAGCTCCCCAATCAGGGATCAAACCCACATTTGTTCTATCTTTATTTTTCTCTCTTTATATGTAATAACCGGTAACACATTTCTCATTACTGTTGTGAGAATCCAATGAAATACAGTCCAATAAACCATTTGGAAAAGAACAAAAGTACCCATATCTCTGGCCTACCATCTTTCAGCCTACAAACACCTATACTGACACTGTCCTGAACTTAAAAGAGTATACAAACTGAGGTGTGGAGAGTGACACTCCTAGCACGATGTAAGAAAAAAAAAATCAATCAATATGATTCCTGTTTTCTGATTTCAGATCTTGGTATTTTTTTTTAAAAGACCATGAAGGGCTTCTTAATTCCTCTGCCACAAAATCTTTTCACAGAAAGAGGTTTGCTGTTAGAAGTGGTCAAAGACTGTGACGAATTGGAGAGGAAGAGATTCAGAAGGCAAAGAGGTGTGTTTTGGCAATCAATTACTCTAAAGGATGAAAGCGGATTCCTGAAATTTTTGTGGAGGTACAAAATTAGACTTTAGGGTGTTAGAAAGGTAAAGGAACTATAAAAGAAAGAAAATGAAAGTGGAAAATTACTAAAGGTAAAGAGCTGCCTTAGATTTCATCATTGATCCTTTGGGGAAACAATGAAACATCCTACCAAAGGTCACAATATGGCCCTTTTCTAACACCTTTTCTTTGCATCTCATCTCAATATACCCTCTACCGTAGCTGCCTTAACATCCCAGAGATCCCCAGAGGCAGCCAGTTTTCTCTCTATTCTTACTGCCTTTGGCTGGCTTGAATCATCTGCCTGGAATTCCTTTTGTTCGTTTGATTCTTTTCCTAATTACACAAAAAGTTAAAAGCCTTGGCGCAGGGAAGGACTACACATTCCAAAAAAGTTGTTATCCCCCAGTTTTCCTCTCAGAACCTTCAGCTGCTGATAATAGATAACAGCTGCCCCATTCTCTAACAAGAGGTGCTGGACAAACTACGTTTGTTGTTTAGTCACAAAATCATGCCCAGTTCTTTTGTAACCCACCAGGCTCCTCTGTCCACGGGATTCTCCAGGCAAGAATACTGGAGTGGGTTGCCATTTCCTTCTCCAAGGGATCTTCCCGACCCAGGGAATGAACCCAAGTCTCCTGCATTGGCAGGCAGATTCTTTAACACTGAGCCATCAGTGATAAAGCTCAGACACCCTATAGGACTTGCCTATTAAAGACAGTGAAACGGGTTTAGTTACCTTTGTCCAACACACACATCCAAGAAGGCTATAAAATCACTGAGGAGAATAATCAGAGCAGATTTATTTGCAGTGATTTAGTTACTGACCTCGGAGGATGAGTCTAAGGCATTTTCCATCCCCTGTTCTCCTCTGCCTTGAGGTAAGTGAAAGGAGCATCAAAAGCAACACGGTGTGTAGGGGACAGGATGGGGGCTAGGATCGTCCTTGCCAGAGGGCACCCTGCTTGCTCAGTGCCCCAGGCTAGAGGTTTGATGAGCTGAGCGCATACACTCACTGGCCTGCCTGTCAGAGCTGAGGGAGAAAAAGTTCTTTGAAGCAAGTCACCCTTCCTGAGTCTGGCAAGACAAGGAGGCAAATATTTCCTGCAGCCTCAGAACACGGAAAATCACTGAGCCTGAGTTATCTTGAAAGCTGATTGCTGAAGAGGATACCCAACTGCAAAGGTATCACAACCGAAAGACTGGTGGTTTGCAAAGGGGTGGGGAGGGATGAATTGGGAGTTTGGGATGAGTGGATACAAACTATTATGTACTGAATGAATGAACAAGGTCCTACTGTACAGCACAGAGAACTATAATCAATATCCTAGGATAAACGATACTGGAAAAGAATATTCTTAAAATAATGTATATATAAGTATAACTGAATCAATCCGCTATTTAGCAGAAATGGATAAAACATAGCAAATCAACTATACTTCAGTAAAAAGAAATATTAAAACTGAAAAAAGTTCTGTGGGAAAGTGTAAAAGTTAAAACTAGAAAATAATTTTAAAAAGGACAAGTCCATCAGAAAGGAATATTTGAGGTTTTGTGGGGCCTGGCTGAAATACATATAGAATTTGGGGGAGTCTACTTTTACATATATAAAACCAGCCACAAAAGTAAAGGTTTATTTGGAATAAGAAAATAAGGAGGGCTTCCCTGGTGGCTCAGCGTAAAGAATCCGCCTGC
>SJXQ01012611.1:0-108272 GCA_006408695.1 Aepyceros melampus
TTTACCATCTTACTTGGGTTTCTCTTACCTTGGGCGTGGGGTATCTCTTCACAACTGTTCCAGCAGAGCCACTGCACCTTACGTTTGACGAGGGGCATTTCCTTACTGCCACCGTTCCTGACCTTCAACGTAGGATAGCTCCTCTAGGCCTTCCTGTTCCTGCCCAGCCACCACTCCTCGGGTTTCTCCTCCAGGCCGCGGGCCTGGGCCTCGGGCGTGGGTGGCTTGTCTCAGCTGCTGCTCCTGGCCTCGGGGGCAAGGTGGCTTCTCCCAGCAACGTCGGTAGCTCTCGGCCGCACTCAAGTGCGGCGGCCACCTCCGCCGCCTGAGTCAATAAAGCAGAAATAGATGTTTAAACTGTTCCAGCAGAGCCACTGCACCTTACGTTTGACGAGGGGCATTTCCTTACTGCCACCGTTCCTGACCTTCAACGTAGGATAGCTCCTCTAGGCCTTCCTGTTCCTGCCCAGCCACCACTCCTCGGGTTTCTCCTCCAGGCCGCGGGCCTGGGCCTCGGGCGTGGGTGGCTTGTCTCAGCTGCTGCTCCTGGCCTCGGGGGCAAGGTGGCTTCTCCCAGCAACGTCGGTAGCTCTCGGCCGCACTCAAGTGCGGCGGCCACCTCCGCCGCCTGAGTCAATAAAGCAGAAATAGATGTTTTTCTGGAACTCTCTTGCTTTTTCCATGATCCAGCAGATGTTGGCCATTTGATCTCTGTTTCCTCTGCCTTTCCTAAAACCAGTTTGAACGTCTGGAATTTATTCAATTATATAAACCTCAGAAAAGCTAGCTACCCCATTCTGTAGACACAGTTATTGAAACATTGGGATAATGAATTCCTAGTTGCACATCTGAACCACAGCAGAAACTGGGACATCCAGCCCAAGACTGTCAGTCTCTAGAGTCTGAGCTCTGACCCTTGCTGTGGTACCACTCCAGAGGAATTGGTGTCTCCAGAGTTTGGAAATTTTGACCAGGATATCAGCCTGATGTTGAGATAGAGAACTAATCATAAAGAGAATTTATATGTCATGATGAGCTGATCTCATTTCCTGGGGATGGAGGACTACTGAGAGTTTATGTGGAGCAATTTCATGATAAATTCTGTTGATACATTTGTTAAGAAGCACGGTGGGTACTGGAATGTTGTCACATCAAACTTCATACTTCATGTTATTTTATTTTTCACTTTCAAGGAAAAGCAAAACAGAAAGAATAATGATTCCGACAGAAGGGTGAAAAGTTGACTGAAGCAGGGAGATGACTAGACTCAGGGTTGGGTCAAAGTGCGAACAAAAAGTCAATGGAGAGTAATTTGCTAGTCAAGTGGGAAAGGGCTTAGAGTGTATAAAAACCAAGAGTAGATCAGGAAATGGTGGTAAATAGAGAAGCTGCACAATGGTTGAGTAAGTAGCTCAAGGTCATACAGTGTTGTGTTGGTAAGCCAGCTCTCCAAAGGGGTTTGTGTCCAGACTTTGTTGATTATTTAGTGTAAATAACCGATCATGACTAAACTCAAGATAGCAATCTGACATCACTGAATGTGGAATTGGAACGAGAAGCACATACTGGCCTCTCAGGAGTGAGGCAGTGAGGTTGAGTGCAGTGGGGTAGGAGCCAGATGTAGGGAAGGTCATGGAGGTGGATGCCAGGGTCTTCAGTGCCACAGTGCCTGGCTTCATGCAGACCTGGAATTCAGATGGATTGCTGTCACATTTAGTAGACTAATGAATAAACAAGCTTGAGTTCTCATCCTTTTGAAACCTCAACTTTCTCATCTTCAAATTAGAGATAATATCTAATTCTGACAATGGCTTTTAAAATTACATTATATAATGCCAATAGCATGGCCCTGAGCTTGGAGGGCAGAGCAAGCCACCCCAGTATTCTAGCCTGGAGAATCCCATGGACAGAGGAGCCTGGAAGGCTATGGTCCATGAGGTCACAAAAAGTTGGATATGACTGAAGCAGCTAAGCAAGGAAGAGGCTTGGTACAGCAAGTCTTCAGTGAAGACATTGATATTATATTTATTAATCTTCATGAAGTGGTAGAGGATAAATACCCTGCAAGTAACAATTCCAGTACCTCCAACTTAGTGTATCCATGTCATTAAGAGTACAGAGTGTGGAGGTAATGTGTTTTGATATTAATTCTGGTTAGACTACTTGCTAGTTTTTTGGTTTGTGTGTGTGTGTGTGTGTGTGTGTGTGTGTTTTGGATGTGAAGATATGTACTAAACTCTCCCTGCTTCAAATTTCTCATTTACAAAACAGTAATAGTAATTTCCACCTCATCAAAACACTGTGAGGATGTAGAGAGTTAAAGTATAGAATGTACTTAGGATGATGTCTGGCACAGAGTTAGGACTTCATAAGTGCTTACTATATTTATTTTTATTTGACATCAAAGACAGATATCAATTATTCTTAATATAACCTTTTCAAGACAGAGCTTCAACTTCTAACTCACCAATGATATTCAAAACCTAACTATCACTTTCCCAGATGAGAAGTTGAGCTGAAGAATAAAACATGTTAAAGGCAGGAAAAAAATAATTCACATTTTAAAACAGGATATAAAAATGGAAATCTGAACAAGAGAGCAAAGATTATAGATGTGAAATTCCTGAACCAAAGTACATTGTAAGAAGTAATTCCACATCTCTTGGACCTCAAAGACACATCAAGGACATAAGAAGAATCAGAGGGTGGAAATAAATAAAAGAACTCTGAATCATGCATGACTATCTTTGGAGGAGGCTGCTGTCAGACTGTGCATCTCTTCCCTTGTCCAAAAGGATGGGGTGGAGGCTTTGTCAGCACTATAACTTTCAGGACCCAGTGCAAAATGAAAATGCAGGTGTCTTATTCATACAGCAAGAAAAAAAGGTTTTTATTTTTTCCCTTCTTCTTCTGAGATTTTTTTCTTCTGTTTAGTGTTTCACTCCCTCAGGTACAGGAATATGGCTGTGAGAGTGAAGGCATTCACCCAGGGCCCTGCTTGTCCCTTAACACTGCTCTTGGGAACACGCGTTTGACCCTGACCTCCCAGGACTCATGCTCAGGCCCCTGGAAGGGTCAGAGGACCCAAAACAGGAAGGCAGGGTGGTGCAGAGACTTATGTAAGTGTAGTCTCCAACCCCCAGTTCTCATTGTAGAATCACAGCTGACACACAGAGCCTCGACCCCTGTGCGTGGAGCGCCTCTGAGCCTGGTGCCCTGTGCAGCTGCCCTGGCCACACGTCTGCGAGGCAGCCTGTGCAAGCTGTCTAACTTCTACGCCTTTGTGCCTCAGTTCTCCCTTCTAAAAAAATGAGTGTAACCAAAGTGAATGAACAATAATATTATTATCACAATATCCATTCAAGTAAGACCTTTTATACCTTCAAAAGCCTATTTACCCTATCTCTGACAGCTTTTAAAGCATTTCTACTAGGAATTATCTCTCTGTATCATCATGAAGATATTAATTCAGTTAAGAAGTTTAACATACCCATAAATTCTTCTCTTACTCTTTTTCTAAATCTGGAGAATGATAATCCTAAGGCTGTGTGTGTGTGTGTGTGTGTGTGTGTGTGTGAGTGAGAGAGAGAGAGAGAGAGAGAGATCAGGATTAGTGAAGTATAATTTATATATTTCTGGGTTGGGAAGATCCCCTGGTGTAGGAAATGGCAACCTACTCCAGTATTCTCACCTGGAGAATTCTGGAAACAGAGGAGCCTGGTGAGCTGCAGTCCATGGGGTTGCAAAAAGCTGGATGTCACTGAGCACACATATACCTAAAATCACCCTTTTTAGGTACAGAGTTCAGTGAATTTTGTCAAATATATATTTTTGGGTACCCACCACCAAAATGAGATAAAACCACTTTCATCAGCTTCCGAATTGCAGCCTGCTCCTCTGCTGTAACCGCAAAGTGTCAATGTTCTCAGTGTTCATGTTCATCACCTGAAAGTTACTGATCAGATTTCTGGCCCTCTTGGTTCACCTGTTCCGGTGGGGGGTGGGGGCGAATCATACAAGTGAATAACACAGGGCGTGATTTTTGTGTGTCTGGCTTCTTTCACTTAATGCAATGCCTTTTTGATGTGTTGTTGCAAATATGTATCCCTGGTTTGTTCTGTCATACTGAGCACCATCCCTTGGATCGATGGACTCTCACTTGGTTTTGTGAAAATGTGAGCACAGGATTCACAATTATCTGACATTATGAGTAAAGTCTGTGGCATCTACTAATATTTCTATCCAAGGGTAGAGTGAGATGACCCCTAATAAAAGTATAGGAACCAAAAAAAAAAAAAAACACCACATTTATTTTATCCTATTCTATGAGTTGTGCATTCATCCTAATGTTTACATATGTTCAGTAGCTCAGTCGTGCCTGACTCATTGCAGCCCACCAGGCTCCTCTGCCTGTGGAATTTTCAGGCAAGAATCCTTGAGTGGGGTGCCATTTCCTCCTCCAGGGGATCTTTCCAACCCAGGAATTGAACCTGCATCTCTTGCAGCTCCTGAATTGTCAGATGGATTCTTTACCACTAATGCCATCTGGGAAGACGTAATGTTTACATAGCATTGCTTTATGTTCTGTGCACAGTTAAGAATTAAAGTAACAATAATAAGAATAGTTTATATTTATTGAAGGTACTCTTCATGCTAGGCATTATGCAGACTATTTTTCCTATTTTATAAAGTTTTATCTTGATAAAAATATCCATCATAGACTTTTTTAATATATGCTAATTTTGCAGATGGGAATATTGAGACTTGGGAGATTAAAATCACTTAGGTAGGATGGCCTCAATTTAAATCAGAATTTAAACTAGAAAAACACTATTGTTTTTCCCATAGTGTCCATTTGTTTCATACAGCAAAATGGTAAGATGCACCCTGGGCAATAGGAGAAAGTATTAATGGAAGGAGACACATGTCATGGCCATGTATATGTGTGTGTGTGTGAATCTATGATCAAATATATGATTATAAATCATATACATATATATATATACTTTTTAGTCAATAAATTATATCTTAGGTCTCAAATATTTTTTAAAGAATTAGGATACAAATAGTATATTCATACTTAGATATGTAGAAAAATCCTATTAATTAATGTTTACTGACATATAGTTGATTTACAATGTTGTGCTAGTTTCTGGTTACAGTAAAGTAATTCAGTTATACATACATATGTATTACATATATATTCCTTATATATAATATATATATTATTTTTCAGATTTTTCCATTATAGATTATTACAATATATTGAATATAATTCCCTGTGCTATACAGTAGGACATTGTTGTTTATCTCTTTTATATAAAGTTGGGTATATATATTAATCCCAAACTCCTACTTTGTCCTTTCCCCTCTTTCCCTTTTGGTAAAAGTTGGCTTAAAACTCAACATTCAGAAAACGAAGATCATGGCATCTGGTCCCATCACTTCATGGGAAATAAATGGGGAAACAGTAGAAATAGTGTCAGACTTTATATTTTTTTGGGCTCCAAAATCACTGCAGATGGTGACTGCAGCCATGAAATTAAAAGACGCTTACTCCTTGGAAGAAAAGTTATGACCAACCTAGATAGTATATTCAAAAGCAGAGACGTTACTTTGCTGATTAAGGTCCGTCTAGTCAAGGCTATGGTTTTTCCAGTGGTCATGTATGAATGTGATAGTTGGACTGTGAAGAAGGCTGAGCACCGAAGAATTGATGCTTTTGAACTGTGGTGTTGGAGAAGACTTTTGAGAGTCCCTTGGACTGCATGGCGATCCAACCAGTCCATTTTGAAGGAGATCAGCCCTGGGATTTCTTTGGAAGGAATGATGCTAAAGCTGAAGCTCCAGTACTTTGGCCACCTCATGTGAAGAGTTGACTCATTGGAAAAGACTCTGATGCTGAGAGGGATTGGGGGCAGGAGAAGAAGGGGACGACAGAGGATGAGATGGCTGGATGGCATCATGGACTCAATGGACGTGAGTCTGAGTGAACTCCGGGAGATGGTGATGGACAAGGAGGCCTGGTGTGCTGCAATTCATGGGGTTGCAAAGAGCTGGACACGACTGAGCAACTGAACTGAACTGAACTGACTGAACCACAAGTTTGTCTTATAAGTATGTGAGTCTGTTTCTGTTTTTTAAATAAGCTCATTTGTATCATATTTTATCATAGAAAACATTTTTAATTTTCAAAGCATCTATAAAATATCAAGATTAGTCTGTCTCACATCCTCCCCATCACTGCCTATTTCACGATTAATTCCCAAATTGTGAGCTTGATTTGAAAGCTACTGTAAGCAATCCCATGCTTAAGCTCTTATGACCTGAACATTAGTTGGTGTAATATCTTTATTTCTGATAAAATGCTAAATTCTTCAGCTTGAGAAGGAATTTCTGTGTACTTCTAACTTGTCCTCACATACAACATCCGTTACTCCTCGATGGAGTCCAGTCTCATTTGTAAGAGAATTTAAAATCCTCTTGAAATGGTTATCGCTGGTATGTAGTCTGTGACAATTGGTCATGTTTTATTTTTATTAGATTACTTCAACTCAACACTTCCTACCAAATATTTCTGAGGCCTTTAAAACATCCAGATGGAAGGGAACATGTTCTTTTATTAAACACATATTTTTGTGAATCCTTTTGCTATTGTTCTGGGGGGATAAGTCATAAACTATAAACAATATGCTCTGTGGAATGTATACTGCCCTGACTATATTAGTTTACCTGCCACCAGGAATTGTGCACATTTAAAAATAAAATAAAATGAATCAACTGACAGCAAGGATCCCTCTTTTTATTCTTCATAAAACCTGTTAGAATAGTTTAGAATTCTGCTGCAATTTGGCCATTTTTATTCCTTCATCCCAAGCACTCCCAGAGGCTGAAATATCCTTGTTTGAGTAGTTTAATTCTTCAAACTTTCATGTTTGTCATGTCAAGCATTTTCCAAACTGCAGATTTTTTAAAATGAATTTTGCTTCCAATAGCACTAAATCATTTATCATTTAAAATGCTGGCAAGATTTGGCAAAGGTTTCTCCCAGAGAAACAGACCAGGAAGGTTCAAGGGACTAAAAAGCTACATTGGAATATATTTGTGTCTTTGTGGAAAATAAACTGTCACCCAAGAGGATACTGAGAGCTTGAACATAGAGTCACTTGACTTGGAGGCTCAGGGTCACGTGCCGGGCTTCCAAACCCTACATGCACTGCCCTCCGACCAGCTGTTCTTTCTCTAATTCAAGGCTCCTCGGCAGGGCTTCCCTCGTGGCTCATATGATGAAGAACCTGCCTGCAATGGAGGAGACCCGGGTTCGATCCCTAAGTTGGAAAGATCTCCTGGAGAAGAGAATGACAACCCACTCCAGTATTCTTGCCTAGAGAGATCCACGGACAGAGGAACCTGGCGAGCCACACAGTCCATGGGGTCACAGAGTCCCACACGACTGACCTACTAACACCTCACTCTCTGGGCTTAGATGACCTGGCTCCATTAGACATCTTGTTCTCCATCTTTACTACCAGGACAATAAGAGTACCCTCAATACAGAGGTTAAATGAGTTAAATACACATAAGTCCTTACAACAGTGCCTGGCATGTATCAATCATTCAATAAATGATAATTAATATTGCTATTGCTGTGCAATTATTTTTTCTTACAGAGCCAATAGAAGTACTAGTATATATACATTTGGATATTATTTTGTCATTATATTCACTAAGTAAGACATATATATTTTACTATAAACATGTCTAAAGTTTGTTCCTTTTATAATCTTATGCACCTCAAATTGTATTATAGCTTCAATTTGAACAGTTACCTTCACTGATACCATTAAACATTAAACATCTTTCGCAAACAAATGTGTGCCTTTGTACAATATTCTTAGTCATAAAACATTCATTTTGTCAAAAATGACATTAAGCTTTAATATTTTCAGTAGTTGATACTTAATATATGTGCATCTTACCTAACGATAAGATTATTTTCATGAAATATTTATGACACTTTTCACCTGTTTTTGTGTGAACCTCATTAGAGATCTGAAAGTCAAAAACTTGTCATCTATTTCTATAAGGCTTGTGTAGACAGCAATGCATATTAGGTTACACTCATTCTGCATTCTTTTTATTCAGATATCACAAATTTAGCTCTAAATACCACCATTTATACACCTACGGAGAGTTTCCTAGATTCATCTGGCAAAAGTAATCAATAATCTTCTGTATTCTTGTAATATGTTGTGTTTATAATGATTCTAGCTGTAGTGTAATAGATTATGTTCTATTTTGTTGGTCCTAAAATGTCATTGATTGATTGATTGACTAACTGATTTTCACATTTTCATGTCTCTGAACTTGGAGCATGCCTTTTAATCAATGTCATCTTACCGCTGCTGTCCATTAGCTGTCAGTCATGATGTCTGTGTCATGGCCTGTGTACTCACAAAAATAAAAAAAAAACACACCATCAGAATGTAGAAGAAACTTCCAGAAACAGAATGTGGAAATATTCTTAACTCCTACCATTAAATTAACTGTAGAGAGGGCAGGAAGGAGGTGACAATCAGAAGTTTTGGACAACATTCAGAAACCAGGGGTAAACATTATAAATCTAGCTGAATGGCCTTTAATTCTTTCTGCTTTATTTTAAGAAGTCCAGCAACAGCTATCAATACTTATATTGGGCAGAGAAGATGACAGGCTTGAATAAATACAGGATAGACCACTCTGAGTTGAAAAGAGATTCAAAAGAATCAAACTTCACATGTGAATCAAGGTAAAGAATCTCTTGTCCTAATGGTCTGGGAGCGAGCAACAAGAATGAAGACAGAACACGAAATCTGGTGCAATGGGTCAGGGGACCTGTGGCCTCTATTGGACTGGGGTGCAAAGTCCACTCTGAGTCCAGCTTTTATTCCTAAGTGCAGACTACAAGACTTTCTCAAATCTTATTTTTCTCAAGACACATGCTTTGCTAATCATGTACTCCTAAATGTCATGGACTACACTGACATAATCCAGATCTCCATGTGTTTACCCCAGGTCGTTCCCTTCTGGGCTAGTCTTGGGAACAATTAGCAAGTGCATAGGCAGCATTCATGCCTGACGCCAACTCGGTGTTCCAAGGCCCATGCTTTCATGATCCCAGTCATGCTTCTTTCTGGGTCTGGCCTTGGGGTTTGTAACAAAGAGATTATTTTTAAGAAAAACATGAAACATAATCATTAACATAATTCTTAATATTTGCTGTTTTCCAGGTGCTATTTCTTTGAAATTTCTCAAGGCTGTGAAAGTAGATGATTAGGAATTCCCATTACAAATAGTAACCAATTTAATTTGAATAAGTCTTAAAAAGCTCTTTCAAAAAGAAGACGGTAAGAAATCTACATAACTGCAGTGTGTCATGGTTGCATTGGCATTATTTTATATGTCTCAGTAGCACAAAACATAATGGCACGTGTTATGATCAATATTGCCTTAGCATCACTGAAATAAGATATTCACATGTCTACTTTTCCATAAGAAGGTGAGATCCTTCAGATCAAGCACCATATGTTACTCATCCTTTTTATTCTTCTTTCCAAGTACATCACTTGGCATGGGGGATAGGGACTAAATGCATAGATGAATCAATAAATGAAAGATTTGTTCTTGTGTGTACAGCTTGTCCCCCTCAGTGGAGGCATAGATTTCTCAATTGATTCTTTGTTTTTTCCTTTTTTATTTTTTGTAATTGAATTATAGTTGATTTACAACTTTCTGTTAGTTTCCAGTGTACAGCACAGATATATATATGTATATATATACATTCACATATACAGATATATCTGTATATGTGTATATCTGTATATGTGTATGTATATGTATATATCTGTATATGTGTATATCTGTATATGTGTATGTATATGTATATATCTGTATATGTGTATATATGTATATGTGTATGTATATGTGTATATCTGTATATGTGTATATCTGTATATGTGTATATCTGTATATGTGTATGTATGTATATATGTATGTATATGTATATATATGTATATGTATATATCTGTATATGTGTATATATGTATATATGTATGTATATGTATATATATGTATATGTGTACATATGTATATGTGTATGTATATGTATATATGTATGTATATGTATATATATGTATATGTGTATGTGTATGTATATATAGACAGATAATTTTTCAGAATCTTTTCCATTATAGGTTGTTACAAAATATTGAGTACACTTTCCTGTGCTTACAGTAGAATAAGAACTTTTGGGTTCCTAGATTATCAGGTGATTAAATTATAGGAAAAAAAAATACAGTTCCTGCCCTTAGAGCTCATGGACTAGTGAATAGTCACAGGCACAGAAAGATACACAAGCCTGTCCTAGAAAAGAAGTGTGCTCAAGATTGACTGACAACATACAATACAGTGAAATAAAGTCAGCAGTGTATGTTAGAGAAATTGTCCTAGAAGAGGAGCTTAAGCTGAGACTTGACTGGAGATAACAAATTTTCAAGATGAGTGAAGTAGGGTGGCCTTTTTAGGTACATAAAGCATTAACACGGCAAAGGGAACAGGGAACTGACAAGGAACAAAGTGCATGTGTACAGGAAGCTTGAAGTAGTGAACACGTAGCTGGAGAAGAACCACGAGCTAGTTTGCAGAGACCTTTATGTCCTGATAAATCTGATAATGTTACAATTCATAAAAATAGTCCACAAATGATATAAAGCGAAGTCTTGCACAAAAGTGACTCTCTGTTAATCATGGAAAGATGCTATGGGCCAACACATGATCTGAGTGGTCAATGTGAACAAAGAAGTCAGAGAGACAGCCTTCTGAGGAGGCTGATGGAGCAGATGAGAAGGGCAGAAGAGCAAACCACTGACTGTATATCTAAGAGACAATGGTGCATTGTGCATTTCCCCAGAGACCACTCCAGTTGGTTTACCCAGTTGTTATTTTCAGTAATATCCTTGCTCATCTCCAAGATATATGGGAGTTTGACCCTAGAGAGAACAGGTAATTTATTTTTGAATTTGAATAGAAGATTAAGAAAGGGGGTTAGTGATGCTGACATTTGCATGCCAACAGATGTGTCAGCGAATAGAGAAGAAGTTCATTAACAGAACCTGACCCTTGAAAGTGTCATATTGACAATGCCAGAGAAAATCACCGCTGCGTGGACCAGGAGTCAGGCAATCAAGCTAAGTTAGTTAGATCCCAGCAGAAGTCAAAGATCCTTCTACATCTATTTTGATTCATTCTCTCAGGTTATTTCTTCTGGTCTTCATAATAGATTCTGTTATTTACATATTGATCTCCCCATTAGAAAACGTGCCCTTTGAACCATGCTTCAGCTGTTAATCACTTGTTTATTTCTCCTCAATGTCCTCCAAATAGATGGTGTTTAGATAATAACTCTGGAAATTATTCAGATTTGTTCATATTTCCTAATTCTACCATTTTATTATTATTTTTAAACATTTATTTTACTTAAGAATAATTGATTTACAAGGTTATGTTAATTTCTGCTATTTAGGAAAGGGGTTCAGATATATTTCAATATATATTCTTGTAGTGTAGTGTAGTGTTACTTCTCAAGTCGTGTCCAACTCTTTGTGACCCCACGAACTGTAGCCCACCAGGCTCTTCTGGTCTTGGGATTCTTCAGGCAAGAATACTGGTATGGACTGGCATTCCTTTCTCCAGAGGATCTTCCCAACTCAGGGATCAAACCCGGTCTTCTGCATTGTACGCAGATTCTTTACTGTCTGAGCTATAGGAAAGATCCACAGGGGAGATATATTCTTAGATAATATATTCTTTTTCACAGTTTTAACTTTCTAAATTTCTTAAATACAAAATTCCAGATCTGATATGTGATTATTGTACCTGGTGTGTTTATTTTACCTGGACCTTGTTCTAAAGACATTTTCAGGCTCCTTTAAGTGTTTTTCATGAGTTCAGTATAATTTCAAGTATATGCCATGATTTTAATGGCTTTGGTGAGGCACGCATATGTTTACAGTGTTCTATCTATTTTCTTGGGTGCCAAGCAAAGGATGCTTGCCGATCAATAGTCCTTGTTTTCTTTTATCTTTTTCTGATCACACAGGAAGTCTACATATTCCAGCTTCTCTAAGAGTTAGCTGTTTGGTCAACAAGGGAATATAGGCACACACAACGTCCAGACTTGATCCATAAATGGCTCCCTTTTGCCCTTTGACGCAAAGAGCAGAGTGAACTTGGAAGCCAGGGGCTGAAGAAGTGTCAATTTGGGCTTGGGGCTATGTTGAATTTGGATCCTGGAAAACTTATATAATACTCAAATTGCAAATTTTGTGAATAAAATATTCTAAATACAAAGAAAAAAGTAATTTTTAAAAACTAAAACAAAATGTTGTTAGCACATTAAACTTTTAACTGGTAAATTATTTGGGTACAAAAGTCTCTAGGGAAAGAGCATGTACTTGCTGGGTCAGAATGTCTTAGAATGGGCTGTATGGAGTCATTCTTTTTGAAATCTTTTTTTTTTTTTTTAATTTCTTCTTTTTTTTTTTTTCCTCTTTTTAAAAATTATTTATTTTAATTGATGGATAATTACTTAACAATGTCGTGATGATTTTTGCCATACATCAACATGAATCAGCCACAGGTATACATGTGTCCCCCGATCCTGAAACCCCCTCCTATATCCCTCCCCACCCTATCCCTCTGGGTTGTCCCAGAGCGCTGGCTTTGGGTGCTCTGTTTCATGCATCAAATTTGCACTGGTGACCTGTTTTACATATGGTAATGTACATGTTTCAAAGATATTCTCATAAATCATCCCACCCTTGCCTTCTCCCATGAAGTCAAAAGTCTGTTCTTTACATCTGTGTCTCCTTTGCAGACCTGCGTGTAGGACGTTAATCATAAAGGAGATGATAATAAATTACTGATTTGCCTATAGTTTAAAATTCAGTGAAGTAAGAAATCATACAATTCCCTGATAATTTTGCAAATGCAATGCAGTTTTTATGAAATTATATGTGTATCCTGTTATGAAAGCAAATTATATTGTAGACCTGTGGACAAATAATTATCTTCCTTGTTACGGAGAAAAATACTTTATCATGGAACTGATTTCTCTTCCAGGTATTTTCAAAGTAATTTTCAGGTAATGAAAATACTGTAATAATATACAAAAGTGAAAATTAGCCTCAAATAAAGCCCTCCCAGTAAAAGCAATTCAAGGTCTTTCCTAAGTCAAGTGCATGGCCAGAGGTTATCTTTCACAAATAATGGACAGGATCTAGTTAGCTTTTTCCAAGTAAATATTTCTCTGAGCCGACACAGTAGACAGGCATGCTTTATGCTTGAGGCATAGATAGAATAGGTTTAAAATCAAGCTGATGGATTGTTACATTGAGACACTGCAGATGGCCACAGGATATGAATGTGAAACTTTAAGATAAGGAAAAAAAAATCAGAGAATGCTTAAAATTCAATTATCATGAACTCAGAATCTCAATGTTCACTCCTTTTCTAAAATGGCATAATATGATTTTTAACATCACCGAATTTGCATGTGACTCAGATTTGCATGTGGGAAAACCCAGAAAGAGTGTGAGACCATCAATAATTCAAACTGTGCTTTTTATTGGGTAGACATTTTCATTTTCTTGCAGTCCCTAAACACATATTGAGATAAGTGACTGTATTCTAGTTTTGCTCCTTGGAGCCTGGAGGTGTTCTCAAAAAGACTTTTCGATTAAAAATCTCCAGTTACACTGGTCAAAAGGCAAAATTCTCCTCGCGAACCTAACCCACTGTAACATTCCTTTAAAATAAAATTGAAATGAATGTATTTCTCTTTCTCTTCCATTACCAGTTATAAAGATGGTGCAATCAGAACAAAAGGCATTTCGATGAGTGGGCACAGAAAAGCTCAGATTCTGCTTTTGCACATGCACTGCCTTCACATTCCTAGCAACTCACATCTTATTATAAGTAGATAATGGGCAGGGAGCAAGCATCCCTCTTTAGAGTAATAGACACACAATGTGAAATCGGAACTGTAACACTTGATTTCCACAATTGCTTCTTACTGAACAATACTTCTGAGAAAGTTTCTTAACTTCTTTGCTCATAGTGAATATTTGCATCACAATAGCCACCAGGTACAATTCTGGTGGCTTTTGATATTCGGCTGAGCCCAATGGTTAGCAATGTAATTTATACAATTACTCCTTTAGATTTTCATTCTTCATTCTTCTAACAATTCATATCAAACAATCATCTCCTTTAAAAAATTTCCCTAATCGTCAATAACAATAATTGTTGTTGTTTAGTTCTAAGTTGTGTCCAACTCTGCAACACCAGGCTCCTCTGCCCATGGGATTCTTCAGGCAAGAATACTGGAGTGGGCTGCAATTTCCTTCTCCAGGGGATCTTCCCCACCCAGGGATCCAACCTGACCCTCCTGCATTACAAGTGGATTCTTTACCACTGAGCTATCTGAGAAGCCCAATAAAGATAATAATAATAGTTATTATTCTTTGAGCACTTATTCTGTGACTGTTCTAAGGGTTTCGTGTGGATCATCGCAGTCTATGTAGAAGGTTCTGTCATCACCCTCATTTGAAAGATTGCAGAGCTGAGACTCAGGAAACGTAGGTAACATCTTCAAGCTTCCACCCTGGTACATGGGAGAGTAGGGGTTCAAACCCAGCAGTCTGAGAGGAAGTCCTCAATCTCTGTAATTCAATGTTCTGCCCACACTGTGTGGTGCTCATTCCATTCTCTTTCACAGTATTTTCTGAACTGTACTTTATGTGTCTCCCTGTCTGAGATCCTAGAGGAAATGGATCACTCCCAACCCAACTACATAGAAGGCACACAACACATTTCTTAAGGAAAGATAAACAGTGCATGCATGTGTAAGCTTAGTATGCAATATAATTTGATAAGAAAGAGCTGAAAAGCAAAGCCCAATAGTATCTCATGGTTGAGAGAATGACCACGGTTCACAATGCAAGAAATGATAGACAACACCTCCCAGAAAGTAACAGCAGACAATGCTTTTTGAGCAATTGATGTCTTATGTTTCTATACCCTCCTGATAAGATTAAAGTCTGGTAAGGGCAAGAGGCTTTCTTATTGAATTAATTATTTTAGCACTCATGTCTAACAAAATACCTGATACAAAGTAATGATTTGGAGAATGTTTATCAAATTGCCCACAGATTTAAAGTATTTTCTTTATTCTCAATATGGAGCTGTTTATTATTCCCTTCATCCTAAGAAGTCAAATATGTAGAGATCTTGAGAAGCTGATATTAAAATTCATAAGGATTCATGAATGTGCAAGACTATCAAGGTAATTTCAAGAAAGAATAGGAAAATGGGTTTTCCTTACTACATATTGTATATTAAAACACAATTAATTAATTAATGTGATTTGTTACAGATGTGACCTCCATGTCAATGAAATGAAAGATTAGAGAACTGAACTTATGCATAGTAAGACTCATATGTAAGATGTATGCAACAGTAATATAATATGTATGAAATAGCCCTACTTCAACCAAGTAGTGAAGGATAAACTACTGAATAAACGGTTTTGAGATAGCTGAATATCCACTGTGAGGGTACGGCAGGGGGAATCAATTTAAGCTCTTCTAAGTAATAAATTCTAGGTAGATGAAGAAAGGAATTTTCCAAAAGTCAAACAAACAAACAAACAAAAATAAACCAGTAAATGAAAATCTAGAATGGTGTTAGAATAATGTGTTCATCTTGAGAGTTATCAGTTATCAAATATGCCTAAGTTTCATGCATTCTAGTATCTGTGTATGTCTCGAAGCTGCACATGACACTATACTCAACACTGAGAGGATCTCCCTAACTCATTATTAGTTATGGTATTCTCTGAGTGAGGAAATAAGTCCTGAATATTTATTGAAAGGACTGATGCTGAAACTGAAACTCCAATACTTGGGCCACCTAATGTGAAGAACTGACTCATTGGAAAAGACCCTGATGCTGGGAAAGATTGAAAGCAGAAGGAGAAAAGGACGACAGAGGATGAGATGGTTGGATGGCATCACCGATTCAATGGACATGAGTTAGAGTAAGCCCCGGGAGTTGGTGATGGACAGGAGGCCTGGTGTGCTGTGGTCCATGCAACCATGGGGTTGCAAAGAGTCAGACAAGACGGAGCAACTGAACTGAACTGACTGACTGAGTGAGGGGAATTGAAAAAACCTACCATTCCTTGCCTTGGAACTTATATTTTTAAGGAGTTTGCTCAGATTTGTATCTGGATATGGATTTTGTCCCTCTCTAGACATGACAGAGGCAGATCGGTCAGCTTTAGGTGCCTAATGTCAGGAACACTTGTTCTTATCATCTTGAGTCTCCTGGCAGGGACTGGAGTCTTCAACAGAGTGATCAAAAGTTTTCAAAAGTTCCATGTGTCTTGAAATATTTTCTATTTTTCTTTGGTGTTTTGAATGTTGTCGCCTTGTTCTTTCTTTTTATTTTCCATCCATGAGACTAATGAGTTAAAAGGGACTGGGCTCTATTCAAAAAGCTAAGTGAATTCAAAGTAACCACAGAATGAAGTGTTCTGGTTAAGCAGCCTTAAGTGTCTGGGGTCCATCCTTCAGGAGGCAAGAGTGTATACAGTTCTCTCTTTTTATGCTCATGAATCTATGGGATTTGTGAAGCCAAGCATGGGGAATGGTACAAATATACTAAAGTGCTGATTCGGGGTTTATGTCCTCAGTCCACTCATTCTTGAGAAGATGGTTAAATATATAAAGCTTTATTTATACAACCAATAACTAATGAAAAATATTTTCTTGTTGATAGGATTCTTTCACATTTGCTGTTTATAGATGATGATAGCAAATTTTGTGAGTTATAAGTTATCTCCTTTTAAGAAGAATGTGTTGAGAAAGGTTAAGAGACACCCACAGACACTAAACTGAGCACAAACCACAAATCTAGCTTCTGTTCCCTTATTTTATATATTTTCCATGTTGAAGAAGTAAAAGGACAATGTGGCAAATATACAATGATGCCAAATACAGTAGTTTGCTTTTACAATAGAAAAATTATATATATATATATATATATATATATATATATATATATAAACAGTTGCTGGCAAATTGAAAACTGATACATAGGGAGAAGAAAATATTGCATTTTATTTATTTATTAGATTTTTTTTTTTTCTATTTTGACTGCTATGGGTCTTCATTGCGGTGTATGAGATCTTAGGTCCCCAGTCAGGGATTGATCCCTCATCCCCTGCATTGGAAGGCAGATTCTTAACCACTAGGCTACCAGGGAAGTCCTCAAAATACAGCATCTTAAACCAACAAACTATTAGAATTCCTAAAGCAGAAGTGAGAGACCTTAAACATTGTGCTCATAAATCCTGTGTTTTATTAAAGACGTTTCCTAGATGAAATTAATCATATTTATGTATTACAGCATTCAAAGTTCTCAAATTGCCCACAGGTACAATTTAATACACCTAATCCAAATGGCTGCAAGATTGATCCCTCATCCCCTGCATTGGAAGGCAGATTCTTAACCACTAGGCTACCAGGGAAGTCCTCAAAATACAGCATCTTAAACCAACAAACTATTAGAATTCCTAAAGCAGAAGTGAGAGACCTTAAACATTGTGCTCATAAATCCTGTGTTTTATTAAGACGTTTCCTAGATGAAATTAATCATATTTATGTATTACAGCATTCAAAGTTCTCAAATTGCCCACAGGTACAATTTAATACACCTAATCCAAATGGCTGCAAGCGCTGCCAAAATTCATTTGTGAATTTGCATTATCATCTAGAATATAATGTTACATAGAGCTAATCCAAATGTTGATCATTTTTCCTTCTAAAACCTTCTTTATGAATGTCAAACAGATAGTCTGATTTGGGTCTCAAAAATGACTTTTTAAAGTGTGAGTTAACAATACCTAAAAGATTTATAGTACTTCTGCTTCAAAGCATAGGCAATCATTAAAAAGTTAATTTTATTCAAAAAGAGGCAACAGAAGAAACAAAAGGTAGTAAAAGAATTTCATAATTTCAGATTCTCCTGAATATCCATTTCACCCTTGTTGTACAGAGGCTACCACTTAGAAATTTAGAACTCAAAGCAATCTCCCTTTCAAAGTTTAGTTGTGACAGTGATTGACATAGAATACCTTCCTCATTCTGCAGAGCAAAGAAATATCCAAATATCCATAGGTTTTTTTTTTTCATCTTACAGAGAAGAAATAGGTAGAAGTCAAACAGAATAGAATTTAAGGAACAGACTGGAGAAGAGGAAATTACAGAGAAAAGAAGTCAGAGAAATCTGTAAAAGGTTTCTTATAGTCACTGAGTGAAATTCTACATGGCTAGTCAAGACACTACTGAGGGGAACATTAAGATAAGTAGCCTCTAGATTCTACACAGAAAAAGGGTGGGTCCAGAAACCTCACTGGATACATGAGGCTCAGGAGAGGCCCCAAGAAGGTCTACTTTAGGAGTAGGCTAAATTACTCCAGAGTATGACTGCTCTAGACTTGCACTCAAAAGTTAGCATGAGCCTCAAAGACTACTAGGATGCAGACCAATGCTCTTTAAAGTAATGCAACCAAATAGAATACTCAAAAAATGTTAAAATAATTAAAATCTGGTATTCAGTAAAAATGCAGAATGAAAAGTAGTCATTTGAAACAACAAAAATATTAATAACAGGTATTATGGAATCAAAAGGCAGAGAATTTAAACCAGATATTATATGACATGTACACACTGCCACCTGATGCAAAGAACTGACTCACTCGAGAAGACCCTGATGCTGGGAAAGACTGCGGGCAGAAGAAGGGGACGACAGAGGACGAGATGATTGGATGGGAGCACCCTCTTGATGGACATGAGTTTGAGTAAGCTCCAGGAGCTGGTGATAGACAGGGAAGCCTGGTGTGCTGCAGTGTATGGGGTCCCAGAGTCGGACACGACTGAGCGACTGAACTGAACTGAGCACATTTCTATGTTTAAAATAAATAAACAACAAGGACCTACTGTATAACACAGGGAACTCTGTTCAACATTATGTGACAGCCTGAATGGGACGGGAGTTTGGGGGAGAATGGATACATGTGTGTGTATATATATATATATATATATATACACGTTTAAAATGTCTCACTCCCCTTGTTTTTTACCTGAAACTATCACAATTTTGTTAATTGACTATGCTGAAATATAAAATAAAAAGGTAAAAAATAGATATTATAAATATGTTCAAGGATTTAAAGAAAATACTGTTTTGAGAAGAAAAACTGAATATATAAGGAGAATAAATAAATTTTTAGATATAAAAAAATACCATCTAATATGAAAAATGTAATGGATGAATTTAATAGAGTGTTAGTCACCAAAGAAGAGAAGAGTGATAAAACTGAAGACAAAACAATAAAGTCAAAAAACTGGAAACAAGGAGAAAAAAAAAGGAGTTTCAGTGATCTAGAGATAGTATAAAGTAGTTAAATATATGAACACTTTATGTCACAAAAGCAAACTGAGGTTCAGGAAAAAAAGTTCAAGGAACAATGGTCACAGAAGTTTTAAAAATTATAAAATTATAAATGCACACATTCATAATGTTATATGAAATATACACAGAATAAACTCCCCAATAGTCACAAAACAACACACATCATATTAAAAATGCTTTAAAAAAAAGAGCAATGAGAAAATCCTAAGCCTCAATAAAAAAAAAAAAAGAGGGCATATTAAATAGAGAGGGATAAGGATTTTTTTTTTTTTTGCCAACTTGTCAGAAATTCTGCAAGTCAGAAGACAAAGACATATTTAAAGTACTGGGGGGGGGGGAAGACCCTCAAACAAAATTTTATCTGCAAAGAAAACATATCATAAATGAAGAAAAGGATTTTTTCAGACATTAATTCACTGTCAACAGATCTGCTGTAAAAATATTAAAAACATTAAATGTAATTCTTCAGACAAAATAAAAGCTGGTGTCAGATAGAAAAGATCTACATGAGGGAGTAAATAACACCACATATGGTAAATATGTGGTAAAGATAATTTTTGTTCCATGTTAAATTTAATCCATTATCATTGGAGTCATGCTTCATTTTAAAGTTTATATGGAGGAATCAAATCCTAGGTCTGTGTATGTGAAAACCTCAGGAAAGGAAAGGAAAGGACCTCACGATCACGGTCCAATACCTCGTTCTGCTATATAAGTTATATCATCACTGAAAAATCTTTTAATTTTTCTGGCAATTTTCTTCACATGCAAAAAGAAATGATGATTTTGTTACATGTTTCCCAGGAGACATGAGGATAAAGAAATACCGTCAAGGGAAGGGAACTTAAAATATTTAAACAATGTAAAATGTTCAAACTGTCATTCCTCTAAACATGTTAAATTAGGAGATGCTTTTAGATACAAATATTTCAGATATGCAAACTGTTGGAACCATCCCTATTCTCACAAGGTACAACGTCTAGATGGACACCTAAATGAAATGAAATGAAGTCGCTCAGTCGTGTCCGACTCTTTGCGACCCCATAGACTGTAGTGTACCAGGCTCCTCTGTCCATGGGATTTTCCAGGCAACAGTACTGGAGTGGATTGCTATTTCCTTCCCCAGGGGATCTTCCCAACCCAGGGCTCGAACCCGGGTCTCCTGCATTGTAGACAGATGCTTTACCATCTGAGTCACCAGGGAAGTAGATGGACACCTAAGATTAAGTAAATCCTCACTACTATACGTTACAGTAGGTGGCATATAGGTGCACATGCAATCTTCATTAGGCAGTGGTAACAATATTAAATTGGTATTCAGGAAGCCAGGTGCCAGTCAGATTTTGCTAAAAATTAATTCTCCACCCTGCCAAAAAGCTGTACATATTTTGTCACTATTTTCCTAATTTAGTATTATATGTGATAATGTGCATGTTTGAGGAGACATTGAAAGGCAAGGGAGGGGTCATGCCAACTTTCCCCAAATTACTTTACTTTGGTAAATCTATATTTACCTACAAAACATACCTAAATTTTGCAATGCTGTTTGGAAACAATGATTATACCACACTTGTATATTATTTCATTATTGACCCTTAGAATATCATCACTGAAAAGAGCTTCAGAGTTCATTTTGAATTAAATAAGTTATTCCATAGGAAATGAAATGAGATAGAGGAGGGAAGAAAGCTTAATTAGTTAGTTGTTTATCTCATGAATTAATGAGTTAGTTAATTTGCTCACTTATTCTATACATATTTCTATACATATTCTATACATAATATATATGCTTAATTATGTATTATATACATAATATATTATTCTATACATAATGTATACACATAATATATTCCCTTGTGGCTCAGCTGGTAAAGAATCTGCCTGCAATGTGAGAGACCTGGGCTTGATCCCTGGGTTGGGAAGTTACCCTGGAGAAGGGAAAAGTTACATACTCCAGCATTCTGGCCTGGAGAATTCCACGGACTCTATAGTTCATGGTGCTGCAAAGATTCAGTCACGACTGAATGGCTTTCACTTTCATTCTATACATAGTTATTGAGTACTGGTGATGTGTCAAGTACAGAGTTAATCTGTGTGGAAAAGTAATGATAAAGGCATAAAGTGCTAGAGAGCAGGGGACAGTTTGTCCAGAGGTCTTTGGAAAGGAAATGGCAGTTGAGTTTGTTCTTAAAAAATAGATAAAGTTTAGAAAGTTAAGAAAGAAGTGTCTTGGGCACAGGAAAAAGCAGAGAACCATGAAATTATATTACCCCTTTTGAGAAGGGCAAGTTCTATGGATGATGAAATGAGGAATTTGAACTATTCCCTAATCTCCAGGGTACCACTGAGGTGATTTAAGCAAGTGAATGTTGTAGACTAATTATGGAAAAACTGTCCTGATAGCCAAATAGAAAAATACGCTTAAAAGCAGAACTATTGAAAATCACACTGCTGGTATAAAGCAGAGATTATGCATATTTTACCAAAACAGTCAGATACTGAAATATACCCTAGGTAAAGACAAGCATGGTAGGAGTACACCCACAAATGCCTAGACTTTTTGGAATTCTAGGTCCTTGTTGAACATTTGAGTCAAAACCTATTTAAATGATGTGTATTTTTTCATAATTTTATGTTATGTGCTCCTCTCTGGTCCAAAAATCAAAGAATAAATATTACATTTCTTTTCTTTATCAGATGTTTGGAAATATGGCATACCCTAAGCATTCATTGGCACAACTGAGCAACTTCACTTTTGCTTTTCACTTTCATGAGTTGGAGAAGGAAATAGCAACCCACTCCAGTGTTCTTGCCTGGAGAATCCCAGAGACAGAGGAGCCTGGTGAGCTGCCATCTATGGGGTCGCAAAGAGTTGGACACGACTGAAGCGACTTAGCAGCAGCAGCAGCAAGCATTCATTATCTAGATAGAAAGGGGGTGCAGATATAAAACATAATCAAAGCTAAGAAGCAATATTTGGATAAAGACTAAGTCCTATTTTCTATAGATTTTTTTCTTCCCCCTCACCCCCACCCCGAGACCCAACAAAGCATTGTGAACTAGGGCTGTCATGGTTGATTTCCTGAAGGATTTGAGATGGAATAGAATCTTGAAAATTTACCAGAATCTAGCAGAACAGAATTTATTATCTAGCGATATACTCAATGAAATTTTGTTTCTCTTTTTTATAAAACAGCCATTATTTACTTTTCTTGTAATATCTACATCATAGCATTGCTCCACAGTTTAAAATTAAATTTGCTAATTATATACAAAGTGTTTTAAAAACAACTGCTTAAACAAATGCTATTTTTTTTTAACATCTCTGATGTGACAAGCAGATTGGAGTGGCAGCATTTGGAGGAATACAGTAGGTAGTGACTTAAGATAATTAATCTAAATTATGCCCTTCCTAGGTGGTGAAGTGGTAAAGAATCCACCTACCAATGCAATAGACAAGATGTGGTATTGATCGCTGGGTTGGAAAAATCCCCTGGAGAAGGAAATGGAACCCCACTCCAGTATTCTTGCCTGGGAAATCCCACGGACAAGAGGAGCCTGGCAGGCTACTGTCCATGGGGTCACAAAGAGTCAGACACAACTGAGCACACACACTCACTACTACATGTCCTTCCTACATGTCTTTCTTCTTCTTCCCCCTTTCCTCTCTCTCTTTATCTTATGCTCTCTCACTCTCTCTCTGCATTCTTTCTTCTGTCCGCATTCATTGTGTATTAATCCATGCCATGCTAAGAATTAAATTGTTCGCCATCATTCAGAGGACCACAGAATGTGTGCTAGAGAAGGAAACCAAGTGGACACATGGATGAACTAGAAATGAATAAGTTGGGGGAGGATTTTCTTTCCCAGGGAAACATATTTCATATCTTCCATCTTTATCTTCAGTAGCTCACCCAGCTCTCAAGGAGGTGTCTGTGATTCTGTGGCTCTGTTAGTCTGCTTAGCGTCTTAAGGATGGGAGAACAGGCAGAGGGAAGAGATAGTCCTGTTAGCTTAGGATGCCCCCAAACTGATGCGGATTTAACACAATTGCAAAGCTTCCCAGGTGGTGCTAGTGGTGAGGAATCCAACTGTCAATGCAGCAATCCCAAGAGATGTGGGTTTGATCCCCGGATTGGGAAGATCACTTGGAGTAGGGAATGGACATTCACTCCAGTATTCTTGCCTGGAAAATTCCATGGGACAGAGATGAGCCTGGTGGGCTACAGTCCATGGGGCTGCAAAGAGTCGGAATCAACTGATCAACTGAGCAAAACTATAGATGCTGAAGACTTTAAAATTAGCATTATCTCTTCTTCCTATCTTTTGTCTCTGAAGGTCAAATCCCCCAGCTCTAACAACCCAGTTACAGGACAGGGGCTTCATCCTCTGATCTGACCATACAAGACAAAGAAAGAAAGGAAAATTTGGTGTGATCTGGTCCACTGGTTGAGAGAGGCATTGAGAGAGTCATGCGGTCACAGGTGATAAAATATTGCATCTGTCACCGTCTCCTCTCCCGGTCTACATCCCTTTCAGCCAAGCTGTCTGGTTAGTAAATGGCCTTACACAGCCCTCTTCCTGATTTATACATTCAATTTTCATACAAGCTTGCAATAAAGATTTCAAAATATATTTTCTGTTTATATCTCATGTATAAACTGGGAACTCTGGTTGTTAATTAAGTCTTGAAGCACATATTTTTAGTACAAATTATTTTTAAATGTGTTATCAGTACAAACTCATCACGCTTCTATTGGTGCCATCTGATTCAAACCCTGACAATCATTGCATCATGAATGAAGGCAGGTTTTGTGTGGTAACACCTCTAAAATTAGCAGGGAGGAAAAAAACAAGCAATATTCAGGAGGAATTTTCTGTTCACATGACAATGTACATTTTTAGAGGTACAAAGTTCCTCTTTAACACAAATCAGAGATTATGTTTCTTCATGATTCATACCACATTATGAATGATTTAACTGTTCTTAAAAGGTAAAAAGGATTTTTTATTTTTAGGACACTTATTCACATTATCCTGTTTTGGGTGCAGAAGAGGACAGATATAAATATCTATTTCTAGTGACAACAGTAGGAGAAGGCAATGGCACCCCACTCCAGTACTCTTGCCTGGAAAATCCCATGGACTGAGGAGCCTGGTGGGCTGCAGTCCATGGGGTCTCTGAGAGTTGGACACGACTGAGTGACTTCACTTTCACTTTCACTTTGATGCATTGGAGAAGGCAATGGCAACCTACTCCAGTGTTCTTGCCTGGAGAATCCCAGGGACAGAGGAGCCTGGTGGGCTGCCTCTATGGGGTCACACAGAGTCGGACACGACTGAAGCGACTTAGCAGCAGCAGCAGCAGCACTGACAACAGTAAGAATGCACACATAGCTGTAAAATCTCCATGAACATATTATTATCTCAATTTCTGACACCCACAGCCTTTTTTAATATCTAGTTTTTTGTTAATAGTAATATAATATTATTTCAATGATAATCTTTGAGAAAGGGAAGTGACTACTTGGAATAGGACACTGAAGTTCAGAAAATTCAAATAATAGCTCGAGGTCATACCATTTAGTGTCTGAAATTAACATCACTCAATGCACAGACATTCCTGTCCATATCACAGAAACAATTTTACAATGTCTATCAAAAAATCTTTAAGTGATAACTTGGAAATATCAAACCTCTATATGTTTCATCACCCACAAACTAGGACATTTCTATAGAAATATAGAGGTCACTACATAGATCCAGACCTTCACAGGTCACCAAGACTCAAAGTATGAGTGTCCAGTGACTTGCCTTATTTTAGTACCTTATTTTGAATAATGATACTTGGGGCTTCCCAGTGGCACAGTGATAAAGAATCTTCCTGTCCATGCAAGAGACACAGGTTTGATCCCTGAGTCAGAAAGATTCCCTGGAGTAGGAAATGGCAAGCCACTCCAGTATTCTGGCCTGGAAAATCCCATGGATGGAGGAGTGTGGTAGGCTATAGTTGGACACAAATGGATAAACACACACACACACACACACACACACACAAGGATATATCAGCATTGGTACTGAAGTCCTTTTTCATTCTTTTACTCTTTTTTAGGGGCTAGATTTGTCTTAAGCCAAATGTGATTCCCGCAGATTTAATTCCTGGTTTGTAAGCTAATTTTCAGCAATGGATTTAAGATCTCTAAACAAAAAGGGCAGTCCTTCGGAGAAAAGATTACAGCCTCCAGTAGTAAATAAATAACGAGCTTGGGACCTGAATCTATCAAGGATTTTCTCACCAAATCAAATTGTTTTCTGTTCTGTGTTTTTTATACTTGTTATATAGAAAACCCTAAATGATAATCTTTAGAGAAAAAGTAGTTAATAACAGAGTACAAATTTACCTAGGTTCAAGATCAGTTAGAAGCATTATTTTAAATAAATGAGAAAAACACTCAAACCCTTACATAAATGTTTCAATTATCTTTCCTATTTGTATTTATAGCTGCAATGTTAAACTCAAAAGTTCAAACTGCATAAGCATTTAATAGAATTTTGTAATATTTTCTGTTCTTATTATTCATTTCTGCATGTATCCATTCATTTCTTGTTCTTGTTGCTCATTTACTTAGTCATGCCTGAATATTTTCAATCCCATAGACTGCAGCACATCAGGCTTCACTACCTCATGGACTTTGCTCAAACTCATTTACACTGAATTGATGATGCCATCCAACCATCTCATCTTCTGTCACCCCCTTTTCCTCCTGCCTTTAATCTTTTCCAGCATCTGGGTCTTTTTCAATGAGTCAGTCAGCTCTTCGCATCAAGGTGGGCAAAATTTGGGATCTTCAGTTTCAGCATCAGATCTTCCACTGAATATTCATGGTTGATTTCCTTTTGGGTTGACTGGTTTGATCTCCTTCTAGTCCAGGGGACTCTCAAGAGTTTTCTCCAGCATCACAGTTGAAAAGCATCAAATCTTTGGTGCTCAGTCTTCTTTTATGGTCTGACTCTCATATCTGTACATGACTACTGGAAAAAAACATCCATTCATTTATCTACCATATATTAAATATTTCCTGTGTATTGAAGCCCTTGCAAATCTGAGAAACTGAGGAACAAAGAAATCCTTGCCTTTCTAGCACTCAGATGTGGAAAGAAATATACACCTACACAGACACATCCCACAATTAGATTATCCAGACTTTTCTTTCATTTGGAAGCTTAGAAGATGCTAATCCTGGGAGTCAAGGAAGACTTAAAACAGGAGATCATCTCTATGAAGATTTTGAAGAAAGAGAGAGTGTTTGATTAGTGTGTAGAATTAAAAACTGAGGAAATCTATTCAGGCCAATGCTATTCAAAGATCAATGATAAAATAAGTATAGAAGGATAAAAGGCAAAATCAAGAAAGTGAAAATCTCCACATGAGAGGATACTTATGCTAAGCCAAGGAATATGACTGTGTGTGTGTTGGGGGGGGGGCATGCCCACATATGCATGTGTTTAATTTGCAGCAGTGAGTGAAAAATCAAACTTTTTATTAGAAAACCAATATGGTACCATTTTGGAGAATGTTGTCTAGGAAGTACAACACTGCTAGAAGAGAGGCCAGTCTGAAGCTGCCTTCAGATTCTAGGAGACGCTGTAATAAGAATGTGGACCAGGCACCATACATTTCAGTCTAATTAGTTCTCTTATGTTTTTTTTTTTTTTTTTTTCCTGTGTTCGTGGTGTTATTCTGTGAAGATGATGGATAAGACCAGAAGGAGCTGGAGAAAAGGACATGGTCAAAAGTTGTTTAGGTTTCTGACCTTAAATACTCATGTTCAGCTGTTTTCTTCAAAAGATTAACAAAACTCATCAGATTAGAGAAAATAATCAGATAACAGTGATACGTACCATTTTCTGTGTACTTTCTGTGTCAGGAAACACAGATTCTCTCCCTTGACTCTTGTCAAATTCCTTTAAGCCCTGTTCTTGAGGAGACCTCAGCCTTGGCCTATGAAAACTACAGGTGCTCAGCAAAAAAAAAAAAAAAAAAATTCACCTAGTCCCCCCTTTTGCTCACTTAAAAAGACTTAAATGCTAATATAGCTTCTAATAGCTCACAGTTGTGAGCCACCAAGGAGATCCAGTTGTGTGCCACCAAGGAGATCCAGTTGTGTTCCTAGGATACTGCTATTTTTTCCTTAAAGTGCCCACCTACCTGAGGAGGCTCAAGGCTACTAAAAGCACTGTTTATTCCAACCAACTCCTGATCATAGGTTTTTAACTTACTTTCTTAAAACATTTACTAAAAATGGCTTTAAAATGTGAATCTTATCTCTGTTTCATTGAGATGTATATGTATCTCCTGTAACTGAAGAGTGTCCTAAAAACCTTTCCTTTGAAATGTGGTCATCACTGAGGACAGGGCTTCTGTCTCTCAGACTCTCCAGAATAGAATCCTGACTTCCATAATCTCCAGTGTATTCCGTATCTACTTATCAGCTCTGTAAGTTTCCACTTACTGAGCACCCTGTTCCTTCCCCCTATTCCTTCAGTCTCCCTTTAAAATGCATGCATAGTGACCTCAGTGCTCATCTCAATTCAATTCAATTCCATTCAATTCTTGCTGGACTCTTTCCCCTGTTGCAGCACTATATTTGCGATTAAAATTTGCCCTTTATCACTTAACTAGCTTTGTTTGTCTTTGACACAGATGTCCTGACAGGTTTATGCAATCATTTTTACCTTAGCTCCTCATAATCACACCCCACAAAGTAGCTGTTGGCTTCATTTTCTATTACTATTACCTTCTGTATGTGAGCCCAGTTCACTAGGCAATTAAAGTACATGGAAAAACTTTTAAGCCTCAAAGAACTAAAATATTTCAAGTCTCAATTCAATTTAATCTGGCAACTGAAAGAATATGCTTCTGTGAATTCCTAGTTCAAGATGGCAGTTCCCAACAGTGCAAAAAGCAAAATAGTGTAGCTATATGACTTCATTACTTATCATCTCCCAGATTCACTGAGAGGAAGAGCATTAGGTGTGAACAGAGATACTCTTGGGAACACAGGCTCAATTTAACCCTTTGGCACATGATTCAAATTCTTTTATTTATAACCTGATCTTTTGTCTGTAACACAAATTGCTCCCAAATACTTTTTCAGATCTCACAGTGCAGTTGTCCCTCCAGTTACTATACATTACCTGTTCTGATATTTTCCTTCTCTTTATAATACTACTAGCATAATATTGGTGCCCCTTGACAAGCAATTAGAAATTGAATGAGTGAGGTTCAGGTTCTGGAGGACCCTCTGCTCCAATTGGCCAGGTCTCAACTCTAGTCTTAGCTCAGCTCACTTTTTTGATCATGAGACCAAAATCACTTCATAGTTTTGCCCCATTATTTGTCTATTGCTCCATATTTTTTATGATCTATATACTCTTCTCTGAATCCACTATTTGTTGTTTCTAAGTTGCTAATTCATGTCTGACTCTTTGCAACTGTATGGACTGCAGCAAACCAGGCTCCTCTGTCCTTCACTATCTCTATGTGCTTGTTCAAATTATTCATGTCCATTCAGTCAGTGATGCTATCTAGCCATTTCATCCTCTGTCACCCTCTTCTTTTGCCTTCAACCTTTCCTAGCATCAGGATCTTTTCCAGAGTGGGCTCTTCTCATCAGGTGGCCAAAGTATTGAAGCTTACTATTTTACTCAATTTTGTTTCTACTGATTTTGTTCCTTAACTTTCTTTCTCTAACACATGAAGCTATATGTTAGTTTTTCTCATATGTTAGAAAAGTAAAGTTATCCCTAGTGCACTGGTACAGATCAGAAAAGCGAGGTATGAAAGTACAAGGAGACAAGAGGAAAGAGAAGAAGAGAAAATAAAAGAAATGAGAAGAAAAGGGGGGAAAAAAAAACCTATGCCATTTCTGGTGTGAAATATCTAGGTTACTGACACAAGCTACAAATTAAAATTAATCTATCATGAATACTTGGCAATTTAGGTATTTTATATGTGACATTTGTTTGGATTTCCCCCTTTAAAAAAATTGAAAGCTCAATATTTTCACATGTAAAATTTGTAAAGTTAATCCCCAGTGGACTTTCAATGACCTAGAAAGACTAAAGAAAATCAATTTAGACAGAAAAGGAAGAATGAAACACACAGACACTGATCAAAATTTTCAATCTTAGAAAATCCCACAAGGTCTTAAATTATTTCCATAGAGTAAAATGATCATCGAAACTTCTTAACTGAACAGTGATAAACATTAAGAAAATCAATTACCTAAAACATAAAATACATGTGGCTATGGATTTGCTGTCTTTTGAGCCCTTAGCCCAGAATGCAATCATGTTGGAAGCTGACAAGAAAACAATTGGACCAGAACAAAAATTTCCATTTATAAGCACATTGAATCACAAGGATATAAAAATATTTGCAAGCAGTCAAATATCTTAGCTTAATTATATCCATTTACAAGTATATATTTGCCTTTCCTAAGATTCTGTGAATACAACCTTGATCATCTGAGCCACCCTGATCTCCTGGGAGCCACAGGCTCTTCAGCGGTGATTGAGAGACTCTTGTTATTCCATTTGTGATGGAAAGCAAGAGATGCAAACTATAGAAAAGGGGTACATGATGAAGAAGATAGTACAGAGACTATATGAATAAAGAAGAGACAAATTGAAGGATGAGACAAGAAGAGAATATTTCTCAAAAGCAGGTGATGAAAAGTCACAGGAGCAAAGAAGGCCAGCAGATCTTACATCCTGTGTTCCTCTGGCAGTTTAGCCAACAGGAAGTACACCACTTAGCCACTCTGAGTCTCAGTGATTCCCATCTGTGGTGGGGCATCCAAATTTACATTTTAAATCAGTCATAATATTCAGAAGCAGTAAATGTGTACCTTCCTGCACGATGGTGCTATTTTAGATCAAGGATGGTGACCTACCAAAAGCACATTTGGACTTTTCATTTTATGCTGAGAAATACATATAGCTAAAGGGCTGGCTGGCTCTCTGCACTGTTTGCTCTTGATTCTATGGGGTTAAATCAAGTATGAAGACTAAAACATTTGTTGAGAAGAAAGCACTTAATTAGAGATCAGGAGCTGGGGGGAGGCTCATTTCCTTTTACTACCTCTCCCAAGAAAGGGGTCCTCACTCTCTTATGCCAGGACCTCCCCCTTTATAGAACCAATCTGTTCCCACAGATATGTGTGCAATCACTTAACACAGTTTTCTATTTCTTAAGAAGTCAATATGGTAATAATTAGACCAAAACTATTTTTCCAGCAATAAAATTCCTTCTTAATATAGTCAAGAGCTCTCCAACATTCAGAAAAACTAAAAACTGGAAGTGACTTGCTTGGTAGGTATGGCTGCTACATAATTAAACTAATTTATGAAAAAGTCAGAGTGACTGACTGGTAAGGATGATATTTAATTAATTAATTAGACTAATGTTACCTCCTTCATTTGTTAAATCCTGTTATAAGTTATTCTTACAATATAGTCAATGATAATCCTTGCAGAAAATTTCTTTCAATTGTTTGAGCTTGTGAGCCCTAATGATCTTTATGACCTTCTGCATTCCATCCAGTCTTGGGAGCCCTCCCACCTACATGCTTGCAGGTAGACGTACTTAGGCTTAGAGCTGGACTTGTTATCTTCTGATGATCTGAACCAATGAATTTAGATCATTCTCTTATATTTCTTTGAGTACAAAAACCTAACCATGTTCTAATAATTGCCTACCATACCCCATCGTTAGCCTGGACTCGGCTCATTCCTTCTCCTACTTGGTTTTTGCACCTCCCTCCTCCAACTCATTTTCCCTTGTCAATTTTCATCACCCCTCTCAGTTACCCTGGGCTTCCCAGGTGGCACCTGTGGTAAAGAACCCACCTGCCAATGCAGGAGATGTAAGAGACTTGAGTTCAATCCCTGGATCAGGACAATCCCCTGGAGGAGGGCATGGAAACCTACTCCAGGATTCTTGCCTGGAGAGTCCCAGAGACAGAAGAGCTTGGCTGGCTACAGTCCATAGTGTCACCAAGAGTGCAGAATCAGATACAACTGAAGTGATTTAGCACACATAGAACAGCACACTCAGTTACACCATGCCCTCTACCTAGTTCTGGATATTTTTTCTGCCCTTAAATTCAGGAAACTAAATATAAATTAAAGATTAAAAAAAAAAAACCGTCTAAACTATCTTATTAATTAGAATCCCTAGAGAGATGCTTTAAAGAAGAAACGATGTAATGTCATGTGCTGATGTTCTCATGTTCATTACTCTGACATCTCAAGTGTCTCCTCATGGCATCTGTCCTCCTGAAGGTAGAATTTTGTCTTAATCTTATTGATCTAGGTACTGAAATGTGAACCCCCCAAATTGTTCACTTTTTCCTCCAGTAGAGTTATAGGCCAAGAGGAGCTCTGATGACCTGCCAGACGTCTTCAATTCTCAGGGCGAAAGTATATACCGAAGTGTTCCCTTGACATCGCTATGACTTCCACTTGTGCAATCTCATTATCTTTTAATTTCCTGTCCTCTGCCCAGTACCTGGTGTCTCAGAATATCTATTCTTCAGTAAGACATGCCAACTTCCCAGCCTTTTAACTATGTTTTTATGAGAACACACTTCCATTTTGTACATTCAGAAAAACATATTTAATTTGTTTCAGTCTGTCAGAAAAATGAAACGTTGATCTTTTTCCCCTGTTAACCCTCTACTTGAAAGTGTACCCTGAAAATGACAACTGACTATTACATACAACTTTACAAAGTCTTCCATTATAAAACCTTTGGTCTGGGTGAATTCAAGCAGGATCCTATTTAAAGTCATTTTAAGAAAATAAAACTCTTATTTCCAATGGTGTTCATGTTTTAAAATATTGGTATATTCATCCATGAACAGTTTTTAAAAATTATCCAAATTTCATGAGACTAGAATAGGAATTTGACAATAATTTTAAATTTTATTAATTGTCAATTTAACTTTCCTGGACATGATTTATGAGGGATTCATCAAAACTGCAAGTAAAAGAATCTAGGAAACACAGATATAGAATACAATATAAAAGATAGGAAAATTGCATGAACTCCAAACATATAGTATTGGAGAAAAAGATAAGATGCTACTTCAAGGACACATTTATTTATTTTCAGAAAATAAGAAGAGTATGAGTACTTCAGCCATATTATGTTAAACTTATGAAGACTTATGTGGGTTTTGGAGAAGGCAATGGCTCCCTACTCCAGTACTCTTGCCTGGAAAATCCCATGGACCGAGGAGCCTGGTAGGCTGCAGTCCATGCGGTCGCGAAGAGTCGGACACGACTGAGCGACTTCACTTTGACTTTTTACTTTCATGCAATGGAGAAGGAAATGGCAACCCACTCCAGTATTCTTGCCTAGAGAATCTCAGGGATGCGGGAGCCTGGTGGGCTGCCATCTATGGGGTCGCACAGGGTTAACACGAGTGAAGCGACTTAGCAGCAGCAGCACGTGGGTTTAGGTGACATTCTGCTGGCCTAAATCTTATTTAATTTATATTCTTTGTAATCTCATCACATAGTATTGTAGAGAATAAATTCTGAAATATGAATTTTACAAGAGATTAATCAAAATCAAATTGTATATTATGTGCACAATTGTACATTATATATCGATTTGTATATTATGATTATATACTTGAGGAAGGTATTCTTGTTACTATATGCCCTGCTGATTTTTATCTAAATCTATGATTAAATATTATAAATTAGAAGATATTCCTAAAACTAAGAAACCAAGTCTAGGAGGTAGAATAAGGGATAAATTCCCATATTTAAGAATTTAGCCTAGGAGGTAGAACTAGGGATAAATATGATAATATTACTCCATCTGGAATGCTTAGAAAAACATGGAAACTTGTTGTGAAAAAGGCTTACATTTCAATATATTTAATATGAATGAGGCATGCATATGCTATTTTAACAAAAAATAAACTGTCTTTTATTTTAAATAAGGCAGATGGAAATAACCATGTAATGTACCCCACTTTTATATATAAACAAGAGCCACGAATTAGATTACTTGAAATACAGAAAACACACATCCTCAAGGGCATTGGAGAAATCCAATTCTATATGGGATTAGCTTTTTAAGAAAGCATTGTAAAGGCCTCATGGGTTTCACACTTCACTAAATTCAAACTTTTAATGCTCTCATTTCAATTTTGCCAGATGTAATAATAGATCCTATGCTAGGAATATGTTATATAAAGCAAAATATAAATATAAAAGTATACTAGTGTGCTGTAAATTATAGCTATATTGTATGGGCAGAAAATGTTTAACCTTTAATATGAAATATAATTTAAAAGGAGTAGCACAAAGAGGAAGAATAAGAAGTTATTTTATGGAAAGGAACAGAATTGTTTCCTAAACAAAGGTCAAGTATGACTTTATTTTTCTTTGAAAAGGCAACTGATAAACATGTTATCCTTTTGTCTTGAAAAGCAGTTCTATATTTAGGTCAGTTTTAGGCATTTTCTTCTCATTTCCCTTTCTTAGTAGGCAGACTTTTCAAGAAAGAGAAGTCAAGCCTTTGGAATAGATGTCCAATAATTTTATTACCAATAAATCATTTTACTATTATTTGCTTTCACGCTACTTTCCCAATATATAGCACATTTGGTAAGGTTTTCTACACAGTAACCGTCTGTGAAAAAATAATAGCATGTTATTATGGAAGTAGTTTGGCTCTTGGAGTGTATTAAAATTGAATATTTTTTAAATGTATGTTTTTTTTTTAATCGAAGTATAGTTGATTTACAATGTCATCTTAGTTTCAGGAGTATATAGATTATGTTATGTGTGTGTGTATATATATATATATATATATATATATATACACTTTTCAAATTATTTTCCCTTATAAGTTATTACAAAATATTGAGTATAGTTTCCATACTATGCAGTAGGTCCTTGTTGGTTATCTACTTTATATATATATATATATATATATATTTGTTGTTGTTTAGTCATTTAGTAGTGTCTAACCCTTTGTGACCCCATGGACTGTAGCCTGCCAAGCTCCTCTGTCAATAGAATATTCCAGGTAAGAATGCTGAAGTGGGTTGGCATTTCCTCCTCCTGGGGATCTTCCTGACCCAGGGATGAAACCCACATCTCCTGCATTGCAAGTAGATTCTTATATACCTGAGCCAAGTGGGAATCCTATTATGTATTATAGTAGTGTGTCTATGTTAATCTCATCTTCCTAATTTATCCCCTTCCAACCCTGAACATGAATTCTGACTTAGCCTTTGATGCCTTAGTAACTTTTAGCAAGTTAATTAACCTGATGGATCTTCAGCTTCATCCACTGCAGCTTTACAACTGTGGCTGTGAGAAATAAAAGCCATTTGGTAAATGGTGGTCTCAGAATTAGATGCAAGATTGCTGTTTTTGTATCTGCAAGTTTTGTTATTTGTTTTTCCTCTTTAAATTTATTATCTTTATGCAAAGTTGAGTTCCAATAAAGGTTAAAAATAATTTTTTTCATTCCAGAAGTAGCTGAGAAGTTGTATCTTTTATTTACCTAAGGTGGGCTTACCATAAAATCTTTCCTATTTCAGTTATTTCTAAAATATTATTCAGTTTAGTTCGGTCACTCAGTCCCGTCTGACTCTTTGTGACCCCACGAATCGCAGCACACCAGGCCTCCCTGTCCATCACCAACTCCCAGAGTTCACACAAACTCTTGTCCATCGAGTCGGTGATGCCATCCAGCCATCTCATCCTCGGTCATCCCCTTCTCCTCCTACCCCCAATCCCTCCCAGCATCAGAGTCTTTTCCAATGAGTCAACTCTTCTCATGAGGTGGCCAAAGTACTGGAGCTTTAGTTTTAGCATCATTCCTCCCAAAGAAATCCCAGGGTTGATCTCCCTCAGAATGGACTGGTTGGATCTCCTCGCAGTCCAAGGGACTCTCAAGAGTCTTCTCCAACACCACAGTTCAAAAGCATCAGTTCTTCAATGCTCAGCTTTCTTCACAGTCCAACTCTCACATCCATACATGACCACAGGAAAAACCATAGCCTTGACTAGACGGACCTTAGTTGGTAAAGTAATGTCTCTGCTTTTGAACATGCTATCTAGGTTGATCATAACTTTCCTTCCAAGGAGTAAATGTCTTTTAATTTCATGGCTGCAATCACCATCTGCAGTGATTTTGGAGCCCCAAAATAAAGTCTAACACTGTTTCTACTGTTTCCTCATCTATTTGCCATGAAGTGATGGGACCAGATTCCATGATCTTCGTTTTCTGAATGTTGAGCTTTAAGCCAACATTTTCACTCTCCTCTTTCACTTTCATCAAGAGGCGTTTTAGTTCCTCTTCACTTTCTGCCATAAGGGTGGTGTCATTGGCATATCTGAGGCTATTTATATTTCCAAATCAATTTTTGAAACAGTATTAATATTAGCTCAAAAACTCATATTGCTATATAATTTTCACTCACAGAGGAGGTCCAGAGTAAGCACTCAGGGTCATCCATTGCCAGCTTCCAACAACTTGGTGAACTCAAAACTGGGGGTCCATGTTCTAGACCCAAGACTTTCCAGAGTAACCCAATATCTGTCATAGTTTGAATGGATTAACACATTGTATCCAGACAATTAAATGCTACTTAGTCATGAAAATCCCATGGACGGAGGAGCCTGGTGGGCTGCAGTCCATGAGATCGTGAAGAGTCGGACATGACTGAGCGACTTCACTTTCACTTTTCACTTTCATGCATTGGAGAAGGAAATGGCAACCCACTCCAGTGTTCTTGCCTGGAGAATCCCTTGGATGGGGGAGCCTCATGGGCTGCCGTCTATGGGGTCACACAGAATCGGACACGACTGAAGCGACTTAGCAGCAGCAGTCATGAAAAGGGATTGCCTACTTAGATTTGCAAAGAAATAGAGGAAAAGAACAGAAGGGGAAGGACTAGAGATCTCTTCAAGAAAATTAGAGATACCAAGGGAACATTTCATGCAAAGACGGGCTCGATAAAGGACATAAATGGTCTGGACCTAACAGAAGCAGAAGATATTAAGAAGAGGTGGCAAGAATACACGGAAGAACTGAACAAAAAAGATCTTCACGACCCAGATAATCATGATGATATGATGACTAATCTAGAGCCAGACATCTTGGAATGTGAAGTCAAGTGGGCCTTAGAAAGCATCACTACGAACAAAGCTAGTGGAGGTGATGGACTTCCAGTTGAGTTGTTTCAAATCCTGAAGGAAGATGCTGTGAAAGTGCTGCCCTCAATATGCCAGCAAATCTGGAAAACTCAGCAGTGGCCACAGGACTGGAAAAGGTCAGTTTTCATTCCAATCCCAAAGAAAGGCAATGAAAAAAAATGCTCAAACTACCGCACAATTGCACTCATCTCACATGCTAGTAAAGTAATGCTCAAAATTCTCCAAGCCAGACTTCAGCAATACGTGAACCGTGAACTCCCTGATGTTCAAGCTGGTTTTAGAAAAGGCAGAGGAACCAGAGATCAAATTGCCAACATCATCTTTTTTTTTTTAAGGAATACATCCACTTTTCCAAAATTAAAAACTTATCCTTTAAAGAGAAATAATTAGGGGCAAAAGCTCTTCAGACACTGAAGAAAATGTTAAAAATATATATATTACTGACTTGTATCAAGAGTAAATGAAAACTCTTCTACCCTCATAGTATGAGGAAAGCCAGACCCAAGGAAATGGTCAAAATATTTGAAAAGATAGTTGACAAAATCGTATATCTGTGTTTCTAATAAGAACATTAAAATGTGCTCAAAATCAATCTTCAGAGGAATGTAAATTAAAACAAATAGGACACACAGTTATATATACACTAGAGTGGCTATAATTTAAAATATTGAGATAATATATATTAATATAATACATGAAATATAGAGATAATCAAATTGTGGTGCAGATGTAGGCCAACTGGAACTCATGAAGAGGTGGTAGGAGAGGGGATGTAAAATAGTACAACCACTTTGCAAATTCTTTAGAATTATGCATTTAATTATTCATATGCTTAGGAAAATATTTAAGTTATTTATATAAAAACAAACATATGAATGTTAACATGCTTCTGAATAACCAACAGATCACAGAAGAAATAAAAAAATCAAAATATGCATAGTAACAAATAAAAATTAAAACACAACAACCCAAAACCTATGAGATTCAAGATTCCTCTTGCCCCCACTCCCTCCCAGCATTAGGATCTTTTCCAATAAGTTAACTCTTCACATGAGGTGGCCAAAATATTGGAGTTTCAGCTTCAACATCAGTCCTTCCAATGAACACTTAGGACTGATCTCCTTTAGGATGGACTGGTTGGATCTCCTTTCAGTCCAAGGGACTCTCAAGAGTCTTGGGCTAGATAAACACAAATGAAAACTCCCAGTTCTATATTCAGAGTGAGTTGATTTGACTATTTACTTAAGCACCAACTTCCTATGCTACTTTAAAATATAACAGCATTAGGATCTTTTCCAATAAGTTAACTCTTCACATGAGGTGGCCAAAATATTGGAGTTTCAGCTTCAACATCAGTCCTTCCAATGAACACTTAGGACTGATCTCCTTTAGGATGGACTGGTTGGATCTCCTTTCAGTCCAAGGGACTCTCAAGAGTCTTGGGCTAGATAAACACAAATGAAAACTCCCAGTTCTATATTCAGAGTGAGTTGATTTGACTATTTACTTAAGCACCAACTTCCTATGCTACTTTAAAATATATGCTTCACATTTGTGTGTCTCATTCTGTAAATGAAACATAATAATAAACTTCTCACAGATTTAGTTTACACCTTTGTGAATAGCATGGTGCCTACATACTAAATATTCCATAAATTTTAGTTTTTCTTATTTTTAAAATTGGGCTCTGTGGGGGCACTCTTTGTGGTTCATACAGTAAAGAATCTGCTCACAATGCAGGAGACCCAGGTTTGATCTCTGGGATGGAAAGAACCCCTGGAGGAGGGAATGGCAACCCACTCCAGTATTCTTCCCAGAATTCCATAAACAGAGGAGCCTGGCAGGCTTCATAGTTCATGGCATCACAGAGTCAGACATGACTAAGCCACTTTCACTTCACTTCAGCAAGGGGTGAAAAAAGCACTTGGTGCTTCTTACCTCATTCAAATCTGGCTTTAAACCTTCTGGATGGTTTCTGTTGATATGGCTCAGAAACAGTGCCAATGATGCGAACTTTCTGTACGGTGGATATGTCTTTTGGGCTTGTCTTCTCAAAATCTCTGTCTTGTGATAAGGAGGGCAGGCTTTGGAACCAGTTGCTTAGGTTCGAATCTAGATTCCCTGTTTACCTATGTTGCTTAACCTTGGCTATGATAGGAATACAGGAAACCCTGTAGGAAAATGGATTCTTGTTCAAACATTTAAAAGGCTATTTTTGTACCACGAGGGGCTCCATAGCTTTGGTGTGACACTGTACTAAGATTGGGGTTGGTTGGTGATAAACCTTTATTTTGTAAGTTGGAAAAGAGCTGTAGGGATGTTAGGTATGTTCTTAAGCAAATCATTTCTTTTTTTGCCTTTCTTCAAGGGATTTTCCTGATCCAGGTAATGAACCCTGGTTTCCCACATTCTGGGCAGATTCTTTACCATCTGAGCCACCAGGGAAGCCCAAAGGGTACAGATGAAAGTTAAAATGTTAAAAATTAAATCCCATAAAGTTAAAGTAAAAATTAAAAAAAAATCACTAATATTCATGTTGTTATACTTTTCAAATAGTCTTTATACAGCCACACACAGAAAGACATTGAGTTAGGTTTGCCGATAAAGCTGCTGTAATAGAGACCTCAAAATGACATGAATAAAAAAACACAGGATTCAGTTTACCTTTTTATCAGCTATTAATAAGTGTTCCTTATCTGCACTGTTGAAGTTACTTCATACCCAGAGTTTCTGCTGTTGCCTTCTGGGAAAGGAAAAGAGAAAGTGGATAGCAAACTGGTACTCTTTAGGATGTAATGTAGAAGTTGTATACAACCCTTCCACTAACAATCACTGTACAAACCTAAGTTAGAAGGTCACAGCTGTACCCAGGAAGCTATGAAGGCTTGCCACTGTTTAGCCAGTTACTTTTTTAAAAAACAAGGGTTTCTTTATTAAAAAAAAAAGATAAAATGGCTTTAGGGGATAATTAGCAGACTAATACTTTCAGATGCTTTATCAGACACTAAAAACAAACATGTTTTTAAAAAGTCAGCTTAAGATTCCTCAGTGGCAACCAAACATATTAAAGCATTCATGAAAAAACAAACAGTAATAAAGGGCTATTTAAAAATGTACCATATTTTGGTGTGATTACTCTACAAATTTATGAGAGTGACATAGAGCTACTAATAAACCTATACTCAGCCTTCCCTTCCTTGAACAGCAAAATGTCAGCACTAATGTATAATTATCTTCTTTTCAATTTCTCTGAAGGGAGAAATTCTTTCTTTGCCTTTGGGAGATGGCACTGATTTTCTTGTAAGAAAGCTCATTTCAATATTCTGAAACTTGAATTGTTAGAAAGTGTTCCCCCCCCCCCAGGCTCATATTAACTATTACTTATTATTCACTAATATCGAGGAAATATATCACTGTGTATTTTTCACTGGGAATAATTAAAAATTTTAACCACTATGAGTAACTCAGAATTTTGTGGGCTGTTTTGGATATCTTTATTTCTTTGAAATAATCCTGAATTATGATATTTTATACATTTAAAAAGTAGTTGAGCCATAGTTTTACATTAAATGTCTTTAGTAATTAAATATCATTTACTTTCTGTAATAGTTTCATTATTGTATGTATTTACATAGCTACTCTTTACACTATAGAAATTTTTAGTAAATTTAAAATTAAGTATTTAATTACTGAGACAAAATTCTGCACATAAGCTTCTTTCTTAAAGAAATCCCACATTCACTATTTCAGGTCACTGGGGTTCCATTTAGACAGTAAAAGTGTGCTGTAATTTCTTCACATAATACCTTGGAGGATTAGAACATGGTTTTTAAATTGCTTATCTTGCAACAAGGGTGCAATTTAACTACTCAGTGAGTTCTTTCTGTATTTGAGATTCTACATAAAACTCTTATGAATGCAGAGACCTTCAAATTTGATTAACTAATTTTAGAAGACAGAACTTTGAAGTCTTTCTCTGGAAATAAGCCGCCATCCTCCTCCAGGTACACTAAGCAGCATTTATCAATAGAAAAGTACAGTCTCTATGAAAATTATATGCTGAATTTATATAACCAAAGCTAATTAGTTGGGTTTTTTGGTAACTAAGAGTAATTTCTATGAATGCAATTTGATTTCTTTTTTTAAATTACAAATTTTACCACAAAATAATTGAAGAATACCATGATTTACACAATATAGGCTTCCAATGATATGAAAGCTTCTAGAAAAAGACTCTGTAGATTAGTTTTTGTTTAGTTTACTTTTAGTAATAAGTACAAGGAAGTGGCAACCCACTCCAGTATTCTTGCCTGAAAAATCCCATGAATAGAGGAACCTGCTTGGCTATAGTCCATGGGGTCACAAGAGTTGGACATAACTTAGTGACTAAACCATCAACACCACACATCTTGCAGTACTTTAAGGAAGCAAGTACATAACCATGAAGTTAAATAAATAATAATTATAAAAGGAAAAGGTTAAAAACTATTGTTACAAGACAATATAAAAATATAGTATAAAATAAAATAATTGTAATATATTCTCAAACTTAACAAAATATTAATAGTCAAGAATAAACGTTCCTTTTCTAAACCTTTTGACAGTATGTTGACCTGATACTATTACCAAAATACTTCAGTACCTATTTTGTACAAGAAGGATATTCTACTATTTGACCTTCATATAACCATAAAAATTAACATTAAACTTTGATATATTGCTACTAACTAACAAGCAAATTGTATGGACCTAACAGAAACAGAAGATATTAAGAAGAGGTGGAAAGGATACACAAAACTGTACAAAAAAGATCTTCACGATCAAGATAATCATGATGGTGTGATCACTCACACTCACCTAGAGCCAGACATCCTGGAATGTGAAGTCAGGTGGGCCTTAGGAAGTATCACCTCGAACAAAATTAGTAGAGGTGATGGAATTCCAGTTAAGCTATTTCAAACCCTAAAAGATGATGCTGTGAAAGGGCTGCACTCAATATGTAAGCAAATTTGGAAAATTCAGCAGTAGCCCCAGGACTGGAAAAGGTCAGTTTTTATTCTAGTCTGAAAGAAAGGCAATACCAAAGAGTCTTCAGACTACCACTCAGTTGCACTCATCTCACATGCTAGTAAAGTGATACTCAAAATTCTCCAAGCCAGGCTTCGGCAATATGTGAACCATGAACTTCTGATGTTCAAGCTGGTTTAAGAAAGGCAGAGGAACCAGAGATCAAATTGCCAACATCTGTTGGATCATTGAAAAAGTCAGAGAGTTCCAGCAAAACATCTATTTCTGTTGTATTGACTATGCCAAAGCCTTTGACTGTGTGGATCACAATAAACTGTGGAAAATTCTGAAGGAGATGGGAATATCAGACCACCTCACCGGCCTCTTAAGAAACCTATATGCAGGACAGGAAGCAACAGTTAGAACTGGACATGGAACAATAGACTGGTTCCAAATAGGAAAAGGAGTACATCAAGGCTGTATATTGTCACCCTGCTTATTTATCTTCTTTGCAGAGTACATCATGAGAAAGGCTGGGCTGGAAGAAGCACAAGCTGGAATCAAGATTGCCGGGAGAAATATCAATAACCTCAGATACAGAGATGACACCACCCTAATGGCAGAAAGTGTAGAAGAACTAAAGACCTCCTTGATGAAAGTGAAAGAGGAGAGTGAAAAAGTTGGCTTAAAGCTCAACATTCAGAAAACAAAGATCATGACATCTGGTCCCATCAGTTCAGTTCAGTTCAACTGCTCAGTCGTGTCCGACTCTTTGCGACCCCATGGATCGCAGCACGCCAGGCCTCCCTGTCCATCACCAACTCTTGGAGTTCACTCAGATTCACGTCCATCGAGTCGGTGATGCCATCTAGCCACCTCATCCTCGGTCGTCCCCTTCTCCTCCTGCCCCCAATCCCTCACAGCATCAGAGATGTTTCCAGTGAGTCAACTCTTCACATGAGGTGGCCAAAGTACTGGAGTTTCAGCTTCAGCATCATTCCTTCCAAAAAAATCCCAGGGCTGATCTCCTTCAGAATGGACTGGTTGGATCTCCTTGCAGTTCAAGGGACTCTCAAGAGTCTTCTCCAATTCAAAAGCATCAATTCTTCAGCACTCATCCTTCTTCACAGTCCAACTCTCACATCCATACATGACCACAGAAGAAACCATAGCCTTGACTAGATGGACCTTAGTCGGCAAAGTAATGTCTCTGCTTTTGAATATGTTATCTAGGTTGGTCATAACTTTTCTTCCAAGGAGTAAGCGTCTTTTAATTTCATGGCTGCAGTCACCATCTGCAGTGATTTTGGAGCCCCCCAAAAACAAAGTCTGACACTGTTTCTACTGTTTCCCCATCTATTTCCCATGAAGTGATGGGACCAGATGCCATGATCTTCGTTTTCTGAATGTTGAGCTTTAAGCCAACTTTTTCACTCTCCTCTTTCACTTTCATCAAGAGACTTTTTAGTTCCTCTTCACTTTCTGCCATAAGGGTGGTGTCATTTGCATATCTGAGGTTATTGATAATTCTCCCAGCAATCTTGATTCCAGCTTGTGCTTCTTCCAGTTCAGCATTTCTCATGATGTACTCTGCATAGAAGTTAAATAAGCAGGGTGAAAAATACAGCCTTGATGTACTCCTTTTCCTATTTGGAACCAGTCTGTTGTTCCATCTCCAGTTGGAACTGTTGCTTCCTGACCTGCATACAGATTTACTTCATGGCAAATAGATGGGGAAACAGTGGCTGACTTTAATTAATAAGGGTGGTGTCATTTGCATATCTGAGGTTATTGATAATTCTCCCAGCAATCTTGATTCCAGCTTGTGCTTCTTCCAGTTCAGCATTTCTCATGATGTACTCTGCATAGAAGTTAAATAAGCAGGGTGAAAAATACAGCCTTGATGTACTCCTTTTCCTATTTGGAACCAGTCTGTTGTTCCATCTCCAGTTGGAACTGTTGCTTCCTGACCTGCATACAGATTTACTTCATGGCAAATAGATGGGGAAACAGTGGCTGACTTTAATTTTTGGGGCTCCAAAATCACTGCAGATGGTGACTGCAGCCATGAAATTAAAGGATGCTTACTCCTTGGAAGTAAAGTTATGACCAACCTAGATAGCATATTCAAAAGCAGAGACGTTGCTTTTCCGACTAAGGTCCATCTAGTCAAGGCTATGGTTTTTCCAGTAGTCATCTATGGATGTGAGAGTTGGACTGTGAAGAAAGCTGAGTAGCAACGAATTGATGCTTTTGAATTATGGTGTTGGAGAAGACTCTTGAGAGTCCCTTGGACTGCAAAGAGATGCAACCAGTCCATCCTAGAGGAGATCAGTCCTGGGTGTTCATTGGAAAGACTGATGTTGAAGCTGAAACTCCAATGCTTTGTCCTCCTGATGCAAAGAGCTGACTCATTTGAGAAGACCTTGATTCTGGGAATGATCGAGGGCAAGAGGAGAAGTGTACAGCAGAGGATGAGATGGTTGGATGGCATCACCGGCTCAATGGACATGTGTTTGTTTAGACTCCAGCTGTTTTTGATGGATAGGGAGGCCTGCTATGCTGCAATTCAGAGGTTGCAAAGAGTCGGACACAACTGTGTGACTGAACTGAACTGAATAAGCAAAATCCATTACAGTTTTTCCAATAATGCCCTTTATAGCCAAAGACTGCAGCTCAGCATTACAATTTTCATTTAAATTTCTCTTCTCTTTAGTTACTTCCAACTTCACAAAATTCTTTAGCTATTCTTTATTTTTTATGAACTTGACCAGTTTGAAGCTGTCCCTTGACTTGGACTCATAAAGTGTTTCTTCATAATATGATACAGGTTATGATACTTTAACAGGATGTTACAGAATTGATCCTGTATTCTTATTGCCTCTTATTAGGTGATACGCTTTAGATTTGTCCTTCAGTAGTGGTGGTCACTCTGATCATTCTGATGAGGTATTATCTACAAGATTTTATCAGTCAAAAGTCAATTTTTTTTGTCTTTTTAAATAGCAAATATTTAGATTGGAGTTAATTTGAAACAATGTAAATATCTTGTTTCTTATGAAACTTCCAAATTATTTTTATATCACCCTATATTTATGTTTTCCTATTCTATTTGATTTTATTCTATTTGATTGTTATTATTACAATTAATGTTTTGTTGGTCAAATTTCTCCAGATTTGACCAAGTGGAATATTTTAGCTTTTATGTGTTTTTGACATGCTTGCATCTCTAGGCAGTTTCTCGTTATCTGGCAGAAGTCGTTTAATGATCATTGTATACTGTTATATGCCTATACCTTGTTATCAGTCATTCACTAGGAGAAATGATCTGTTTTAAAGGAAGATGGAATTTAGAAGCCAATCTTTGAATATTTGTCATGGTCATTGTGATTAGGATCCTGCTGCTTCCAGCTCTCTCACCAAAAGAGTTAGGAAATTTGTATTTTGTCACATTTTTATCTCCAGGTGTGCATCTATCTGTCTGTCTATCTATCATTAAACGTCTTGAGTGCACAAACATACACTCAAATTCAATTCCACATCTTTGGGTGCATTCTAGTTTTCTTCCTTTCCATATTTGTAATTACCTTCTCTATCCTGGGTGGCTCGGATGGTAAAGCATCTGCCTACAATGTGGGAGACCAGGGTTCGATCTCTGGGTCAGGAAGATCCTCTGGAGAAGGAAATGGCAACCCACTCCAGTACTCTTGCTCGGAAAATCCCATGAACAGAGGAATGGTAGGCTACAGTCCATGGAGTCGCAAAGTGTTGGACACGACTGAGCGACTTCACTTTCACTTTCTCTAAGAATGAGAAATTGACTCCAGTGATTCCATTTATTTATTTAATAAATATTCTTCTCTGTTTCCATATCTCTGTTCGGATACTCTCTTCAAACCATACAGGTTCCAGAATATTGTATTGTACCCTCTCCACATTCTTAATATGGATATCCTTTATGTTCCAATCACTTTTAGACAACCACCACTGTGGGCTCCATCTACTTGTTTTAGGATTGAATAGTCATGAGTTGAAGGGATGGCTAACCAAAGGAAGAGTTAGAAGAAGAGAATGTGGAGGAGGAAAAGTCACCATTGTTTTAGAATATTTCCCTTTCTTCATTCCTACTATTATCCTATTCTAATTCCAGTTTGTAATATGGTAGGCCTTCTATGTGTCAGTCACTTAGTCATGTCTGACTCTTTGTGAGTCCATGGACTATACACTGCTGGGTTCCTCTGTCCATGGAATTCTCCAGGCAAGAACGTTGGAGTGGGTTATCATTTACCTCTCCAGGGGATCTTCCCAACCCAGGAATCAAACCCCAGGTCTCCAGCAATGCAAGCATATTCTTTTTACCATCTGAGCCACCAGGGAATGCTAGGTCTTACTCCATCAATGATAACAACACATTCCTATTTATAGTCTTCTTGTCTATCAATGCTAAGATTTTTGCTATTCTTCAGTATGTCACTTTTATATTTGCTGAATATAATCTGCTTTTAATTCTGAATTGAATTTCTAACTTCAAATACAGTGTCTATGTATATAAATTTCTGGAAAACTTTTTTTTTTTTTTACAAATCTTCTTAAATATATATGTTAACAGCCTATTTATATGCAATACTTTAAGACCTTATTTTATAAAATATATCAACATATACTAATACATTTTGTATTCTGGTTCTGATAATTCCAGTATGATTTTTCAGTTTGTTGGTTCTCAGAACTCTCATTCACAGTGAATTATTTCTTCATGTATTTTTTGGTTCTTGAATGGTGAGTCCATGACACTTGCACTTTATCTTTGGGAATTTGTTGAAAGTTTAACTGCATTCCCCTAGCAAGTATTTATAGTTGTTTCTGACAGATCTTTCATGGCTTACAAATCCAGGACAGTCATTAGTTTTACTTTTGCCTGTGTATTTTTAGGTGAACACAATGCTATAAATGTCAGTTCTAATACTGTGTGGTACTCAGTTTGTGGTTAGGAATTGTTAGGGCAAAATCTTATTTTGTCTGTCTATGGAATGTCTCTTCTTTTCATACTTTGTGCATTGTAGGGGTGAATTTTAGGAGACCCAGATTTGTTTGGGAAACCTTTGCTTCACTCTAACAATGGAGACCTTAGATTCAGTTCAGTTCAGTTCAGTCGCGCAGTCGTGTCCGACTCTTTGCGACCCCATGAATCGCAGCACGCCAGGCCTCCCTGTCCATCACCAACTCCCGGAGTTCACTCAGACTCACGTCCATTGAGTCCGTGATGCCATCCAGCCATCTCATCCTCGGTCGTCCCTTTCTCCTCCTGCCCCCAATCCCTCCCAGCATCAGGGTCTTTTCCAATGAGTCAACTCTTCGCATAAGGTGCCCAAAGTACTGGAGCTTCAGTTTTAGCATCATTCCTTCCAAAGAAATCCCAGGGTTGATCTCCTTCAGAATGGACTGGTTGGATCTCCTTGCAGTCCAAGGGACTCTCAAGAGTCTTCTCCAACACCACAGTTCAAAAGCATCAATTCTTCGGCGCTCAGCCTTCTTCACAGTCCAACTCTCACATCCATACATGACCACAGGAAAAACCATAGCCTTGACTAGACGGACCTTAGTCGGCAAAGTAATGTCTCTGCTTTTGAATATACTACTAGGTTGGTCATAACTTTTCTTCCAAGGAGTAAGCGCCTTTTAATTTCATGGCTGCAGTCACCATCTGCAGTGATTTTGGAGCCCAAAAAAACAAAGTCTGACACTGTTTCTACTGTTTCCCCATCTATTTCCCATGAAGTGATGGGGCCAGATGCCATGATCTTCGTTTTCTGAATGTTGAGCTTCAAGCCAACTTTTCCACTCTCCTCTTTCACTTTCAACAAGAGGCTTTTTAGCTCCTCCTCACTTTCTGCCATAAGGGTGGTGTCATCTGCATATTTGAGATTATTGATATTTCTCCCAGCAATCTTGATTCCAGCTTGTGTTTCTTCCAGTCCAGCATTTCTCATGATGTACTCTGCATATAAGTTAAATAAGCAGGGTGACAATATACAGCCTTGACATACTCCTTTTCCTATTTGGAACCAGACCTTAGATTAATTCTCTTCAAAACCCATTAAAATCTAAGGACTAGGCTAGGAACCTTTGGCAGAAGTTCCAAGAGCCAACATTATTAATACTTAGACTTACTTTCCCTCTCTGGATTCTCAGTTTCATTTTACTTATAGCATTTTAAGATTTATGTTACCTTCTCACTAACACACTGTCATCATGTGTGTGGGGTGTGTGTGTGTGTTTTTCCCTAAACTTTATCCAGTGTTTTGATTTATGTCTTCTAGGTGATTCCCAAAGAGCTCTTTCCAACAAGTTTCTCTGATCACTATATCTGCTATACTGCCAGAACAAGAAGTAACCAATAGATTACAAATGTAAATAACCTTGAAATGATTTAGTAATAGAAAATGTGTATATTTTATGATGGGAATTAACACATACTATTTAAGACTGATAATGTTACAGCTGTTCTTTTTTCATTTCATCATCTGTTGTTTCCATACAAAATCATTATCTTTAGAAATAAAAGCAAGATTGTCTTTCTTAATACCATTTAAAAAAATAAATCTAGGTGGTCAGATGACATTAAAGTCTTAATGAAAAAACTTGCTTTCATTTTTTAAAGAGCATACTATTTTAATCATCAGCTGAAAATGTTGGTGATAATTTTGAAATTTTTTTTCTTTTGTACAATATTTATAGGATGTAAAATACCTCTTTTAGGGTGAAATTCTATATAACAGAGTTCCAAAACTGGAATGAACTGTCAGAAAGTTACATTAATTTCTGTTCATCCAACATTGAATTTGCAGAAGCTAAGAAAAACATATTTTTTTCAGCTTTGAATTTTTTCAGTGAGCTTTATAATTCTTTTCTTCACAAGCCTTCTGTTTTGATAGATGTTAGTGTTTTATAAAAATGTATCATCAATAACTATTTAAAACTATATGCTTGAGCACTCAAAGATATGAGACTCTCTTGTTTACTAAGTGACCTTGGCAATAATCAGTATAAATTTAAGCTCAAGAGACAGATAATAGGGAATACCTTAAAACTGTTTCTTGTAGAAGCAGTTTTTCACATGTCAATTCATTGCTAAAGTACATAGCAGCTCTATTTGTAGAAGTTTCTGTCTGTGACCGGTTAAATCAGTTGACAAGAAAATTGTGCTAAAGAAGCCAAAAAATGGGTTTAATTCTCAATGTGGCCAATTAATATTCTTTAACCCAAAGCAAATAATGACACCTTTGTGGCTGATTATTCTGAATTCCCTCTTACTGGCTAGGGGAAAAACGTTGCATAGTATTTTACATGATTCAAAGCAGCTTTACACATAATAATTTATCTTTATTATAAGACTAAAATATAGAGGATGAGCCATCTTGCAGAAGAAATAATGGGACTTAGGTGTTTTTGTTTGTTTGTTTGTTTGGCTTAACCTTAGAGTGCCAGTGTGTTGTGCTCAGTCATTTCAGTCGTGTCCAACTCTGTGCGACCCTATAGACTGTAGCCAGCCAGGCTTTTTTGTCCATGGCATTCTCCAGGCAATAATACTGGAGTGGGTTGTCTTCCTAGAGGAAATCTTTGCAACTTAGTAATTGAACCCATATCTCTAGCATCCCCTGCATTGACAGGATAGTTCTTTACACTATGCCACCTGAGAAGCCCCTAGAGTGCCAGAATGAAGAGTAAAAACCTTAACAAAGAATTTTTTTTTTTTAAGGTGAACAGGCATAGAGACCAGAGGAGGAAATGGCAACCCACTCCAGTATTCTTGCTTAGAAAATTCCATGGACAGAGAAGCATATTCAGTCTGTCGAGTCACAGAGAGTTGGCCAAGACTGAACAACTGAGCACACAGGCATAGAGACAGTGTATACGTTAACAAATTCACATAATTTGTGAGTTCAGTCATGATTTAAGTCCAGATATTCAGGTCTTAGATCTTATACTATTAATCTAGACCCTTCACACTTAATGCAAGAGTCACTTTATGCTACACTTTCTGCAATGTTTTAAGAGCTGCACAGTATCATGCTTACACATATGTGTAAACACAAATTAAATGACTTGATTTTCAACGTTTTGCTGTCTCATGAACTCAAGGAATTTTTACTGAACAATTTAAAATATTTGAATTATTTTTCTTCTAATGCTTCTATACTATTTTCTTCTAAACTCAGGTAAAGGCCCTTCATGTTTATACCATCTTGTTCCATGTATGAACATTGTGAAACAGTTGTTTTAGCTTTTGCCTACAGAGGGTTTTTGCTCAACTCGTCAGGGTGCATTGACTTTTAAGTCACGTATCTGTAATTCATGAGAAAATGTTAGAGCCTGTTAAAGCTTCCATCAATGACCTTTGAGCCCTGGGAATGGTGTCTAAGTTCCAAGGATTAATAGTTATTTGAAAACTCATACAGATTGAAATTCACAACTTAAATACCTTTAACAACTAGACAGCACCATGGTGGCTTAGTATTCTCTTTCCTATACTCCTCTGTATAATGTGAACAATATTCTCTTCCCTCTGTATAATGTAAGTTTTGTTTTAGAACATAAAAGATGGACTCTATTCATAGCATAATCATAGGATGGTTGATGTTAAAAACATCCAAAGTGTAAAGCTATATTGTATATTTTAACTATTTAATGATGTTTTTGTGGAAAGGCAATGGCACCCCACTCCAGTACTCTTGCCTGGAAAATCCCATGGATGGTGGAGCCTGGTAGGCTGTAGTCCATGGGGTCGCTAAGAGTCAGACACAACTAAGTGACTTCCCTTTCACTTTTCACTTTTATGCCTTGGAGAAGGAAATGGCAGCCCACTCCAATGTTCTTGCCTGGAGAATCCCAGGGAGGGGGAGCCTGGTGGGCTGCCGTCTATGGGGTCGCACAGAGTCGGACACGACTGAAGTGACTTAGCAGTAGCAGCAATGATGTTTTGATTAAAAAACATTCCAGAATTTGAGGCAGAGTTTTGGAATCCAAAGTTAATTTCAGCATTCCATCTGAATATCTACATCCATGCAAAACTCAACCTGCTCTTTGCAAAATTAGAAAATTAAAAAAAAAATTAACAATATCTTTAGGGAAGATGTTATCTGTCAAACATTAACTTTGAATAAACAGTCATTCATTTAAAAATATACTGAAATATGTGCATAGGATATATATTTATACAACCAAAATACAAAACCAAAATATACAAAAGTGTTTATAAAGTAAACTATTTTTATTTATTTGCATGAATGATGTAGATTTTCTTACAAGCACAATCAAGCTTAATGCTCTTTCTTTGAAAAAGTCACATGACAATGTTATGTACTCTGCTTAAATTTCTAAATGAAGATTGTGAGTTTACAGCCTACACTTATGTATAAGGGCATATCTATTTTAAGGAAATATTAATCATTTGGATTGTTAATTTTCCTAAATGTCAGAGAAATAAATTATCCTAAGAAAGCTTTCACACTAAGTTGAGTTGATCTAAATATAAACTCCATGAAATCCAGATAATATATTAACTGTTTTAGATAAATTTTGTATTTTGATAATCCTTAAGGTTATTTTATAAATAACATTATACATAAAATTAACTCTCAAAGTAAGTGAATGATGAAGATAGTTGAAAATTTGCCAATGAGTATTACAATAGCATTTTCCCCTGCTAATTTTCTCATTCTAATGTTGATATAAGTGATATATTAACAGTGGACTTTCTAGAAGATTAGATTTTCATGTAAAAGACACTTCATTTATCTTGATGATCATACCTCCTTTCTAATCTGTTTGCCCTTGCCTACATCCTCTCATGACCCTTACCTTCAATGACAAACTCTATTCTTCGATGCACTCATGTCATGTCTTCACTATTTACAGCCCTAACTGAGTAATCTCATTCTTTGTACTGCTGATGCAAAATATTACAAATAATGGATGTAATAAATTACATTCTAGCTTAGGCAGATAGAACCAAATGCTTTTGGATTTAGCAGAATCATTTCAGAAATTGATACTTCTGCCACTGCTGCAGATCAATAGTGCTTCAGGAGTCGTCACCATAGTCAAAGGATTTCTGCCAATGCAGGTCTGATAAGAGCTCTTCAATAAATGCACCCTAGGAAGGAAATTTATTGCTACTGTTTGTTTTATGTTTTACTAACTAATCAACTCTTCTTTATCATCCTTTTCGTTTCTACTTCTCAATCATATTAATTATCATTAGCTGTACAATCAATACAATGATCATTAGCCTTTCCCTAGAATGTGACCTTGGAAATATCCAGCATTTTCTAGCATGATGCCATGCACAAAATTATATGCTAAATAAAACTAACTGAATGGATTTTTACAGTAGATAGAAAAATTTTAGATGCAATGAGTGTACACATAAACATATGTGTGTACATATACCCTAGAACATGTACATTTCAGAAGCTCTGTTTTTCATTAAATTCATTCCTTGCTTCTAAATAGTTACTTAACCAACATTGTGCTTAAGAAAAATCATGAGAACATTTATTGATTGCATATATATTTACAGTTTTTCATTTTTAAATTAATTTTGTTATTAAATTCTTTTTTCCAAATATAGGAAGTTAAAATAAAAATAACATGTTACTTTATCCCTGAAACATGCCTGGATAAAGTGACCAAAATTATGTCATACTGTTACCCCACTGGGTTTCCAGGAGTATTTTGCTAGTTTTATTTTTTCAAATGTAAAGAAATTCCTGAAACATCATACTTCACAATGTATCTGGGAAATCCAATTAAAACTCCCAATTGCTTAATTAGTATACTATGTTATAGATCTTATTCTAGGTGGAGAAATTATGAAGGGTAGCAAGCATAACTCTGGAGAGCATTTATCAAGCTAAATAGGGAAAGTCTTTATATATATTTTAATTTTCATACATATACAGATAATTTAAGAGAAAAATGGTATACATTTATTATAAGTTTATATCCAGCTGATAAAAGAGTAAAAAGTTAACCTTTGCAGTTCCTGTGCTGCATTAAGTGTTAATTTGGTCATACACACACAGAGAAGCATATGCATGCATGCGCACACACACACAACTCACAGAGAAAGGAAGGAAGAAAGAAAATATGACAAAAACAGAATTTAGCTTCAAGAATAAAATAAAATGATGCAAAAGGTGGGACAAATCATTCTGTATTGGAAAGAGGAGAGGAGAAAAGTAATGTCCTGATCAACAGTTTTATTCATTATGGTGGAAAAGGATCTGTTTTAGAAATTTTTTAGTGTTATACTCAGAAAAATGAAAGAAATGGTTAACCCTTAAATACATTTTGGTTCTTCTGGATTAGTCCAATCACCCTTAAGTAATCAATATGGAAAAGATAGCTAAGACAATTTTTTGCATGAGTTTTAAAATCTCAAATATAGGCTGTACATTTATATAACTTCTTAATAAAAGCTTTAAAATATGATATATATTTTCTAGGCATAAAGAATTATAATAATTTAATCTGGATTCATGTTAACATTTGACCATTTGACTATATTTATTAGCGCCATTTAGTCTGACTCAGCCTTATAGGAGGGTGAAACTGCCTTTTTCTTTTAATTCAGACACTACCCACTCACTGATGATCTAAATAAAACTCTTTTTTCCTTAGCTTAATAAACACTAAATCTACACTTAATAAGTGTCCTGGGGCAGGAAATGTTTTAAATTGCACATATCCTTTGGTCTAGCCTGAAAAGTTTGTTATTATAACGGCCTGAGTTGGGCACAACTGAGAGACTTCACTTTTACTTTTTTTAAGGAGATAGGCACTGGAGGCACTTAGAATTTTGTATGATCTTGTCACTTCTTTTAACCTGCATGAGGCTTTAAGGAAGAGGCTTAGTCTTTCAGAAAGTCAGTTTCTTAATCTTTTAAAAAATCTCACTAATTTACTGAAAGAATAATTAAGACTAAGTATATAAAGCCCTCAGTATACTACTTAAAATATTGTAAGCATTCAATAAACTGTAAAGGTTATTACTGTTTCTCTTACATTATGGATTCATTATTGGTATTTTCCCTATTGCTGTAATTTTATATAACATTCACATTTAAAAAATTTATGAGGTTGCATGGTAATCACTAACAATATTATGAATCTATGAAATCTATTTCAGAAGAGTTTAAAAGACACATACAATCACAAATTTTATAAAATTTTGTGAGTATTTAGACCTATGGGTCTTACAGGTCATATCTAGAGAATTCCTTTGGCATTAAGCTAAAAGCCCTTTAGCCTGGAGCATGTTTTCTCAAAAACATGTACATAAACATGAAAATCTTAAATCTATGTCAGAATATAAAGGTGAACTGCTAATGGAAAATACTAAAAACTACCAGTAACTCAGAAGGTGGAGAATTATAGTGAAAAATGCATAGGATTGGAATATTGTGCTCAATGGATAAAGATTCAATGCAAATGCTAGAATTCTGTCCCTAATCAAACATTTCTTCGCATGAAGATCCTGAGGAAAATGAGTACGCAGATCAAAGACTAGGGAGACAACTTACTTTTCTGTAATTATTTGAGGGTTTGTCCCAAAAGGTTATTAGAATATTTTAGTGAACTATAATAGACTATACCCTGGGCTTCTGCATCCCTCACTGAAGGGGAGTTGCGAGTATCTTGCAGACTTGAAATGGGAACCCACTATAGTATTCTTGCCTGGAGAATCCCATGGACAGTGGAGTCTGGTGGGCTACAGTCCATGGGGTTCAAAGACTTGGAGACTACCGAAGTGACTTCACACATGCAGAACTGAATAACAGCAGTCTGTTTACTTCAACCACACACACCCAGAATTATTATACTGCACTGCAGTTCTAGGAAATACTTAGAAAAAGATGAGAAAATTGCCAACAAATGAAAAGGCATAACCAAATCCATACTTGCTGATCTCAATCACTTTGAATCCCCTATCCTTAATTATTTTTATCTTATCTGGATCCTCTAGTCTATTTATCAGCTTTGCAGAAGAACCCTCCTTTTTAGTTGTAAATCACTTTGTCCTTAAACCTGACCCAAGTTTTTAGATAAATGAAGAAATTTAAGGGTAGAGAAACAAGGAGACTTAAATACACCCTAAAAAAAATTTCACTGCAAAAAATATTTTTTTCATGTACTTAACTATGAGGTTTTAAACAAATATCTTAGATTCATCCATTAAAAATTAAAGAATCTACAATATAGTCTATGTCATTAAGTAACAAAATTAATATTGTTGGATACAAGGTCAAGCCCTAATACATATTTTAACTTTAATTAGGCATCTTTTTATTTTTTTCTTGGTGTGACACTGTATATGTTTCAAACATGAGGACAGATTCTAGAGTATTAGCTAGTAGCTACCACTGCCTACTCTTTCAAAGTATAGGGAAAAAGATTTTCTGAGTAATGAGGACCAATTCTATACATCCGTAGTATGTATATATATATACATATATATATATATATATATATATATATATATATATATCTGGAAGGAAGAGACAGGGAGGAAGGGAGGGAGAGATGAAGAGAGATTCTCGACTTGCAAATTCACCTACTTGGTAAAATCCTGTTGTAAATCAGTACTTAAAAGTGTTCCTGAGGTCATTTGGGACATGCACAGAACAGCACAAAATTTTTCACCTGTGAGGATGTTCCTAACTGATGTCAATTATGAAGAACTCTTACTTCTTGCTCTTCAGCTCTCATGCCACTGAGTAAGTTAGAAAATTAAAAATGACTCCAGGATGAAAAGTTATAGGGGATGATACTGTGTAGAGCAGGAAATTCTGGCTCTGAGGTCAGTTGGGTGAGGTTTAAATTTCAGCTCTGACACTTGTTAGTGGTATGGCATCAGGGAAGTTATTAACACTTCTGAACTTTGTTTTCTCTTTTTAAAAATAAAGAAAATTTGCTGATGAGTTTAATTTTAGGATTTAAAATTATAATTTATGTAAGATATATATTGAGACACATTTGCATATATATGTATATATATATGTTAGGGGCTTCCCTGGTGGCTCAATGGTTAAAGACTCCTTTACCGGTAAAACTCCTTGAATGCAAGAGACTCAGGTTCAATCCCTGGGTTGGGAAGATCCCCTGGAGTGGGAAATGGCAACCCACTTCAGTATGCTTGTCTGGGAAATCCCACAAACAGAGGAATAGGAGAGGCTGGTGGGCTAAGTTCCATGGGGTTGCAAGAATTGGACACGATTTTGTGACTGCACTGCAACCATGTGTATATGATGATGAATGCATGTATGCTTTCATATTAATATGTTTATGTATCAGTTCAGTTCAGTCGGTCAGTCATGTCCGACTCTTTGCAACCCCATTGACTGCAGCACAAACAGGCTACTCTGTCCATCACCGACTCCCGAAGCTTGCTCAAACTCACGTTCATCAGTGATGCATCCAACCATCTCATCCTCTGCCATCCCCTTCTCCCACCTTCAATCTTTCCAAGCATCAGGGTCTTTTCCAATGAGTCAGTTATTTGCATCAGGTGGCCAAATTATAGGAGTTTCTGCTTCAGCATAAGTCCTTCCAATGAATATGAGGACTGATTTCCATTAGGATTGACTGGTTGTGTCTCTTTACAGTCCAAGGGACTTTCAAGAGTCATCTCCAACACCACAGTTCAAAAGCATCAGTTCTTCTGTGCTCAGCTTTCTTTAGAATCCACCTCTCACATCCATACAGGACTACTGGAAAAACAATAGCTTGGACTAGATGGACTTTTGTCGGCAAAGTAATATCTCTCTTTTCATATGCTGTTTAGGTAGGTCATAGCTTTTCTTCTATGGAACAAGCATCTTTTTATTTCATGGCTGAAGTCAACATCTGCAGGAAGTTTGGAGCCCAAAATAATAAAGTCTATCACTCATTCCATTGTTTCCCCATCTATCTGACATGAAGTGATGGGACCAAATCCCATGATCTTCATTTTCTGAATGCTGAGCTTTAAGCCAACTTTTTTACTCCTCATTCATTTTCATCAAGAGGCTCTTTCGTTCTTCTTCACTTTCTGCAATAAGAGTGGTGTCATCTGCATATCTGAGGTTATTGATATTTCTCCTGGCAATCTTGATTTCAGCTTGTGCTTCATCCAACCCAGCATTTTGCATGATGTACTCTGCATATAAATTTAAAAAGCAGGGTGACAATATACAGCCTTGACATATGCCTTTCCTGATTTAAACCGGTCTGTTGTTCCATGTCCGGTTCCAACTGTTGCTTCTTGACCTGCAGACAGATTTCTCAAGAGGCAGGCCAGGTGGTCTGGTATTCCCATCTCTTTAAGAATTTTCCACAGTCTGTTGTGTTCCACACATTCAAAGGCTTTGGCATAGTCAATAAAGCAGATGTAGATGTTTTTCTGGAACTTTCATGCTTTTTCCATGATTCAACAGATGTTGGCAATTTGATATCTGGTCCTCTGCCTTTTCTAAATGCAGCTTGAACATCTGGAAGTTCACAGTTTCACATATAGCTGAAGCCTGACTTGGAGTGTTTTGAGCATTACTTTGCTAGCATGTAAAATTGAGTGCAATGGTGGGGAAGTTTGAACACTATTTGGCATTGCCTTTCTTTGGGATTGTAATGAAAACTGACCTTTTCCAGTCCTGTGGCCACTGCTGAGTTTTCCAAATTTGCTGGCCCACAGCATCATGTTTTAAGATTTGAAATAACTGAACTGGAATTCTATCATTCCCACTAGCTTTGTTCACAGTTGTGCTTCCTATGGTCCACTTGACTTTACATTCCAGGATGTCTGGCTCTAGGTGACTGTCACACCATCGTGGTTATCTCCGGCATGATATTTTTGTATCGTTTTTCTGTGTATGCTTGCCACCTCCTTTTAATATCTTTTGCTTCTATTAGGTCCATACCATTTCTGTCCTTTATTGTACCCATCTTTGAATGAAATGTTTCCTTATTATCTCTAATTTTCTTGAAGAGATCTCAGTCTTTCCTCTGTTTTCCTCTATTTCTTTTCATTGATCCCTGAGGCAGCTTTCTTATCTCACCTTGCTATTCTTTGGAACTCTGTATTCAAATGGGTATATTTTTCCTTTTCTCATTTGCCTCTAGATTATCTTTTTATTATTTATTTTATTTTATTTTTTTACTTTACAATATTTTGTATTGATTTTGCCATACATCAACATGAATCCGCCACATATAATATCATATAAGTTTCTCTTCTTTTCTCAGCTTTTTATAAGGTCTCTTCAGACAACCATTTTGCCTTTTTTCATTTCTTTTTCTTGGGGATGGTCTTGATCACCCCCTTCTGTACAATGTCACAAACCACTATCTGTAGTTCTTCAGGCACTCTATCAGATCTAATCCCTTGAATGTATTTGTCACTTCCACTATATAATTGTAAGGAATTTGATTTAGGTCATACCTGAATGGTCTAGTGGTTTTCTCTACTTTTTTAATTTAAGTCTGAATTTTGCAATGAGAATTTCATGATCTGAGCCACAGTCAGCTGCCAGTCTAGTTTTCACTAACTGTATAGAGCTTTTCCATTTTTGGCTGGAAATAATGTATTCAATCAGATTTAGATATTGACCACCTGGTGATGTCCTTCTGTACAGTCATCTCTTGTGTGGTTGGATAAGGGGGTTATCTATGACCAGTGCATTCTCACATATATGTATATATGTGTGTGTGTGTGTGTGTGTATATATATATATATATATAAATGGCCCTTTGAAACTGCCATTTACTAGATCCCTATTATATACAATAAATATGCATACAATGTATTTAATTCTATAATATGTCAATTATGAACTAATGTATAATTTGGTAGAAGGCTCTAAGTATCAAAAACATTCACTACTTTGTCCAAGATATTTTCAAACTGGTAAGAAGTCTCTATTATCAAACCCAAGGTTTTCAATAAACTTCTGAATTTGCCTAATTCAGTAAATTGCCCAAATGCATCAAGCATTGGGTTCATGTATGCAAGAACCAAGCTCTGAACTATTTGACTGTGGATGCATTGTTCTTTTCAATATTCCATGTAGTCAAGAGTTTGAGTAAATTTTTTCATGTTAATACAAGATTGATTGGTAAGATAGCTGCCTTTATTCATAAGGTTTTACCCACATGTAACTCATAAATCATAAATATGATTAAATGTTTCAGTATCTGTGTACATTCACATGAGTGTTTGTGTGTGTGTCTGTGCATGTGTGTGATTAAATTCTATTCCTTTTTAAAACTTATCATCCCATAGAATGAATGTTAGTGCTGGGTACAGATGAGTAAACTAGGTTAAACAGAAATCAATGTTTTCCACTTCTGAAACCTGTCTCTATTTGCTAGCAGAATAAAGGATGTCATTAGACTTCAGTATCCATCCATTACCACTCACAAGTTTTATTAAAACTCAGGCAATGTAAAGTTGCTACATGTCCTTCTGTCTCTGAATTTGTAACTGAATAAGACAGGGAGGCCTGGCGTGCTGCAATTCATGGGGTCGCAAAGAGTTGGACATGACTGAGTGACTGAACTGAACTGAACTGAACTGAAGTATAAAAACAGGAACTGTACTGTGGGATGTGATCTGGTGTATCTAATATCTGGGCTTCAGAAATCTTTTAATAACACAGACAATCATGAAAAATAATGCCAACATCTTGTGATTCCCTTTAAGGACTGGAACGTCACACAAAATTTCTCCTAAGGCATTCAAACATAAATAACTTACATGAGTTTAAATGAGGTAAAATTTGTGGCCAGGTTCTTTTTTAATGGACTCTATTTTTCAGAGAAGTTTTAGGCCCACAGAAATAATCAGAGAAACATATAGAGATTTCCACATACTCCTTACTCCTACACATACAGAATCTCCCAAACTATGGGCATCTCACACCATAGTGGTACATTAGTTATGATTCATAAACTTAATGCATCTTTATCAACCTAAGTCAATAGTTTGCATTAGGGTTCACTTTTAGTGTTGTATGTATTAGGACATAGATACAACATAAATATATTGGTTTTGCCAGATACATTCTCACATGAATATGCCACTGTGATATCAATTCCAGTAGTTTCACAGCCCTAAAAATCCTTTATGCTTTACTTATTCATCACTCCCTTCCCAACCCCTGAAAACCACTGATTTTTTTTTTTTACTATCTTTGAAGTTTTGCCTTTTACAGAATGTCATATAGCTGGAATTATATAGTTTAATTTATAGCTTTATAGCTCATTTCATTTTAGGGTTAAAAAACATTCTATCTTCTGAATATTCCACCTTTTATTTATCCATTCAACCCCTGAAGGACACCTTGGTTGAATCCAAACTGTTGGCTATTATGAATAAATCTTCTATAAGTATCCATGCATATCCATTTTTTGTGTAGACATAAAGTTTCAACAACTTTTTTTTTTCATATATAAACATAAAATTTCAGTTCATTTGGGTAAAATTTTTGAGGATGATTGCTGGGTTGTATGCTAAGAGTGTTTTTAGGAAAAACCAAACTGTCTTCCAAAGAGTATGTACTGCTTTGCATTCCAAACAGCCATGAATTAAAGCTTTTGTTGTTCCATGTCTCCACCAGTATTTAGTGTTGTTGGTGGTATGGATTTTGTCCACTCAAATGGGTTTGTAGTGGCATCTTACTGTTACTTTAATTGTTAAATTTTAATGACTTAAGATGTTGAGTATCTTTCAATATATTTATTTGCCATCTGTATATATTTTTGGATGACTTCTCTGTTAAGAACCTATGCCCGTTAAAAAAAATAAGATTGCTCATTTTCCTGTTGTTGAATGTTAGGATTTCTTTGTATATTTTGGATAACAATTCTTTATCACTTGTCTTTTTCATTTTTTCTTCCAATCTGTGACATGATTGTATGCTAAAGTATATGATTTAGTAGAAACTGTTTTGGGCAATGGATGAAAAAAAAAGTGATAAAACAATGTCCATAAGGAATGGGTGGCACATATAGGTCCACACATGCAGAAGGAGATAGAAAAGCAAAAATAAGGTGGAATGATAGGCTTTGAAAATGAGAAAAGAATGGGAGAGAAAGAGAAATAGAATCTTTTTAAAGAGTCCATTATTTGAAAAATGTTTCCTATGGAATCTGGCATGTCTTATGTGCAAAATTACAATACACAAAACTAAGACCTAGTTAAGCTAAATATCTTGCTAAGATAGTATATGTTAGATCCGAAACTTTGGTATTTCTTGTACTATATTACTATTATTATATGTGACTATGAATAAGTGCATGTGTATGTGGCACATGTATATAAATGCATATTATGCATTTTTATCCTCCAAATCTTTGATCCAACTTTTATTTTGGTGAACTCACTTTTAATTTGGCTTTCTGATTTAGTATTTTACAAATTTATGTGTAATTATTGTGAAATAACAATTTAGAGTCCATTTACAATTACTTGGTTATATCTAATGATAACCTTGGTAAGGTATGTATTAAAAGTGTAATTATATATATATATATATATATATATATATATGTATATATAATGTTTAAAATGCCAACATCCATTGGATCATAGCCAAAGCAACAGAATTCCAGAACATCTATTTCTGCTTCATTGACTATGCTAAAGCCTTTGACACTGTGGATCACAGCAAACTGTGAAAAATTCTTAAAGAGATAGGAATACCAGACCACCTTAACTTGCCTCCTGTGAAACCTGTTTGCAGGTCAAGAAGCAACAGTTAGAACTAACATGGAACTATGGACTGTTTCTAAATAAGGAAAAGAGAATGTCAAGGTTGTATAATGTCACCTCGCTTATTTAACTTATATGCCAAGTATATCATGCAAAATGTCAGACTGGATGAAGCACAAGCTGGAATCAATTGCTGGAGAAATATCAGTAACCTGAGATAAGCAGATGATACCACTGTTATGGCAGGAAGCAAAGAAAAACTAAAGAGTCACTTGATGAAAATGAAAAAGGAGAGTGAAGAAACTGGCATAAAATTCAACAACAACAACAAAAAACAAACAAACAAGATCATGACATCCAGTCCCATCACTTCATGCTATATAGATGGGGAAACAATGGAAACAGTGAAAGACTTTATTTTCATGGGCTTCAAAATTCCTGTAGATGGTGGCTGCAGCCATGAAATTAAAAGACACTTGCTTCTTGGAAGTAAAGCTAGGACAAACCTAGACAGCATATTGAAAAACAGAGAAATTACTTTGCCGACAAAGGTTCATCTAGTCAAAGCTATGGTTTTGCCAATAGTCATGTATGGATGTGAGAGTTGGACCATAAAGAAGGCTGAACAGTGAGAAATTGATGCTTTTGAACTGTGGTGTTGGAGCAGATTCTTAAGAGTCCCTTGGACTTCAAGGAGATCAAACCAGTCAATTCTAAAGGAAATGAATCTTGAATATTCATTGGAAGGACTGATGCTGAAGCTGAAGCTCCAATACTTTGGCCACCTGATGTGAAGAGTCAACTCATTGGAAAAGATCCTAATGCTGGGAAAGATTGAAAGGAAAGGGAGAAGAGGGCAACTGAGGATGAGATAGTCAGATGGCATCACCGACTCAATAGACATGACTTTGAGCAAACAACGGGAGATAGTGAAGGACAAGGAAGCCTGGCATGCTGAAATTCATGTGGTCCCAATGAGTTGGACATGGCTTAGCGACTGACCAGTAACAAGTGATTTTATAAAACATATTTTCTAAAATTAAAAAATCAGCTTTGGTGACTCAGTGGTAAAGTATCTGCCTGTCAATGCAGGAACCGCAGGAGATGCAGGTTTGATCCCTGGGTTGTGAAGATCCCCTGGAGGAGGAAATGGACACTCACTCCAGTATTCTTGCCTGGAAAATCCCATGGACAGAGGAGCCTGGTGGGCTTTAATCAAAAGAGTTGGACACGACTGAGCAACCAAGCACGCACGCACATCTATCCACCTATCTAGTATGTATGAAATTTTAAAGCCAGAAATCAACATTTGAAGTTTTTAATATGTCAAATTTTCAAAATTATCAAGTTATGGATGTTTGTTATATATTCTTTTTCAATTATGCAACATTAGGTACCAAAATATTTTCACAGTGAAACATTTTGTTGTAGTTGAGTTGCTCAGTCTTATCAGACTCTTTGTGACCCTGTGGACTACAGTACAGCAGGCTTCCCTGTCCTTTACTATCTCAAGGAATAAGCTACAGCTTAATCAAATGAGTACTACACTTATACTCCAGCATTTGGAGGCCCCTCCACTTACATATTGGAGAAGAAAATGGCAAACCACTCCAGTACTCTTGCCTGGAAAATCCTATGGATGGAAGAGCCTGGTAGGCTACAGTCCATGGGGTCGCAAAGAGTCAGACATGACTGAGCGCCTTCACTTCACTTCACTTCCACTTACATATGGTCCCATAGTCACCAAGCTCTGGAGTGCATTCCTAGAAATTTGCTGATTTCCCAGAAATTTCCTAGAGAACAGTTCCCTTCTGATGTTTAAGATTAAGAAACCACAAAAATGGCATCTGGAGAGAACATTCTCAGCCTGGAATTCAATCCAGTGTCTCCTTTTCAGGGAAGTCTAATAATATGGTAAATCAAATGCCCTGGATCAGCTAGGAGGTGGGGAAAAATTATACCTATGTCTTAATCCTGGTACCTACTGGTCTGCCCTTTGCTGTACAGAGCAGTATGACGCCCCACTGGTCTGAATTTAGTCACCAAAAATAGTGCTGCCACCATGATTTTGGATGGTTCTAATTCATATTAGGAGCAGCTTAAGTACTAGAAGAGATATGGTATGTCAGTACAAGTGTCACTGACTTTTTTTCTGGAATATATGGCATACGACATTCTCAAGTATCATGTGGTACACACATTTTTGCTTTTTTTTCTCACAAAAAAGATAAGAAAGAGATACTTCTAATCCTAAATTAAAAGAAATGATACCTGAATACTATGAAGAATTTTCATGTGCACTGACTGAACAAATAAACCAATATGCAATTTCTTTTCTACCCATTATTCAAAAATTTTATTGAAAAATCACTATACCTTAAATGAGCCCATCAATTTTATATTCTTAAAAATTAAATGTTTTCTATTCCTTGGCTTTAATCACCTGAAGACACGCATGAACTCTACTAAGAGTTTTGATACTTGCTGTTTTTTTTATGTTAAATTAGCATCTCTCAAACTTTCAATTATGCATTTTTGAGTCCTGTATATGACCAGTATCACTATTTATTTATATGCTTTTAATTGGCATTTGTTTATACTTTTTGAATTATAATTTTATTTCTATAATTTGAAGCTAGTGTTATAAGAAAAAAATAAACATCTTTATAAAAATATATATGATGAAAGCAAAATGCTATTATTTTGATCCAGGTAGAAAGAGTTGCCTGTAAACATAAAAACCTGAGGCTGCTCCAGTAGAATAAAAAAAAAAAAGAGAGAGAGAGATATGGTGTCAGAGAACTGCAAATAACAAACCAATACCAAACTTTATTTTTGATTTTTGCATAGATTTGAAAAAGAATAAAAATAATTTCCACAATGTGATTTTGTTAACAAATGCCACCTATGTTACAACTCTCACATTTTGAAGCCACTGATATTATGTAGTAAGTGTGTATTGCATTATAGATAATCTTATTATTTTAAATTTTGTTTTCATTTATTTTAAGAGGTATATAATTGCCAATTATTATAATTAGGAAAAATAAATAGAAATACCTTTTCTCAAAGATGTGGACTATAACTCTCATTGCTTAAATGTAGAAATCTGAATTAAACTACCTTAGCTGGGTGATGAAAGTTGACATTAACCATGATATTATGTTAATAACATATGCCCTTGATATGACTGGATAAAAATTACACTCTTCTCCATGGCCTACCTCCTTTACAAAATCACCCCAGGCTAATCATGGCAAAACATCAGACAATAGCACAAGCTCAGTTAAATGCTCTGTGGTGACCTAGATGGATGGGATGGGTGGGAGGGGATGGGGTACCATAAGGGGGAAGATATATGTACACATAGAGCTGATTCACTTTATATACAGCAGAAATGAATACAACACTGTAAATCAACTACCCTTACAAAAAATAATGAAAATAAATATATACATATATAAATGTGTGGAAACATCAGGCAAATTAAATTGAGGGGACATTCTGAAAAGTACTTGATCAGTAGTCCTAATCACCAGAAATACTTTAAAACTATTAAGATCATAAAGACAATGAAAGTTTGAAAAAGTGTCACAACCAAGAGAGCCCAGGGAAATATGACAATTGGCTGTAATGTGATATTCTGGATGAGATCTGGAACAGAAAAAGGATATGCTATAAGAGCTAAGTAAACCTGAAGAAAACATGCTTTAATAAATAATAATAAATTGATATTTATTCATTAGTTGTAACAAGTGTAACATACTGATAGTGATTAGTTTGATATGTTAATTTGACTGAGTCAGATATTGCCGAGATAATTGATTAAACATTATTTCTCTGTAAGGGTGTTTCTGGATGAGAGAAGCATTTGAATGGGTAGACTAATAAAGCTGATCACCCGCTCCAATATGAGTGGTCAAGACATATATACATATATATATCATACATATATATATATAATGTATATTGTATATACATAGACATTGTATGAATATACAGGTATTCATATATATGTATATATATCCATCTCATATTGGTCATTAGCTCTGCTGACTGTAGAATCCTGACTAAACTATTGGAGAAGAAAATGGCAACACCTTCCAGTATTCTTTCCTGGAGAATTCCACGAACAGAGGAGCCTGGCAGGCTACAGTACTGGAGGGTGCAAAGAGTGGGACATGACTGAATGACTGAGAATGCAAGATATTAAGACAAGGAGAAACTAGATGTGAGGTTGTGGAGTATAGATGTATGGCAAAACCAATTACAATATTGTAAAGTATTAGCCTCCAATTAAAATAAATAAATTCATATTTTAAAAAAGAAATGATACATTCTATTTTCATAATTTTTCTGTGAATTGAAGCTATCTTAGAATATTTTTTATTTTTAATTTTATATTAGAATATAATTGATTAATAATGTTGTATTAGTTTTTGGTGTACAACAAAGTGATTCAGTTATGCATATACATGTATTTATTATTTTTCAAACTATTTTCCCATTTACGTTATTACAGAGTATTGAGCAGAGTTTCCTGTGCTATACAGTAGTAGGTCCTTATTATTATCTGCTTTAAATATAGCTATATGTACATGTCAATCCCAAATTTCTAATCGATCCTCCCCTCCACCCTTCCCCTCACCCCATAACCATAAATTCGTTCTCTAAGTCTGTTTCTGTTTCGTAAATGAGTCTGCATCATTATGAAAAGTCTGCATCAGACTACAAAATAGTTACTTTTAAAAAGGATTTACATTTTTAAAGTTAAAAACCTGTAAATTAAAAATATATCAAAATCACACCTACTACTTCTTAATTTCTTCTTCATAAAGAAATTAAATATATTATTAGCTCTTTTCATAGGAAGTGGTTTTTGTGGAATAGCAAACGAATGCTAATTGTAAAATATTACAAAAATTACACAGCATAATTTATATGTTAGTCATTATATGAGGAATCAATTTTGGTACTGGGAAAGATCAGGGGTTATAGATTCAGATAAATATATGGATTTTAAATTCCAACACCTCTATGGATTATTGGACGAATTGCTATTCTCTTGCAACTTCATTTCTCAAGCCCTGTAAAATAAGGCTAATTCAATTTATTTCATAAATAAATGTGGAAGATGTTGAACCTAAAATATGTGTTCAGAAAATGTTAGTCTGTGTCCTTATATTTTTGGAAGCTAACATATTTTATGGAGTCCCAAAGGAAATTAGTTGATAGCAATAAGATGTAAGAATCTTTTATTCAAATTCAAGATCATTTTCAGGTCTTGGAATTTATGTATTATATTTCAGTAATTCTTGAATTAAAGTGTGGATATGTTGATGTTTTGATGATGCTGAATAAATGCTGAAGCTCTTTTTTGTATATTCTATTTTAAAAAAATATTTAGTAATTGCAAATTTTAAAAAATAAATTTATTTCTTTTAATTGGAGGTTAATTACTTTACAATATTGTATTGGTTTTGCCATACATCAACATGTATCTGCCACAGGTATACACGTGTTCCCCATCCTAAACCTCCCTCCTTCCTTCCTCCCTGTACCATCCCTCTGGGTCATCCCAGTGCACCAGCCTCAAGCATCCAGTATCATGCATTGAACCTGGGCTGGCGACTCATTTCATATATGTGGAAGTAATATTTTGGCATTTGGGAATCAATATATTTACAGATGTCCCAGAATTGCTCTAGAAACATGCCAAAGAATAAATTCAACATTATAATGCTACCTTTATTTTGAAAGTATTGTTATTTGATTTTAGCTTACATAATAACACTTTATAATATTAGGAAAAATCAAATAAAAATTTTAAATTGAATGTTATCCAATATAAATATATGATTTATAGTATTTTTTAATAATCATCATTAATTTTTCAACCTTCTGTGTTTAATTTTAGGTTTAACAGTTTACTAAAATCATGTGTGCTAGTAAATTGATCTTTTCCTTAGCACCTAATCAAAATTTAGCTAGCCTAGCAATACTCTTTGTTCTTTCCATTCTTGTTTTTCCATGTGGCTGCACTTAAATTCTACTTAGTATCCATTTGAACAATATTTATGTTATGAGATTCATTGAATATATTTCTGTATTGTCAAGCCAAATTCCCTTTCAAACTTGGAAGTAAAAAGAAATTTGGTGAAATAAAAAATAAATCAAAATCTCAAAAACACCTATAGGCTTCAATTTCTCCAACATTGTATAAAAGTTACTTACATAGAAAGCAAATTCAGCTAGTTATTATTTCCTTTCTGTATAAACCTCTCCTTGGAGGCTATATAATCATGACTGAGATTCAGCACTAACAGCAGTTAAAGAACATTTACAACTGAAAGATGTAATAAGGTTAAAATTGCCCAACGAGAGCATCAGGAATATCAAAGAGAATGGAGAAAAACAACAATAGAGAAAGCAGAGCATACATAGTTGGAACCTTGCAGCATTACAAGAAGGATCGGAGTGCATTCTAAGCAGTAAAGACAGAGTACCAGTCATGCTGGATGGAAGGAGGTTGTCAGTTTGATTAAATATCATTAGGGACTGTATAATGATGTCTTTCTAAAATTCTGCACAGTAGTTTTTTATATGTCACATAATATAGAAAAATTATGTTTTATGGGTAACTGAGATACATATTAATGCAGAGTTAGGACGATGATTCCCTGGATTCTCCATGCAAAGCAGGAGACATGGGTTCAGTCCCTGGTTTAGGAAGATCCCCTGGAGGAGGGCATGGTAACTCACTCCACTATTCTTGCTTGGATTATCCCCATGGATGGAGGAGCCTAGTCCATGGGGTCGCAAAGAGTCCAACAGGACTGAGAGACTAAGCACAACACAGGATGATATTATAGAGATTGATTTAGCATCTTTTGAAATCTAGAGAGTAGAGATCATGTCTTTACACAGCTTGTATTTTAGACAAATTAAACAGAGAGATGCTTTCCTCTTCTAGAAGACCATTGTAGAACACAGATTTCTTAGATCAGCTGCTGCATAGCATAGGTAAAGAGACGATAAGTTATATTATGTATAATAAACAAGATGAAACAGCTTGAGAAAAAACTGAGTCAAATTAAACTTTAAATTAAATTCCTAAAATTACTCTCAGGTAAAAAAAAAGTTAGATTATGTACTTACAAGTCAAACAAGATTTGGCAGTTACGTTCAGTTGCTCATTCATGTCTGACTCTTTACAACGCCAGGAACCACAGCACTCCAGGCATCCCTGTCCATCACCAACTCCAGGGATCTACCCAAACTCATGTCCATTGAGTTGGTGAAGCCATCCAACCAGCTCATCCTCTGTCATCCCCTTCTCCTCCTGCCCTCATCTTTCCCAGTATCAGGGTCTTTTCAAATGAGTCAGATTTTCATATCAGGTGGCCAAAGTATTGGAGCTTCAACTTCCACCTCAGTCCTTCCAATGAACACCCAGGACTTACCTCCTTTAGGTTGGACTGGTTGGATCTCCTTGCAGTCCAAGGGACTCTCAAGAGTCTTCTCCAACACCACAGTTCAAAAGCATCAGTTCTTCACTGCTCAGCTTTCTTTATAGTTCAACTCTCACATCCATACATGACTAATGGAAAAACAATAGCCTTGAATAGATGGACATTTGTTGACAAAGTAACATTATGTACTTACAAGCCAAACAAGATTTGGTAGGGTTTAATTGTAACAAATGTCTAAATGTATTCTAAGGACAACTAAGCATCTGGAAGTCAGGGAATAATAACTAACTAAATAATAAATAAAAGCATATATACTCTTTGCAACAAGTACTAGTACTTTTTAAGTGACATGTTTCTATCTTTTCAATTAGCATAACTTCTTATCAAATCCAAAATGTTTTCCTATAGCTACTAATCATAATAAAATAATGATAAAACTGCATCAGTTCAGTTCAGTTCAGTCACTGAGTCGTGTCCAACTCTGTGTCCCCATGGACTGCAGCATGCCAGGCCTCCCTGTCCATCACCAACTCCTGGAGTTTACCCAAACTCATGTCCATTGAGTCAGTGATGCCATCCAACCATCTCATCCTCTGTTGTCCTCTTCTTCTCCTGCCTTCAATCTTTCCCAGCATCAGGGTCTTTTCAAATGAGTCAGTTATTCACATTAGGTGGCCAAAGTATTGGAATTTCAACTTCAACATCAGTCCTTCCAATGAATATTCAGGACTGATTTCCTTTAGAATGGACTGGTTGGATTTCCTTGCAGTCCAAGGGACTCTCAAGAGTATTCTCCAACACCACACTTCTAAAGCATCAATTCTTTCTATTTTGTTCCATTGATCTATATTTCTGTCTTTGTGCCAGTACCATACTGTCTTGATGACTGTGGCTTTGTAGTAGAGCCTGAAGTCAGGCATGTTGATTCCTCCAGTTCCATTCTTTCTCAAGATAGCTCAGATCAATGGAACAAAATAGAAAGCCCAGAGATAAATCCACANTCCCACTATTATTGTGTTATTGTTAATTTCCCCTTTCATACTTGTTAGCATTTGTCTTACATATTGTGGTGCTCTTATGGTGGGTGGATATATATTTATAACTGTTCTATCTTCTTCTTGGATTGATCCTTTGATAAATATATAGTGTACTTCTTCATCTCTTTTCACTACATTTATTTCAAAGTCTATTTTATCTGATATGAATATTGCTACTCCTGCTTTCTTTTGGTCTCTATTTGCATGAAATATCTTTTTTTCCAGTCCTTCACTTGCAGTCTGTATGTGTCCCTTGTCTTGAGGTAGGTCTCTTGTAGACAGCATATATAGGGGTCTTGTTTTTGTATCCATTCAGCCAGTCTTTGCCTTTTGGTTGGGGCATTCAACCCATTTACATTTAAGGTAATTATTGTTAAGTATGATCCTCTTGTCATTTACTTTGTTGTTTTGGGTTCAAGTTTATGCACCTTTTCTGTGTTTCCTGTCTAGAGATCCTTCAGCATTTGTTGAAGAGCTGATTAGGTGGTGCTGAATTCTCTCAGCTTTTGCTTGTCTGTAAAGCTTTTGATTTCTCCTTCATATTTGAATGAGATCCTTGCTGGGTACAGTAATCTGGGTTGTAGATTTTTTCCTCTTTCATCACTTTAAGTATATCCTGCCAATCCTTTCTGGCCTGAAGAGTTTCTATTGAAAGATCAGCTGTTATCCTTATGGGAATCCCCTTGTGTGTTATTTGATGTTTTCCCCTTGCTGCTTTTAATATTTGTTCTTTGTGTTTGATTTTTGTTAATTTGATTAACATGTGCCTTGGGGTGTTTCACCTTGGGTTTATTCTGTTTGGGACTCTCTGGGTTTCTTGGACTTGGGTGACTATTTCCTCCCCATTTTAGGGAAGTTTTCAAATATTATATCCTCATGTATTTTCTCACGGTCTTTCTTTTTGTCTTCTTCTTCTGGGACTCCTATGATTTGAATGTTGGGGCATTTGACATTGACCCAGAGGTCTTTGAGGTTGTCCTCATCTCTTTATTTTTTTCTTTTTTCCTGTCTGCTTAATTTATTTCCCATTTTGTCTTCTACCTCACTTATCCTACCTTCTGCCGCAGTTATTCTACTGTTGGTTCCCTCCAGAGTGTTTTTGATCTCATTTATTGCATTATTCATTATTGATTGACTCTTTTTTATTTCTTCTAGGTCCTTGTTAAACATTTCTTGCATCTTCTCAATCCTTGTCTCCAGGCTATTTATCTGTAACTCCATTTTGTTTTCACGATTTGGGATTACTTTTACTATCATTATTCTGAATCTTTTTCAGGTAGACTCCCTATCTCCTCTTCTTTTGTTTGGTTTGGTGGGCATTTATCATGTTCCTTTACCTGCTGACTATTTCTCGGCCTTTTCATTTTGTTTAGATTGCTGTGTTTGGCATGGCCTTTCTGTATTCTGGCAGTTTGTGGTTCCTCTTTATTGTGGAGCTTCTTCTCTGTGGGAGAGGTTGGATGAGTAGCTTGTCACGGTTTCCTGGTTAGGAAGCTTGCGTTGGTGTTCTGGTGGGTGCAGCTGGATCTCTTCTCTCTGGAGTGCAATGAAGTGTCCAGTAGTGAGTTTTGAGATGTCTATGGGTTGGTGTGACTTTGGGCAGCCTGTATATTAAAGCTCAGGGCTATGTTTCTGCATTCCTGGGGAATTTGCGTGGTATGTCTTGCTCTGGAACTTCTTAGATCTTGGATGGAGCTTGGTTTCAGGTTAGCTATGGACGCTTTTGATTCAGTTCAGTTCAGTTCAGTCACTCAGTCATGTCCGACTCTTTGCGACCCCATGAATCACAACATGCCAGGCCTCCGTGTCCATCACCAACTCCCAGAGTTCACTCAGATTCATGTCCATCTAGTCAGTGATGCCATCTAGCCATCTCATCCTCGGTCATCCCCTTCTTCTCCTGCCCCCAATCCCTCCTGGCATCAGGGTCTTTTCCAATGAGTCAACTCTTCACATGAGGTGGTCAAAGGACTGGAGTTTCAGCTTTAGCATCAGTCCTTCCAAAGAATCCCAGGGTTGATCTCCTTCAGAATGGACTGGTTGGATCTCCTTGCAGTCCAAGGGACTCTCAAGAGTCTTCTCCAACACCACAGTTCAAAGGCATCAATTCTTCGGTGCTCAGCCTTCTTCATAGTCCAACTCTCACATCCATACATGACCACTGGAAAAACCATAGCCTTGACTAGACGGACCTTATTCGGCAAAGTAATGTCTCTGCTTTTGAACATACTATCTAGGTTGGTCATAACTTTTCTTCCAAGGAGTAAGCATCTTTTAATTTCATGGCTGCAGTCACCATCTGCAGTGATTTTGGAGCCCCCCAAAATAAAGTCTGACACTGTTTCCACTGTTTCCCCATCTATTTCCCATGAAGTGATGGGACCAGATGCCATGATCTTTGTTTTCTGAATGTTGAGTTTTAAGCCAACTTTTTCACTCTCTACTTTCACTTTCATCAAGAGGCTCTTCAGTTTCTCTTCACTTTCTGCCATAAGGGTGATGTCATCTGTGTATCTGAGGTTATTGATATTTCTCCAGTCAATCTTGATTCCAGCTTGTGTTTCTTCCGGTCCAGCGTTTCTCATGATGTGCTCTGCATATAAGTTAAATAAGCAGGGTGACAATATACAGCCTTGACATACTCCTTTTCCTATTTGGAACCAGTCTGTTGTTCCATATCCAGTTCTAACTGTTGCTTCCTGACCTGCATACAGATTTCTCAAGAGGCAGGTCAGGTGGTCTGGTAGTCCCATCTCTCTCAGAATTTTCCACAGTTTATTGTGATCCACACAGTCAAAAAGGCTTTGGCATAGTCAAGAAAGCAGAAATAGATGTTTTTCTGGAACTCTCTTGCTTTTTCCATGATCCAGCAGATGCTGGCAATTTGATCTCTGGTTCCTCTGCCTTTTCTAAAACCAGCTTGAACATCTGGACGTTCACGGTTCATGTATTGCTGAAGCCTGGCTTGGAGAATTTTGAGCATGACTTTACTAGCATGTGAGATGAGTGCAATTGTGTGGTAGTTTGAGCACTCTTTGGCATTGCCTTTCTTTGGGATTGGAATGAAAACTGACCTTTTCCAGTCCTGTGGCCACTGCTGAGTTTTCCAAATTTGCTGGAATATTGAGTGCAGCACTTTCACAGCATCATCTTTCAGGATCTGAAATAGCTCAACCGGAATTCCATCACCTCCACTAACTTTGTTCATAGTGATGCTTTCCAAGGCCCACTTGACTTCACATTCCAGGATGTCTGGCTCTAGATGAGTGATCACACCATCGTGATTATCCGAGTCATGAAGATCTTTTTTGTACAGTTCTTCTGTGTATTCTTGCCATCTCTTCTTAATATCTTCTGCTTCTGTTAGGTCCATACCATTTCTGTCCTTTATTGAGCCCATATTTGCATGAAATATTCCCTTGGTATCTCTAGTTTTCTTGAAGAGATCTCTAATCTTTCCCATTCTGTTCCTTTCCTCTATTTCTTTGCATTGATCGCTGAAGAAGGCTTTCTTATCTCTTCTTGCTATTCTTTGGAACTCTGCATTCAGATGCTTATATCTTTCCTTTTCTCCTTTGCTTTTTGCTTCTCTTCTTTTCACAGCTATTTGTAAGGCCTCCCCAGACAGCCATTTTATTTTATTTTTTGCATTTCTTTTCCATGGGGATGGTCTTGATCCCTGTCTCCTGTACAATGTCATGAACCTCATTCCATAGTTTATCGGGCACTCTATCAGATCTAGGCTCTTAAATCTATTTCTCACTTCCACTGTANTCTTTCCTTTTCTCCTTTGCTTTTTGCTTCTCTTCTTTTCACAGCTATTTGTAAGGCCTCCCCAGACAGCCATTTTATTAATTCAATATATAAATATTAATTAATTAATTTAATTAATTCAGTATATAAATATAATAATAAAATTATTCTGGTAGATAGACACAATGTATCTAGAATCAAGAGTTATATTGGCATGAACTAAATCTGGTAGGCATATTTACTTGGATTTATATCATGTCTAAATAATCTATCCAGATTTTCTTCAGGCAACTTAATAAGCTCCTAGGCTCACTTGTTCAGACTCAGAGATGTGAACTTAAGACAGAGTTTACAACAGGCACTATAATTTCTAATGGAAATTTTGCTTTGTAAGTTATTTTGATAATGATCCAAGCCTGCATGAGATTTCCAGAGCAATGGGAGACAGGCTAAAATGAAGGCAGTGGAGAGTCAACGTATATCTCTTGTCTCCAGGCCAAGACTGTTCAGCTTTCAAAACTTTCACATTAATGGGAATCTTACTATGTTATTTCCTTCAGTAAAAATCAGTAGTCTCCATTCCACCTTCATTTAGTCAGTCAGTTCAGTCACTCAGTCGTGTCCGACTCTTTGCGACCCCACAGACTGCAGTATGCCAGGCCTCCCTGTCCATCACCAACTCCTGAAGGATGGGTGTCTTTCCTTTAGAGTTATTACTCACATTCACTAAATTAACACAGGTAACTCTTGTAGGAACAGTGTGCTCTTAAATGAGACATTTGACTCCAGAATAAGTAAATGGAGTTTACTTAATTGTCTCAAGATAGTTTGCATATGTTCAGATGTAAATTCAAGTAAATATATCTGCCACTTTTTAGTTCCTATATAAATACAGCTTTTAGAGTTGGAGGTTTTATGACTATCTATCAAGTCTGTGATACAGGCTATATGGTTGTTGCATTTGTAATCATTATTTTTTTTTAATTTTAGATTTATTTATTTTTGTACCTGAAGGATAATTGCTTTACAGAGTTGTGTTGGTTCTTCCAAACATCAACATGAAGCAGCCATAGATATACATTATTTTTTTACCATCAAAGTCACATGGTTAAAATGTTTGAGAGATTCCATATATCACTGACTGCTGCATATTTAATTAAATTTTTTTCATTGTCATACAAGTTGCTTAAACATACAAAAAAATGGTGTCTGTAATATGTTTCTTCTTTGAACCTCAAAATACAAAACAAATATAGTATATATTTAAAAAGAAGATGAAGTAGAGACAAGTGAGGAGGAATGAAGGGGTAAGGAGAAACATGAATTTTTCAAGTCACTACTGTTTGTAGCTGCTTTGAATAAATCACAGAACTTTTCCAAGTTAAATATGATTATTTTCATTTTCAAAAATACATATCAGTGTATAGAAAAGATATTCAATGTAATCAAGATAAGATATCTATTAAGTGAATGAACTAGTATTTTAATACATATCTGTTCAATATAAATCCTACCTCCTTGCCAAGTGTATTTTCTTAATATCTTTGATAGGAGACATAAAAATAAACACTTATTTGAGGTTAGACATAGATAAAAGAATGATCAAATTAGATATGGAAGATATAATTGATATAACAAGGAGACTGGCTTCTGTTATTGTTTGTTTTTTTCAACACTGAAATCTTATTTCAGTTATCCATGGTTATCCATACATTAAAGTATTTCTTTTCAAATGAAAATCAATTTTCCTCTTTAAAATATGTCTTCTATGGTGGAGAAAGCACTCATGTATTTCACAGAAATTCAATATTTTAATACTGTGTGAACTTAAGTGGGATAATTTATGTCCTTGGTGAGCAATTACTTCTTTCTTTTTTAACAGGGTAAATAATTACCTTTTGGTCTACCTCACTGATTTGTTATGTTGGACTCATGAGGTAATGCTTATGAAAGCACTCTAAAGAATCTAAAGTATTGAATGCCTGCAAGAGCTATTTAATGCTATTTAATGAACCATTAGACCACAAGTCCCTTCAAAGAAAAGGATATAGTTTTTTAATTTGTTATTTACTTTGAGGACTCTTTAGCAGACAAAAATTGGCTAGTGCAGTGAAGTTATTTCAGAGGAATTAATTGAATGAAATTGGAGCTAACCTGTACACATAATATATCAATTTAGGAAGAATATTAAAGTATCTTATTTATCTATAATCCCCACAGCCACCTTGTAAGGTGGTTAATATTTGTTCTTTAAAATATATAAGGAGAGAGTGACTGAGAGCATCTGCCCACATTATTATTATTTACACATCAACTCAAAGCATATAGCAATTTGCTCACAAAAGAAAAGAAAGCATCAACACTTTTGTATACAATAAAACATCCCAGAAAAGAATATCGATTCTCTAGCCAACCAACAGGAGACTGCCAGGATGACTTCTTATATCTGGTCCTCTGGCTGCAGCCAGAGAACCCAGCTGCAGAGCAACCTTTGGCAAAATCAGGGATTACTTTCTGGCAGTTGCAAGAGCCAACATGATATGACAGAGAGGATTCAAGCCAAGTTTAGGAAATGTCACTTTAGATGGTATTGGAGTGATATGAAAACTTAGAGAGAAGCAGTTAAACATTGAAGTGAAGGGATTTAGAAGGACATTTCCTCAGGCAACTTTCATTTCAAACACTTTTGCTTAGCATTTTAGATAGTATGGTATATTTACTGAATCCTCTATAGTGTAAAGATGAGTGAGGCATACAGGGAGTCTTTTAGCCATTTAAATTCTAATCGGTTTAGAGCACAACTCAAAAATAGTACAGTGTAGTTAGGCAAATCTGGAGCTCAAAAACCAGTTACTGTTTTTACAGATATAAAACTGGGTGAGATTATTGAGAGAGACTGTGTGTCACTCAACTCAAGGACATTTTCTCATTTGGGTATGAATAGTCAAATCATTTTCATTTGTTACTTGTAGTTTGAGGAGGCTTTAATGTGAAATAAATGCCATTGATTCAGATGAATGGAGGCCATGGTAAAGATTACAATTCTAACCACTAAAACTTTCAGTATCATGTAAATATATCCTTAATGCTATTTAGGAAAGTGAAAGTGTTAGTCACTCAGTTGTGTCCAACTCTTTGTGGCCCCAGGGACTATAATCTCTCCAGACTTCTCTGTCTATGGAATTTTCCAAGCAAGAATACGGGAGTGGGTTGCCATTCCCTTCTTTAGGAGATCTTCTCAATCCAGGGATCAAACCCAGTGTCCTAAATTGCAGGCAGATTCTTTACCATTTGAGCCACAAAGGAAGTCCCTGAATTCCTGGTAATTGTGATTTCAAAGGTAAATAGGTATGTTTTTAGAAGGAAAAGTTAAATGTTGGAAAAATCACAGAAATCTAGGAAAGACATATTCTCTGCTCCAAATTCCTCATGTAAAAATAACTGCTCATGCTCATCAGTGGCTCTTCTTCAGCAATACTTGAGTAAATGTACAAAGGTTTATGCTGAAAGCTATTATTCATCATTATTATAATTTGAATAACCTAACAGTTCATTTTCCCAATGTGTGAGTGCTCAGTTGTTCAGTCAGATCCCCATCTTTGTGACCTTGTGGACTGTAGCCCACCAAGCTCCTTTGTCCATAGGGTTTCCCAGGCAAGAATCCTGAAGTGTATTGTCATTTCCTACTCCAGGGGATCTTCTCAACCCAGGGATTGAACCCGCATCTCTTGCATTGACAGGAGGATTCTTTACCACTGAGTCACCTGGGAAGCCTATTTTCCTAATAAATATTTTAAATAATAAATAATGATGTATGATTTGTAAACTATGTTAACAATGACATATTTAGCTTTTCTTACATGGTAAACACTTTGCATTAATTTTCACTAATTTGCAAAATGGCTTTCCTAGCCGTTTTGGGCAAATTAGACCACAAAAAAGGCCACAATCTCTTTGAAGGTGTCACTGTGAAGAAGGGGAGTTTATTTCTCCATCTTATTTGGATTTGGCAATGGGTCATAATTGGCCAATAGGACATTAGCACCTATTTTTGTTTGTAAAATAAATATTTTTAAATGTACTTGCACATTAGGGCTGGCCTTCTCCTGTTCTGGAAACTTTTCCTTCATCATGTATTTAAACCTGAGCTAACTTTCTGGAAGATCCAGCTTCACCAGAGAGCCTAGTTGAGGGCAGACCTGTATGAGGCCATTCCAGACCTTCCAAGCCCAGTAAAGCCAACTCAGACCAGTGGAACTATCTGATTAAGAGCTAATCAAATGATGTTTCAAGCCATTAACTTATGGGGTGATTTGCTTTGCAACAATAGTCATTGATAAAAGCCTTTTATCTAAATTAAGAATTATCCTCGGACTTCCTTGGTGGCTCAGTGGTAAAGAATCCACTTGCCAATACAGAGACTATGTGTTTGATCCCAGGTCCAAGAAGATACCACATGCCATGGGACAACTAAGCCTGTGCTCCACAAGTACTGAGCCTCTGCTCTAGAGCCTGGGAACCACAACCACTGAAGCCCACATACCCCAGAGCCCATGCTCCACAAGAAGAGAAGCCACTACAAAGAGAAACCTGTGTGCTACAACCAGAGTAGCCCCCGCTTGCTGCAACCAGAGAAAGCCTGCACAAAGCTACAATGACCCAGCACAGCCTTAAATAAAATTAAAAAAAAAAAAAAAAAAACCCCAATACATAAACTGTCCTAAAGTATCAGAAGAAACAACTGAATTTCATGTTGTTGAAGTGACATGATCAATGTGGGAACACTGCAGCTTAAAATCATCTCTGTTTCCATCCATACATTTTGATTTGTCCTTTACACATCATTGACAACAATATGGCCCTTGCAGTGTTCTGAACCCCAAAGCGAGTTCAGCCTTTGTGACATTTTCCCTTACTCACATCTGGAGCTCTCTCGTTCTACTTGAAGGCCCATAGAACAATGAAAAGAGCAGTGTGGAGAGGGGAAATTACTGTAATTAATGATGCACAATAATACAAGTGCTATAATTGAAATCATACACAATATGTTATTGCTAAAATCTTCTGAATTGAAACAAGTACTTTTAGAGCTCACTATAATTTGTATTTAGTCTAAAATGCTTTTTTTAACCTCAAAATTGATCCTGGACTGATGCATTGTGCAAAATGGAAAATCAAATTGACTTCTAGAGATGTTTAAAAGCAGAATAAGAATAAAAAGATGTATCATTCTTAGATATTGAAGTAAGCAGTCAGTGGCTGTATTCCTCTTCTGTCCTGCTGGGCAGTAAGTGAAATTCAAACTTAGAACTGACAGACATTTATTGTTCTTACTGACTGTAGTCTAATGTTATATTCATTAATCCACAAGTTCACTTCACAGCAGAGATCTAAATGTTGAGTAATTTTGGTAGCAATATATGGCTATGGATAAGCATACTATCAGACATCTGAACAGTTTCATCACTAACTCATACTGTTTGTGAGCTCTTGGGCTGTCATTTAGATTTTCTGAATATCAGATTTATTATTGGTGCTTGACACACACATCATGGGTCTTAAAAACTGTAAGTACCAAGACATTTGTACTTTGTTTTATTAAAAATATAGGTTTTATGTCAAGTCTATCAGTATCATAATAACCCAGAATCAGTTGCCTCACAAAATTTCTTAGATTCGTCAGAGATTTTTCAAGCTAATGGATTATGTGGCTATTTTGTTTTGCACCTCCTTCACCACCGATGTCCTTTTGTGTCCACAGTTCTGCATCCTACAATTGCTTTTTATTACATGGCCACTGCTAACACATCCACACCAAACTCAAAGATGGGAAACCACTTTTTCTAGTAGCCACTATCATGGCTGAAAATATGAAATAGACATGCACATCAAAGAACTGATTCCTAGAAACAGTTACTCTTAGGACCTAACTTGGCTTTCAGGATCACACAATTTCTTGCTCTTTATCTTTTGACCCAAGTTAGTGTTGAACAGTTTGAAAAGTCCCACATCCAGGGACAATCCTAGCATCTCCACATTGCCAAGAGGAGCTTAGGCTCTGTAGATATATAGGTCACAGGAAGAGAGAAACCATCTTTCTCAAATCCTGCTTCAGTACCAACCTCTTTATAGACTGAGAGTTGAAATCCCGTTCTCGGAAAATCTCATCGCGTTTCAAGGGCACGCGTCAGGATCAATCCCAGATGGAGAGGCAGTTTCAACACGTGGTAGTACATTTCCTACAGTTGAGTCTTCTTCAGTCTAAGGCAGCAAAGCCCAGTTCATACAATGCGGTGACAAGCACAGTGCATTTCTTTCTTAGAGTCTCACCTCTCATGTACGTAAAGATAGTCTCTCCCAGCAAACTAGATCTGAGAACAAGTGTTTGGGCAAGAACATACAAACACACACACACCATAGAGATATGACACATACAGAATTTCCTAATGTAAGCAATCAATCTTTAGTGTTTGGAATATCTTCATCATTTTTGTTAAAAACAATTCATCTGCCTCTCTTTGATATTAAATTTTTTATATAAAAGTGGTAAGAAAAATTAAGGCCATACTGCCTGGGCCTTGATTCTATAAGCTTGACTCTATAATATAAGCTGTATGAACTTGGATGTGTACTTAAATTTTCTATGCCTCACCATGTAACTCAAAGGTTTGGTATGGGGATAAATAAAATAATGCTTGCAAAATGCTAAGTGGAAATGCTTTGCATATAGCAATCAATAACTTTTGTATAAAGTAAAATAATGACCAATTCACATTTTGAAAATTAAATATACTTAACATTAAAACAGTATTAATTAAATTAGTTAGTCATTCAGTTATGGATATTTAGTCAACACTTCCTATAGTCTATATAAACAGAATTGCTTTCCTTATTTTTTTGATGACAGTTATAATTTGACTGTGAGAATGCCCAATGTTTTCCTCTCATTTTGTATTTCCTCAAGGTAAACTATAAAAACAAAAATACATTTTAAAAAGTATACTTCTTGTGGAACATTTAAATAATGGAATATTACTTAACTATAAAAAGAAACACACTTGAGTTAGTTGCAGTGAGGTGGATGAACCTAGAGCCTCTTATACAGAGTGAAGTATTAATAAGTAAGACAAAGAAAAGCATATGTTAGCACATACATATGGAATCTAGAAAAATGCCCTGATGAACCTAGTAGAAAATGTACTTGTGGACACAGTGGGGAAAAGTGAGCATGGGATGAATTGAGAAAGTGCCATTGACATATATACACTGTCATGTATAAAATATATAGTGAGAAATTGCAAAATAACATAAGCATCCCAGCTTGATGCTCTGTGAAGACCTATAGGGGTGGGATAGAGGGAGGGGAGGGCGGCTCAGGAAGGAAGGGATATGTATAAAATTATGACTGATTCACATTGTTGTATGGCAGAAACCGACACAAAATTGTAAAGCAATTTTCTACAAATTAAAAAATAAAAAAAATTTGAAAACAAAGCAGAAAAAGTATACTCTGTAAAATAACTGAGTAGTTTGTCTTCCAGTTTCTTGCACTTTAATCATACCTGATTACTTTCCTTATAAACATGTTCTTACTATTGTTGGCTGCAAATTCTAGGATAGATGTGGCCAAGTCACTTGTCTACACAATTTTAAGCTTAGTTTATATTTCAAAGGTTTAATGGCTTAGGAGGTTAGAAGGTGCCAAGAGAAAGCTATTATTTTCCAGACTGCAGATTGGAGGTGGTAAATTGGGTGTATGGAAAAAAAAATCTGACCCAAAATTATATAAATGTTATAGGGAAACTGTAACATAATATATAGTTTTTAAAAATATCATTATACTCGTCAACTGTATTTTCAGAACAAATTCAAAATAAAGCTTTATAAATGTTATGATAACATGGCCAGATATTTATTAACTCCAAGGCTTGATTACTGATTGTTTGGCCTACATTCTTATAAATCAGTTTGATAATTACACAACAGATATTAGACACAGCATTACGCAAACAGGAACCTGTGTCTCACTGACTCCAGCTGCCATTTCACCTGACTGTGTGTGTGTGTGTGGTGTCACTTTAGTCATGTCTGACTCTTTGCAATCCTATGGACTGAGCCCTCCTGGTTCCTCTCTCCAAGGGATTCTCCAGGCAAGAATACTGGTGTGGGTTTCCATTCCCTCATCTAGAAGTTCTTCCAACTCAGAGAATGAACCTGAGTCTCTTACATCTCGTGCATTGGCAGGTGGGTTCTTGACCACTGGCACCATGTGGGAAGCCCTGTGCACCTGGATAATGAAGCATAAATCAGAATAAAATATATAGACATACAATTCTGACCAAATAATAAGGTATAGCATATATGCCTTTAGTACTTTCTTTCCTAAAACCTACAAAATGGTAATGGAATTTTAATAAGTAAATTGATGGGTGTGGGGGAGGCTAGAAGTAGGTGGATGACAGGTGATTAGTAAATGGTTTAGAAGGCTGGGAGAAGCTGAATCCCAAGCTGGAAGTGAGAACACAGAGAAGCAATTCTACGTGCATCACAGGATCCCCCAAAGGTTCAAGGCTGTTGGCATCAGTTAGCTCTGAAAGTAGAAGCATAAAGATGCACTGAAAATTAAAAACAAAACAAAACTGAAAGACTGTTAAAGTGGAGTCTTACTCAATCTTATATCCCTTCCACCACTTCCTATGAATGAACAAGTACATTTTTGTGATGACAGAAGACAGAATGTTGATCCTTTGGAAAAAGTTTTTTAAAGGTATAATACTGAAGAAGGTGATACCATTCCAGCAACCTGGTGATAAAGTAAAAGCTTATATGTTGTGTAAAGAATTTGAGTTATCTCAAAAGCAGATCCATAAATAAGGTTTGACAAAGGTTTCTGTGAGGAAATCCTTGAGGATATCATGTGTTAGTAAAGATCACATGTAAAGAAGAAAAACAATCCTGTACACTTAGAAGATCTAATTAGCTTTTAGATGTCTCATCTTAAATATGAGGGGGTAGACTCAAACAGTTAGGCTCTGATAGAAATAGCAGAAAACAAACAAACAAAAAGAAAAAGAAATTTTTAAAAATGCAGTTGCCTTGAAATAAGGGCAGGTTGTTTTTAAACACTCAGATAACAAGAAATAATTGTTGGAAATTAAGACTATATAACAGACATGAAAAACTCAAGACCCACCAGTCTCTTTTGAAGCCAGTAAGAAGTTCCAGGCAAAAGATAAAATTTACAGAACACATTATGAGTTTGAATGTATAGAGAAAGGATTTACATAATAGGAGGAGGATTTAAAGTGACAGTGTCAGAAGTGCTAAGGCTAAGTCAATAACAAAAATATTAGAAAATGTTATTCCAACTGAGAATCATCATAAAAATTATGATTAAATGCACAACTTGATATTGGTCCTAGAGTCCTTGAATTCAAACACCAATCTACTGTTTCTACCTCTGTGACCTTAGACAGTTTATTGAGCCTTAGTTTCTTCACTGTAAAGTGGACATAATAGTAGCTCATTATGTACTAGCTCATAGTATTTTTGTGAATACAAAGTCAGTATATGTACAGTTATTAAAAGCTCTAAGGGGAAAACTAATAACTAATAACATTTTGAGGAAACACAGTAATCAAAATATAGTATGTTTAATATTCAAACTGTTAACACTATCTCGTTTTAGCAATAATTATAACTATGTTAGAAGATGAAGTGTGTGTGTTTGTGTATGTGTGAGAAAGAGAGAGAATTATGAGAATGAGTGTGTCAAGGGAGTAAAGGAAAGTTAAATTCTCATTTAGGAAGTCAATAGATAAAGGCTAATACTTAAAAATCAATAAGTGGTTACATAAGCATAGTATTTATCAATATGAACGTAAACACTACAGAATTAGCTAAAAGAGTTTTAAGTATTTGGCTCTGTAGAGACTTAAGTGGTTAGGACCTGCAGATGTTTTCATAATCAGCCTTGTTGAACTAATTGACTCTTTAAACTTCCTGCATGCATTTCTTTGATGAAAAATTAAGCTAACTTTAATTTTTTCAAAAAAAAAAAAGCAATATTGGTATAAATAAATGCCTACATTCTCATGCTCTCTGATATCTCTGTCTTTGCACATGGTTTTGTTTCACCTGTACTGTCCAATTTCTTGGTTTCTTTTTTCTGGCTTTTTTTCAGCAGTAAACCTGGGTCAACTCCCATTCTGGCCCAGGAAATCATTACTGAACCACCCATGAGATTTGATAGCTCTTTTATTTGCTTCTTGACTGCACCTTGAGCTTTCCTCCTTAGTGTGCTGCATTGAAATATCAATTATGTGCCTGCCTTCATTTCTAGGCTGGATGCTCATAGGAAGAACTGTTTCTTAATTGCCTCCATATTTTATACCTCAACACAGAGTAGAGCCAAGTACCTAATAACTGTTTCTTAAGTGAACTCAACTAAATCCTATGGATTGAAGTTCTAAGAAATGTATAGTGCCCAATAAAGGCATGTCCTTAGTATTTTCTGGGTGATTTCTTATAGTGAGAAAGGAGGCCAAACCTGAGTTAACAGCCTGTATGCCATGGGTTAGTTATAGGGATTGCTTGTATTCAGTATGCCAGTACTTCCAGTAGTATGCAGTACTACTAATCATAGAATCTCTGATAACTGTTCCACATTAAACTTTCTCCTCACTCCCACCTGTTTCTACACATACACGCACAATCTACATGGTTACAGTGAATGTTAATATGTCATCTTCATGGCACAGTATTGCTTAGTTGAGTGGTTCATAGATGGGAATATAACTAATTCTGGGGCATTTGGCATTTATCTTTGGAATTTTGGAACTGAATCTGAGGAAGGGAATTAAATCTCTAGGTGTGTCTGAAGCTACATCATGTAAAATTCAGAAATTTCCATCAGTCATGTTTTTGACTGCCTGAACCTAAAGAGTGGGGGAATTCAACCTTCAGATAGAAAGTAAAGAACAAAGCAAATTCATACAGCAGAAAAATCCGGAGACCTAAGGGTATTAAGTTTCTGTTTTCCATTTATTCCTAAGGCTATCTTCTTATTACTGGATTTCTTTAGACTCCTTGCTGTGATTCCTTACTTAAGTTATTTTGTATTTGGTTCCTGTGATTTACAAATACCACTTACCAACACAAAAATAATAGATAAAAGATTTACACATGGAAGTTGGGGAAAACACCATCATATAAGTTGGGTTAGCAATTTAGAGATTTGGAAGATGGCTTATTAAAATAATTACCATATGTTGAGTCCAGAGAGTATTTCTATGCTATTTTTCAGTCTTTATCTTCCACTTTCTAAAATTTCAGTAGAATATTTTTAATATATATAACTTTGCCTAAGTTGTAATAAAAGCAGTTATGGAGGAACTGGCTCTAAAATTTTAATTGAGTAGTAAAATTTGGATTGGAACTTCTTTATCCAAATCCATGATGATATTGACAGTGATGGTAACTAGAAGGAAAAAATATGACCCACTGAGGGGAAAAAAACTCACAACGTTGGAGGCATAATGTGGTGGCCCTGAGAACTCTGAGCACTGTTCAAAAATACCCGAGGGAAAGTGGGAGATGACCAAGTTTTTGACAATCTATTAAGTAGAGATTACGGCTATTAAAGTGTGATTACTTTAATCTTAGGATAGTAAGGACTGATTTGCTTCAATCTAATAAGTATTAAAAATATTTTAAAAGTTTGCAGAATATGCATATATTGCAAAGAAGCTACTCAGGAAATAATAGTTAGAGGTATGAGATCAATAGCAGCAATAGCAAAACTACTAACGAGAGAGAATCAGAATATTTAAAATAAAGACTGAGAAAAACCACCAGACTTGCTTAATTTTCTTCTCCAGAAGAAAAGGGAGGCACAGCCAGTAAAGGGTCTGCCTGCAGTGCAGGAGACCCAGGTTCAATTCCTGAGTTAGGAAGATCCTGTGGAGAAGGAAATGGCAATCCACTCCAGTATTCTTGCCTGGAAACTCCCATAAATGGAGGAACCTGACAGGCTACTGTCCATAGGGTCACAAAGAGTCAGATATGACTGAGCAACTCCCCTGCTTAATTTTCTGTTGCCGTGTAACAAATGACCACAAAGTTATTGGCATAAAACAACACTAATTCATGATCTCACAGTTTCAGTGGGTCAGGAGTCAGGGAGTCCTCTGTACAGGTCTCATAAAATGGAAACAAAATACCATCTCACCTTTGATTCTCATGTGGAGCTTGAGTTCTTCTAACCTCATTCAGCTTGTTGGTGGATTCATTTCCTTGTGATGATAGGATTGCGTTTTTTGTTGTTATAATGCTAATTTGCTAATCCCAGTAGCCTCATGGTCAGTGCATAGCATGATTTTTTTTTTTTTTGAGAGAGAGACTGTTTCAATCACCTATCATAAAATTCAGCCTCCTTGTACTGAAGAGAAGTGAGCAAGGGGTGGAATGATTGTTCAGAAATATTATACAGCAGAGGAATACATAGAGAAACTTGAAGGCTAAAGAAAACTGTGTTTGTGTTTGGGGCAATGCAATAAAGAGTTCTGTTGTTTGTTTTTTTTTACATTAAAACTGAAATAAAGAAGAATGTGTTTGCAGCAATTCAATAAACAAGAGTTCAGTTTTTCTTCCATTAGGATTGAGATGGGTAATCCACATCCAAAAAGGAATGTCAAGCACGTGAGTTTTGAGGGTGGATAGATCACACATATAGGAATGCAGTTTTCGATGGTGTGATTATTGTGCTCCAAAATTTGCAGATCATCCAGGGAGAGCATTTAGAATGAAAAGAAAATAAGCAGCCAGAGATAGCATCTTAAGGATCAATAACATTCAGCGGTTGCACAAAAGACAAGTCAAGAACAAAAGAGAGCCATAAGAAGCCGAGTTAGAAGTAAAATCAATACATTATGGTATTACAGGATCCCAGAGAAGACAGGTGTTAGAGAAAAGAGTTGTACTAGAAAAGGAGGAAATGAAGAACCCCAGAGTTAGTAGAAGGAAAGAAATCTTAAAAATTAGGGCAGAAATAAATGCAAAAGAAAAGAGACCATAGCAAAAATCAACAAAGCCGAAAGCTGGTTCTTTGAGAGGATAAATAAAATTGACAAATCATTAGCCAGACTCATCAAGAAACAAAGGGAGAAAAATCAAATTAATACAATTAGAAATAAAAATGGGAAGATCACAACAGACAACAACAGAGAAACACAAAAAATCATGAGACTACTATCAGCAATTGTATGCCAATAAGATGGACAACTTGGAAGAAATGGACAAATTCTTAGAAAGTACAACTTTCCAAAATGGAACCAAGAAGAAACAGAAAATCTTAACAAACCCATCACAAGCACGGAAATTGAAACTGTAATCAGAAATCTTCCAGCAAACAAAAGCCCAGGTCCAGACGGCTTCACAGCTGAATTCTACCAAAAATTTAGAGAAGAACTAACACCTATCCTACTCAAACTCTTTCAGAAAATTGCAGAGGAAGGTAAACTTCCAAACACATTCTATGAGGTCACCATCACCCTAATACCAAAACCTGATAAAGATGCCACAAAAAAAGAAAACTATGGGCCAATATCACTGATGAACTTAGATACAAAAATCCTTAACAAAATTCTAGCAATCAGAATCCAACAACACATTAAAAAGATCATACACCATGACAAAGTGGACTTTATCCCAGGGATGCAAAGATTCTTCAATATCCGCAAATCAATCGATGTAATATACCACATTAACAAATTGAAAAATAAAAAAACATATGATTATCTCAATAGATGCAAAGAAAGCCTTTGACAAGATTCAACATCCATTTATGATAAAAACTTTTCAGAAAACAGGAATAGAAGGAACATACTTCAACATAATAAAAGCTATGTATGACAAACCCACAGAAAACATTCTCCTCAATGGTGAAAAATTGAAAGGATTTCCCCTAAAGTCAGGAAAAGACAAGGGTGTCCACTTTCACCACTACTATTCAATATAGTTTTGGAAGTTTTGGTCACAGCAATCAGAACATAAAAAGAAATAAAATGAATCCACATTGGAAAAGAAGAAGTAAAACTCTCACTGTTTGCAGATGACATGATCCTCTACATAGAAAACCCGAAAGACTCCACCAGAAAATTACTAGAGCTAATCAATGAGTATAGTAAAGTTGCAGGACATACAATCAACACACAAAAATCCCTTGCATTCCTATACACTAATAATGAGAAAATAGAAAGATAAATTAAGGAAAGAATTCCATTCACCATTGCAACGAAAAGAATAAAATAATTAGGAATATAGCTACCTAAGAAGCAAAAGACCTATATATAGAAAACTATAAAACACTGGTGAAATAAATCAAAGATGACACAAATAGATAAAGAAATACACTATGTTCATGGTTCTGAAGAATCAATATAGTGAAAATGAGTATGCAATCTATAGATTCAACGCAATCTCTATCAAGCTACCAATGGTATTTTTCACAGAGTTAGAACAAATAATTTCACAATTTGTATGGAAATATAAAAAACCTCAAATAGCCAAAGAAATCTTGAGGAAGAAGAATGGAACTGGAGGAATCAACATGCCTGACTTCAGGCTCTACTACAAGGCCACAGTGATCAAGACAGTATGGTACTGACCTATGGAAACCTTATCTTTGGCGAAGGAGGCAAGAATATACAATAGAGAAAAGACAATCTCTTTAACAAGTGGTGCTGGGAAAACTGGTCAACCACTTGTAAAAGAATGAAACTAGAACAGTTTCTAACAGCATACACAAAAATAATCTCAAAATGGATTAAAGATCTAAATGTAAGACCAGAAACTATAAAACTCCTAGAGGAGAACATAGGCAAAACACTCTCTGACATAAATCACAGCAGGATCCTCTATGACCCACCTCCCAGAATGTTGGAAATAAAAGCAAAAATAAACAAATGGGACTTAATTAAAATTAAAAGCTTCTGCATAACAAAGGAAACTATAAACAAGGTGAAAAGACAGCCTTCAGAAAGGGAGAAAATAATAGCAAATGAAGCAATTGACAAAGAACTAATCTCAAAAATATACAAGCAACTTATGCAGCTCAATTCCAGAAAAATAAATGACCCAATCAAAAAATGGGCCAAAGAACTAAACAGACATTTCTCCAAAGAAGACATACAGATGGCTAACAAGCACATGAAAAGATGCTCAACATCATTCATTATCAGAGAAATGCAAATCAAAACCACAATGAGGTACCATTTCACACCAGTCAGAAGGCTGCAATCCAAAAGTCTACAAGCAATACATGCTGTAGAGGGTGTGGAGAAAAGGGAACCCCTCACACTGTTGGTGAGAATGCAAACTAGTACAGCCACTATGGAGAACAGTTGGAGATTCCTTAGAGAACTGGAAATAGAACTGCCTTATGACCCAGCGATCCCACTGCTGAGCATACACACCGAGGAAACCAGAACTGAAAGAGACACGTGAACCTCAATGTTCATCACAGCACTGTTTACAATAGCCAAGACATGGAAGCAACCTAGATGTCCATCAGCAGATGAATAGATAAGAAAGCTGTGGTCAATCAGTTCAGTCACTCAGTCGTGTCTGACTATTTGTGACCTCATGAATTGCAGCACGCCAGGCCTCCCTGTCCATCACCAAACCCCAGAGTTCACTCAGACTCACGTCCATCACTTCAGTGATCCCATACAGCCATCTCATCCTCTGTCATCCCCTTCTTCTCCTGCCCTCAATCCCTCCCAGCATCAGAGTCTTTTCCAATGAGTCAACTCTTCGCACACTGTGGTACATATACACAATGCAGTATTACTCAGCCATTAAAAACAATACATTTGAATCAGTTCTAATGAGGTGGATGAAACTGAAGCCTATTACACAGAGTGAAGTAAGACAGAAAGAAAAACACCAATACAATACATTAACACATTATATGGAATTTAGAAAGATGGTAACGATAACCCTGTATGCGAGACAGCAAAAGAGACACAGATGTATAGAACAGTTTTTTAAACTCTGTGGGAGAGGGAGAGGGTGGGATGATTTGGGAGAATGGCAGTGAAACATGTATAACATCATATATGAAATGAATCGCCAGTCTAGGTTTGATGCATGATACAGGATGCTTGGTGCTGGTACACTGGGATGACCCAGAAGGATGGTATGGGGATTGAGGTGGGGGGGTTAGGATGGGGAACACATGTACACCCATGGCGGATTCATGTTGATGTATGGCAAAACCAATACAATAGGAAAAAAAAAATAAAGATTATATGGTCCTCTCTGAGCAGTGTGAGTCAAGTTGGATTCTCCTATCTTTATATAGAATTTTTAATGTCATAATAAATTTAATTGGATGTGAAAAAAAGAAAAGAAAAGAAGAGAAAAGAAAAGAGTAGTAAATACTTAGAACAGAACGCTCCTGAGAGCTGACTACTGCATTTGATAGCATGCAGTCTCTAATAGCTTTGAGGAAGCAATTTCAGCAGAGCAAGAAGGATAGAACATGCTTGGAGGTGGTAAAAGATAAAATTAGAGATGAGATGTAGAAAGACTGTCTCTCTGTCTGTCTCTCTCTGAACGCTTGCAGGAGAATGGAGCTTTCATTACAGAGGTATATGATAATGAGGATTTATTTTATATTAGTTTTAATTTTCTGCAGAAGCATTAATGACTGCATTTAAGATATTCTGCTGCATCATTTATTAATTGAATAAACACAGGCAGATATTTCTAATGCTTTGTGATCAGTTTATTCAAACACCTTGGGTTGTTGTAAGAAGTAAAAGTAATAACACATATAAAACACTTAAAATGGTATCTGAAACACAAGAAGAACTCATTTATTGTTAATTATTGTTATTTTTGTTGATTACTATATCATTGTATCCTCATATCCATCTCAGTATCTTCACAGAAAATATGTTAGATATAAATTTTAATGAGCTCATAAGTAAATGACATTGAATATTTTTTCACCTTAGTTTACAAAAGATTCATGGAACCAGACTAATCTGTATTCAAGGCTGTAGTAATTGTTGTAAAATTCTGAAAATTTACTAAAAATCATTGAATTTTTTGTATAAAAGTACATATGAATATGCCTCAATAAAATTGTTAAAATCAACTTAAATGAACAAGTTGCATCCTTTGTAGGTGTAAATATGATTATGTACTTATCAAAGCAGGGTGAAGAAGCATTCTTTTGACCAAAGTTCAGGAAAACAATTTTGATGAAAGATGAGTTATATCCTCATACATTTATTTGCCTTGTGTTCAACTGAATATTCATTGAATATTTAGAAAGGACCTCATTTTAAATATATCTTTATGTAGACTATTTAATAATCACTAATTCTACATGTTACCAATTTTTGCATTTTAACAAATGAGTTTTATTAATTTACATATCATAAAATATTATTTTAAGATAGACTAGGGTCATGGCTGCTGTCTATGGGGTCGCATAGAGTCGGACACGACTGAAGCAACTTAGCAGCAGGGTCATCTTCTCAAGATGAATTTATCCATAATTCTAAAAGAAAATCAAATAGAAAATGCTAAAATTTTGTTTAGAAATTGTAATTGGGATAATATATTTTATAGGTCCCTGTGTGTTTAGAATTGGCAAATTTCTTCATGGCAATCTAGGGAGCATGGAGATATTGCAGTTTTCTTTGCATAACAGTTTCACTTAACACTATTGTTGGTGATATCCTCTGGGCTATGTATCAAATAAAGATTTATTTTGAGCTAACTTCATTCCAACAAGGATTGAAAGTGGCTGTGCCTAAATTATTGGACTATAAATTCTGTTTTTGATTGACATGCTATTGAATCACTCTATACCAATGCCATTCTCTGAATGAAATAGAAGCCATCAAAAGCTTGAAATAATTCCTAAAGCAATGCACTTATTTGGCACACTGAATTTTTTGGCTATAGTAGACATTCGTGAAGCATAATTTTATTCTATTATTTTTGTGAAAAAGGCAAAATCTAACCATTTGTTTTTCAAGCATTATACCATGTCTATTATTTTTCCAAACTAGGAGATGTAGTATTACATAATAGCAGTATAAACCATTTATAAATCCAGTTTTGTGACCTAAGAGAACTGCATTCCCAAGCTCAAATTTGTCATTAATTAGCTCTGTAAGGCTAGACAAGTTGTTAAAACTTTTGAGTCTGTTTGTAATATACCACTTGTAGTGATTATAAAAGCCATCTCATAGAATTATAGCTATTAATATAAAATATAAAACATAATGTAAAGCACTTCATAAATGATAGAGTTCAAATTAAATGTTAAATTAAGGTTAGTTTTGGTAATAACAATAAAAATTAGAAATCAGTAAGACCTAGTCCATGGTTTCTAACTAGTGTTGTGGAGAAAACTGTACTAGAATGATTATATAATTAATTCTCCATTTCTGTATCAGCTCATTAAAATTTAAATTTCAAAAAATAATCTGAATGTTTAATAACATTCCAAATATTGAAGAAGTTAGGAAAACCAATTTTAGACACATTACAGAGTCTATTTTGGGCATTTGTTACCAGATGACACCTTTCAACTTTTCAAATATAGCTTTTTATGCCAGAAGATAAAAAGATCAGCATGGTCACAGCAGCGGTCTAGAACATTTTGTGTTATAAATGAGTTTTTGACATAGTGTGACAAAAAGAAGATGAAAGAGAATGCTGTCGGCAAGGTGGCACATTTTCACCATAATCCTCCATTTGTTCTAATTCATTCATTTGTACTATAGTACTCACGTTAAGTAAAGACCAACTGATTTGTTAGTGTTGTCAAAACAAGTTAAAACAATCTGATTAATTTTAGCTTTGATTTGAAAACTACTTTATTTTTATCATGATTCTCATAAATTATATAAATAAATAGTTCTTTAGGCAAAATAGTATTTTTATCATGAAAGTTGAAAATTCATAAGGACATATGGCTACATCCATGCCACACTAGTTGGGGAAGAAGTTATGCGAGAAGAAGTTTTAAATGTTTGAGTTCAGGTAAGAATTATCAGCTCTCTTTTAGGTACATAAGAGGCTAACAAATAAAACTAGAATTGAACTCATACTCCTCTTTTTAGTCATTTTAGATTTAAATATTTCTTCCTTGATTTTTCTCCCAGGGGTGATATTATTATTCTGATAACTAAAAGAGTAAGATCCTTGAGAATATGAGATGGTGTGGAGTCCAAAGAACAAGCAGAGGAACTGAGCATGAACTGAGGATAAACACCACTTCCACTGAGAATGGAAGGAGAAAATTTAAGTCAAAAAAATCTAGTATGTTTAGTGGTTAAATTTCTTATGTGATGATCTCTCTTTCCCACTGATATTGCATTTCAATATTCAGTTCAGTTCAATTCAGTTGCTCATCGTGTTCGACTCTTTGCAACCACATGAACCACAGCACGCAAGGCTTCCCTGTTCATCGTCAACTCCCAGAGTTTACTGAAAATTATGTCCATTGCGTCAGAAATGCCATCCAGCCATCTCATCCTCTGTCATTCCCTTTTCCTCCTGCTTTCAATTTTTCCAGGAATCAGGATCTTTTCAAATGAATCAAATGAACCTTTGCATCAGGTGGCCAAAGGATTGGAGTTTCAGCTTCAGCATTGGTCCCTTGTGTATATTCAGGACTGATTTTCTCTAAGATGGACTGGTTGGATCTCCTTGCAGTCCAAGGAACTCTCAAGAATCTTCTCCAAAGCACAGTTCAAAAGCACCAATTCTTCAGTGCTAAGCTTTCTTTATAGTCCAATGCACAGAGTCAGACATGACTGAAGCAACTTGGCAGCAACAGCTCACATTCATACAGGACTACTGGAAAAAAAACCATAGCTTTGACTAGACAGAACTTTGTTAACAAAGTAATGTCTCTGCTTTTTAATAAGCTTATAGGTTGGTCAAAACTTTTCTTCAAAGGAGCAAGTGTCTTTTAATTTCATGTCTGCAGTCACCATCTACAGTAATTTTGGAGCCCCCCACAAAATAAAGTCTTTCACTGTTTGCATTGTTTCCAGATCTATTTCCCATGAACTGATGGGACCAGATGCCATGATCTTAGTTTTCTGAATGTTGAGTTTCAAGCCAACTTTTTCACTTTTCTCTTTCACTTTCATCCAGAGGCTCTTTAGTTCTTCTTCGCTTTCCGCCATAAGGGTGGTGTCATCTGCATATCTGAAGTTATTCATATTTCTCCAAGCAATCTTGATTCCAACTTATGCTTCATCCATCTTGGCATTTCTCATGATGTACTCTGCATACAAGATAAATAAGCAGAGTGACAATATACAGTCTTGAAGCACTCCTTTCCCTATTTGGAACCAGTCTGTTGTTCCATATCCAGTTCTAACTGTTGCTTCTTGACCTACATACAGATTTCTCAAGAGGCAGGCAGGCATTTCCCTCTTTTGAAGAATTTTCCAGAGTTTGTTGTGATCCACACAGTCAAAAGCTTTGTCATAGTCAATAAAGCAGAAGTAAATATTTTTCTGGAACTCTCTTGTGTTTTTGATGATCCGAGGGAAGTTGACAATTTGATCTCTGGCTCCTCTGCCTTTTCTAAATCTAACTTGAACATCTGGAAGTTAACGGTTGACATACCATTGAAGTCTGGCTTGGAGAATTTTGAGCATTATTTACTAGCATGTGAGATGAGTGCAATTATGCGGTAGTTTGAACGTTCTTGGGCATTGCCTTTCTTTGGGATTGGAATGAAAACTGACCTTCTTCAGTCCTCTTGAAGACTTTTCTTCATTGGCCACTGCTGAGTTTTCCAAATTTGCTGGCATATTGAGTGTAGCACTTGCACAGCATCATCTTTCAGGATTTGAAATAGCTCAACAGGAATTCCATTACTGCCACTAGCTTTGATTGTGGTCATGCTTCCTAAGGCCCGCTTGACTTCACATTCCAGGATGTCTGGCTCTAGGGTGGTGATCACACCATCGTGATTATCTGGGTCATGAAGATCTTTTTGGTACAGTTCTTCTGTGTGTTCTTGCCACCTCTACTTAATATCTTCTGCTTCTGTTCAGTTCAGTTTAGTTCAGTCTGTCAGTCGTGTCCAACTCTTTGCAGCCCCATGAATCACAGCACACCAGGCCTCCCTGTCCATCACCAACTCCCGGAGTTCACTCAGACTCACATCCATTGAGTCAGTGATGCCATCCAGCCATCTCATCCTCTGTCTTCCCCTTCTCCTTCTGCCCTCAATCCCTCCCAGCATGAGAGTCTTTTCCAATGAGTCAACTCTTTGCATGAGGTGGCCAAAGTACTGGAGCTTCAGCTTCAGCATTATTCCCTCCAAAGAAATCCCAGGGGTGATGTTCTTCAGAATGGACTGGTTGGATCTCCTTGCAGTCTAAGGGACTCTCAAGAGTCTTCTCCAACACCATACTTCAAAAGCATCAATTCTCGGTGCTCAGCCTTCTTCACAGTCCAACTCTCACATCCACACGTGACCACTGGAAAAACCATAGCCTTGACTAGATGGACCTTTGTTGGCAAAGCAATGTCTCTGCTTTTGAATATGCTATCTAGGTTGGTCATAACTTTCCTTCCAAGGAGTAAACATCTTTTAATTTCATTGCTGCAATCACCATCTGCAGTGATTTTGGAGCCCCCCCCCAAAATAATAATAATAAAGTCTGACACTGTTTCTACTGTTTCCCCATCTATTTTCCATGAAGCGATGGGACCGGATGCCATGATCTTCGTTTTCTGAATGTTGAGCTTTAAGCCAACTTTTTCACTCCCCACTTTCACTTTCATCAAGAGGCTTTTTAGTTCCTCTTCACTTTCTGCCATAAGGGTGGTGTCGTCTGCATATCTGATATTTCTCCTGGCAATCTTGAATCCAGCTTGTGATTCTTCCAGCCCAGCGTTTCTTATGATGTACTCTGCATAGAAGTTAAATAAGCAAGGTGACTATATACAGCCTTGACGTACTCCTTTTCCTATTTGGAACCAGTCTGTTGTTCCATGTCCAGTTCTAACTGTTGCTTCCTGACCTGCATATAGGTCGATACAGTTTCTGTCCTTTATTGTGCCAATCTTCGCATGAAATGTTCCCTTGGTAGCTCTAATTTTCTTGAAAAGATCTCTAATCTTTCCCATTCTGTTGTTTTCCTCTATTTCTTTGCATTGATCACCGTTTTGTTTCATCGATCTACTCTTATTCAAACTGCACCAGGAAAGTCAATCACAGGAGACATTTCTCCCTAAACCCAAGTTTCACAACCAAGGCTACAATCGAGGTTATACAGAAGTATACCTTGGATCCATGAAGAAAACTATTTGAAACTTAAAGCTGATGTGTCATGTCAGATGTCTCACATTCAGAACAGATGCATAAAGGCTTGTGAAATTAATATATTTGTTATAAGAAAATATTAACATGAGAGGTAGGAGTTTAATTTTGCTTTTGTTCATTGTTGTTTACCTGGTATTAAATAATTTAAAATATCATTGCATTACTAAAACAAATAAAAATATCATATTGAAAAATATTATACAATGTGATATTTTATGTGATATTTTAATACTCAAAATCAAAGTAATAAAGTCAAATAGTACTTGTGATTCACTGTGACCAAGAAGCTCCTGGATATGCTTTTATTCTTTGCTGAAAATAGTTCAACAGAAATGCTTTAGAGATGCCAGTCTGGAGCATCTCAGCTATGTCTTAGAAATCTTCAACATCTGATCTTTAAACAGGGTTCATATTTGTTTTCTATTTGGGAACAAGTTGATTAAAGAGCTTTGGTTATAAAAACCATATTCCTTGAGTGAACTGGGATGAAATGAGAAGATATTTCGCTTAGTGATATAAGCCAGCCACAGAAAGGTAAACGCTGCATGATCTTATTCATATGTGGAATCTAAAATAGTCACACTCATAGCAGCAGAGTGCAGAATGGTGGTTGTCAAGGGCAGAAGGTGGGGAGAATGAAAAGATGTGGTCAAAGGATGTAAACTTTCAGTTATGCAAGATGAATGAGTTTAGAGACCTAATGTAAAGCATGGTCATAGCACATCTTAAATCTTCTCAAAATATAAATACCATGGTAACTATGTGATAGAAAAGTTATTTAGGGCCTCCGCGGCAGCCCGGTCGCCGGCTCCCCGCGCCCGGCCCTCCGCGGTGAAATCCGCTGCGGTGGCCGCCGTTTTCAGCGCCGGGCACCTTACTTTCAAGGCCAGAAAACGAAGAAAACCGAGGAAACCCTCGCTCCCCGATTCCTATATCCTGCCCGCGCCAGAGGTGTTTTTCGAAGTCACGGTGCCCAAGTGAGGAGGTTCCACGTGTGAAGAGCCACCCGACTGCCGTAGGATCATAAATTGTAGAGATCAATACTCTCTCGCATTAAGATTCAGGAGGTGTTAGAAGTAGGCCTTTGTGTGATGTCCTTGGCTTAATGAGCAGATGACAGGGACTTTGGCGTCCCTTGGGTCTCAGATTGATGAGTTCCAGGGTTTCTCCTGTGAAAAGAAGAGAGGCGAAAAGCAAAGGAGAAAAGGAAAGATATAAGCATCTGAATGCAGAGTTCCAAAGAATAGCAAGAAGAGATAAGAAAGCCTTCTTCAGCGATCAATGCAAAGGAATAGAGGAAAAGAACAGAATGGGAAAGACTAGAGATCTCTTCAAGAAAATTAGAATACCAAGGGAACATTTCATGCAAAGATGGGCTTGATAAAGGACATAAATGGTCTGGACCTAACAGAAGCAGAAGATATTAAGAAGAGGTGGCAAGAATACATGGAAGAACTGTACAAAAAAGATCTTCATGACCCAGATAATCATGATGATGTGATGACTAATCTAGAGCCAGATATCTTGGAATGTGAAGTCAAGTGGGCCTTAGAAAGCATCACTACGAACAAAGCTAGTGGAGGTGATGGAATTCCAGTTGAGCTGTTTCAAATCCTGAAAGATGATGCTGTGAAAGTGCTGCACTCAATATGCCAGCAAATTTGGAAAACTCAGCAGTGGCCTCAGGACTGGAAAAGGTCAGTTTTCATTCCAATTCCAAAGAAAGGCAATGCCAAAGAATGCTCAAACTACCGCACAATTGCACTCATCTCACATGCTAGTAAAGTAATGCTCAAAATTCTCCAAGCCAGACTTCAGCAATATGTGAACCGTGAACTCCCTGATGTTCAAGCTGGTTTTAGAAAAGGCAGAGGAACCAGAGATCAAATTGCCAAATCTGCTGGATCATGGAAAAAGCAAGAGAGTTCCAGAAAAACATCTATTTCTGCTTTATTGACTATGCCAAAGCCTTTGACTATGTGGATCACAATCAACTATGGAAAATTCTGAAAGAGATGGGAATACCAGACCACTTGACCTGCCTGTTGAGAAATCTGTATGCAGATTAGGAAGCAAAAGTTAGAACTGGACATGGAACAACAGACTGGTTCCAAATAGGAAAAGGAGTACGTCAAAGCTGTATATTGTCACCCTGCTTATTTAACTTATATGCAGAGTACGTCATGAGAAACGCTGTACTGGAAGAAACACAAGCTGGAGTCAAGATTGACAGGAGAAACATAATAACCTCAGATATGCAGATGACACCACCCTTACGGCAGAAAGTGAAGAGGACCTAAAAAGCCTTTGATGAAAGTAAAAGAGGAGAGGGAAAAAGTTGGCTTAAAGCTCAACATTCAGAAAACGAAGATCATGGCATCTGGCGCCATCACTTCATAGGAAATAGATGGGGAAACAGTAGAAACAGTGTCAGACTTTGTTTTTTTGGGCTCCAAAATCACTGCAGATGGTGACTGCAGCCATGAAATTAAAAGATGCTTACTCCTTGGAAGAAAAGTTATGACCAACCTAGATAGTATATTCAACAGCAGAAACATTACTTTGCTGACTAAGGTCCATCTAGTCAAGGCTATGGTTTTTCTTGTGGTCATGTATGGATGTGAGAGTTGGACTGTGAAGAAGGCTTAGCGCTGAAGAATTGATGCTTTTGAACTGTGGTGTTGGAGAAGACTCTTGAGAGTCCCTTTGACTGCAAGGAGATCCAACCACTCCATTCTGAGGGAGATCAACCCTGGGATTTCTTTGGAAGGAATGATGCTGAAGCTCCAGTACTTTGCCACCTTATGCGAAGAGTTGACTCATTGGAAAAGACCCTGATGCTGGGAGGGATTGGGGGCAGGAGGAGAAGGGGACGACAGAGGATGAGATGGCTGGATGGCGTCACTGACTCAATGGACGTGAGTCTGGGTGAACTCCGGGAGTTGGTGATGGACAGGGAGGCCTGGCGTGCTGCAATTCATGGGGTCGCGAAGAGTAGAACACGACTGAGCGACTGGACTGAACTGAACTGAACTTGCTCGACATAGTGTGACTCATAAAAGAGAAAATTCTGATAGTAGCCTTTGCAATGGAGCCCACAGCCAGAAGTTGAACTTCATACATCTATATCCACATGGGGAGATAACTTCAAGTACCAGGTATGTGAGAAGCTTTCAGGAACTAGTATATATTTTCTCACCTTTGCAGGACCTTCCCTTGACCTGAGACGTAACATTGCCAGTGTCTGTTGCAGAACCTGTCACACTTCTACCAGCAGTCAGGCCTCATACTGTGTAGCTTTTATTCCCAATGTACTCAGGTGAGGGGTCACTTTCCTGTTTCCTGGAAGAAATGATGAGTGATATGAACCTAGTGGGGATCCTCATTTCCTACCCGCTGGTGGTTTCAGTGTGGACATGACCCAGCTCCTGCAGAAATGATCTGAGCTAGAATCTGCTGTAATTTCCCAAAGTTTTCTGTTTTCCATGGACAGCATTGACTCTGCATGAATTAGCTGAAACAGATTTCTCCAGCCTCGGAATCACCCAACCTGGGAACTGCCTGCACCACACTATCTGGCTTGTGCAATGAAAAAGGCTTATTATAAAAGCCTTTACTCTGTACTGTTCACCCAGTGGGGTTGATTGAGAAAAAGAAATGGGCTTTCAGGAAACAGGACTCAGAGCACATTTCTTCCCTTCACACCTACAAAGGTTCTGATTGCTTTACATAGTTAGGAATAAAACTAGGACGGTTTCATAAAGACAAATGAGCCTGTCTTCCTATATCTACCAATAATTTTTTAAAATTTACTGTAAGAGCAGTGAAGTTTAGTATGGAGTTGAGAAGAAGTCCTGTGACTCATGAAGCTAGGCCATGGAGATACTAAATTCTAACATACTGAATTTCTGAGTTTGGCATAATTACTCAAAATCTGTTTCTCATGTTGATAACCTATAAAATAGTAATTTTATTAACTTTTAGAGTTGTGTTAAGTTCAAATTTCCAAAAGTCCAAATTTCCAAATTTTGTTAATGTTAAGAATTTGTGTATAAAAATACAGAAAAAAGTTAAAAAAAAAAGTTATTTAATTTGACTGTGGTGATCTTTTCACCATGTATACACATATCAAAACATCAAGCTGTACACCTTAAATATACACAATTTTATATGTCAAATATGTCTCAATAAGGTTGTTTAGAAAATGTAAACAGTACGTTTAAAAACAAAAAAAGAATAAAAATATTTAAAAACTCAGTTATTTTGTGTTACTATTATTGTTAACTTGAGAAACCTAACTCAGTCTATAAATTACATGGACTATACAGTCTTCTCCTCACAAAAGTCAACTCTCATGAGACAAAGGAAATTAAACGCATTTTATATTTATGTCTATCAAATTTAATATGTTTTCTTAATGCAAGTTAATAGACATTTGTTGTTGTTGGACAAGAGTTTGAGCAAGCTCTGGAGTTGATGATGGACAGGGAAGCCTGGCATGCTGCAGTCCATGGGATTACAAAGAATCAGACACGATTGAGCAACTGAACTAAACAATTGTTTTTTAGTTGCTAAGTCATGTCTGACTCTGTATCCGCATGGACTGTAGCCTGCCAGTTCCTCTGTTCACGGAATTTTTCAGGCAAGATTACTGGAGTGGATTGCCATTTCCTTCTCCAAGGAATCTTCCTGAGCCAGGGATCTAACTCACATCTCATGCATAGGCAGGTGGATTTTTTACCACTGAACCACTAAGGAAGCCTAATAAGCTTTATTGAGCACCTAATTTTTTCACAAGTTTCATACTAGCCTCTAGGAGTGGGATATGATAAATGCTCTAGTGGGTTTGCCCATCTAATGTGAAATTTATGTTTGTCTTAATAGATGAGAATAAATTAAGAAACACTTTATGATTAAAAATAAAAAGAAAACATTCCTGAAAATTTCTGAAATTGTGGATGGGGATGTTTAATGGGTTTTCACAAAAAGAATCAGAATATCCACATGTCTGTTTAATGGGGGAAAAAAAAAAACCTGTCAAATCTGATCCCAATTAGAAGTGACTGTTTCCACCCACTGAAAGAATTATAATTCTCATTCCTTCATCACAGCACAGCAGAAAATCTAGTGCATAAAAATAGATAGCATATTCAGGGAAGGGAAAGGGAGACATAGTGTCAGAGACAGACAGATAGAAACCAACAGCTCAGTGTCAACTTAGGAAAAGCAGCCAGCAAATAGGCCTTCCTAATAGAGTGGTGTCAAGTAAAGTTTAAGAAAATTATTGAGTACAAGCCAACATAATGTCAGCAGCACAAAACCAGCATAATAGAGTTTATTTTCTAGGGCAAATATTCTATGAGACACATAGTAGAGTCAGTAGAACATGGACAGAAAGGAATTGATTAAGATGCTCTTGGGCCAAACAGACCAAAGAACCACCTGGCTCTTCAGGTGACTTTGAAGCATGTGTTCACTGTTACTATTCAATGCATCTGTGTGCATATAACTAAGTAGATAAATAGACATCTTTCTATCATCTTCATGCTATAGTTCAATTAGTTTGCTTATTTCTAACAAATCTTTTTATTCTCTGTAAAAAACTGAACAGGTTTAATAAACCCGAATATGGGTTGGATCTGCCCTGTTAATGTCAAGAACTGAATGAGAGAAGCCAGGTAAATCAAGCCTCTTAAATATGCTATCATAATGCAATTAAATTTTTTCTCTCTTAATGTGCTACACATTCTATTTTAGCTAAACAAATGCTTTTTCTATTAGATATAATTCATTTTAAATTCTCTGGCTCCTAAAATGTCTATTCTAAGTGACTTTCCTATCAATTTTTTAAAGTTGGTTTGTTTCATATGAAGTTGTCTATTTCTGAATTTCTATCTTTGTGGTAGGATATCTAATACCTTCCTGTCCACACAGGGTAAGCTGGATAAGACATATGTGCTTAGTTTATGAAATGGGATATGCCTTGTCACAGGCAGCTTGAGTGAAGCATCTTAAACTGGCATTCATGCAATTGAACAGCAGTCATTCCCTGCTTGAGGCAATATATGGCTTATTTTGCTTCCATTCTTGGTGGCAGCACTTCTTAGGGAAGCTTTCTGAGGAACGATGACCATTAATATAAATTTGAAGTCAGAAAAAAGATGATCATGGAAAATTTCTATGCTGTGCCAGCATGCTCTGACAGACCTCTGTGATTTAGCATCCTTTTCTAACAGTATGAATTATAATTAAATCATAGACATATGGAAGGCAGCTAAATGTCCTTTGAGCTGTCTACATAGGGAGGAGGAGGTATGAAAATAAAGAAATGGAAAAGTGTTTCTAAAACCATCATCAGAGGCGAAATGGCAGGACAATGCTATGGGTGGATGCTAGTCAACTTTTGGTCCAGAGAGAATAGTGTCACGGGAGAATAGAGTCTTTCCAGGAGGTCAGCATCCTGCCGCCCCTTCACCAATGACCATCCTGACAACAACCTCAACCTTTATGACCTCCACTACCTGATTTGTTTATTGGACTCAAAAAAAAAAAAAAAAAAAAACCAAACAAACAAAAAAAAACTCAAAGGATATACATGTCAGAAAACCACATGTAATATGTCAACCTGGATTTCCAGATGAATGCAATCCTGGGGTGAAAGTTTGCAGCCAGCCCTCTTAGGGAAGAGGTGATGATCTTCCACATTAAGTGTCTTCCTGGGAAGGAGGGGTTCTGGGTGGTGACAGGGTGCTAGTGCCAGATGTGTGAAGCAGCTCCATGAAGCCTTGCACATCCCCGTGTTTGCTTTCTTCTATCTGGGAACAGAAATGACTGTTTACCAACCCACTTTGTCACCTGGTTGATGAGTTGAATAAAGGGAGTCATACAAATTCTTCCCCCCCAGTGCATACAAAAAATGTTATCTTTATCCTGTACTGTAGTCCACTCAGTGTGTAATAGCATTATGTCTAAAAAATACACACACTTTAATTAAAAAAATACTTTATTGCTAAAAAAATATGCTAACCCTGAGCATTCAGTGAGCCATAATCTTTTTACAATAGTATCTTCAAAGATCACTGAACTCAGATTACCATAATGAATATAACAATGATGAATTCTGAGAATTGCTAGACTGTGTCACAGAGACATGAGGTGTGCAAACGCTGTTGGAAAAAGGACAAGAACACATTTGCTAAATGTACAGTTGCCACAAACATTTAATTTGTAAACCACCCAATATCTGTGAAGTGAAACAAGGCAGAGCACAATAAAACGGCTATGCCTATATACATTTATTATGTGATGATTTCTTTAAAGTCAGTGATCCCTGAAAGGCTGCAAATTCTTCTTTTGCAGTTTTCTGTCTCCAGTCATTTGCACCTTACCTACCACATAGTATAGACACTCAGTAATTATTTTCAGAAGATGAAACATAACATAAATCAGTTTTATTCAGATATATAATTTTGTGGCCTTCTAATATTATTGTCAAATTCAAACTTAAATTGAAGAAAGTAGGGAAAACCACTAGACCATTCAGGTATGACCTAAATCAATTCCCTTATGATTATACAGTGGAAGTGACAAATAGATTCAAGGGATTAGATCTGACAGACAGAGTGCCTGAAGAATTATGGACAGAGGTTCATTACATTGTACAGGAGGCAGGGATCAAGACTATCCCAAAGGAAAAGAAATCCAAAAAGGCAAAATGGTTGTCTGAGGAGGCCTTACAAATAGCTGTGAATAAAAGAGAAGCAAAAGGCAATGGAGGAAAGGAAAGATATACATATTTGAATGCAGAATTCCAAAGAATAGCAGGGAGATATAAGAAAGACTTCCTCAGCAATCAATGCAAAGAAATAGAGGGAATAAAAGAATGGGAAACTCTAGAGATCTCTTCAAGAAAATTAGAGAACCAAGGGAATATTTCATGCAAAGATGGGCACAATAAAGGACAGAAACTATATGGACCTGACACAAGAAGAAGATATTAAGAAGAGGAATGTGAAGTCAAGTGGGCCTTAGGAAGCATCACTATGAACAAAGCTAATGAAGGTGATGGAATTCCAATTGAGCTATTTCAAATCCTAAAAGATGAGTGAAGAGAAACTAAAAAGCCTCTTGATGAAAGTGAAAGAGGAGAGTGAAAAAGTTGGCTTAAAGCTCAACATTCAGAAAACTAAAATCATGGCATCTGGTCCCATCACTTCATGGGAAATAGATGGGGAAAGAGTGGAAAAAGTGGCTGACTTTATTTCTGGGTTCCAAAATCACTGCAGATGATGATTGTAGCCATGAAATTAAAAGATGCTTACTCCTTGGAAGGAAAGTTATGACCAACCTAGATAGCATATTAAAAAGCAGAGACATTACTTTGCCAACAAAGGTCCATCTAGTCAAGGCTATGGTTTTTCCAGTAGTCATGTATGGATATTAGAGTTGGAGTGTGAAGAAAGCTGAGCACCGAAGAATTGGTGCTTTTGAACTGTAGTGTTGGAGAAGACTCTTGAGAGTCCCTTGGACTGCACACAGGTCAAACCAGTCCATCCTAGAGGAGATCAGTCCTGAGTGTTCATTGGAAGGTCTGATGCTTAAGCTGAAACTCCAATACTATGGCCACCTCATGTGAAGTATTGACTCACTGGAGAAGACTCTGATGCTGGGAGGGATTGGGGGCAGGAGGAGAAGGGGATGACAGAGGATGAGATGGCTGGATGGCATCACCGTCTCGATGGACATGAATTTGGGTAAATTCTAGGAGTTGGTGATGGACAGGGAGGCCTGGTGTGCTGCGATTAATGGGGTCGCAAAGAGTCGGACATGACTGAGCAACTGAACTGAACTGAAAAGATGATGCTGCGAAAGTGCTTCACTCAGTATGCTAGCAAATTTGGAAAGTTCAGCAGTGTCCACAGGACTGCAAAAGGTCAGTTTTCTTCCAACTCAAAAGAAAGGCAATGCCCAAGAATGTTCAAACTACTGAACTATTGCACTATGTCACCTGCTAGCAAAGTAATGTTCAAAATTCTTGAAGCAAGGCATCAACAGTACATCAGCTGTGAACTTCCAGATGTTCAAGCTGGATTTAGAAAAGGCAGAGGAACCAGAAATCAAATTGGCAACATCTGCTGGATCATCAAAAAAGCAAGCGAGTTCCAGAAAAACATCTAGTTCTGCTTTATTGACTATGCCAAAATCTTTGACTGTGTGGATCACAACAAACTCTGGAAAATTCTTCAAGAGATGAGAATACCAGACCACCTGACCTGCCTCTTGAGAAATCTGTATGCAGATCAGGAAGCAACAGTTGGACATGGACATAGAACAACAGACGGTCTCCAAATCAGGAAAGAAGTAGGTTAAGGCTGTATACTGTTACCCTGCTTATTTAACTTATTTTCAGAGTACATAATGTGAAATGCCAGGCTGGATAAAGCACAAGCTGGAATCAAGATAGCCGGGAGAAATACCAATAACGTCAGATATGCAGATGACATCACCATTATGGCAGAAACTGAAGAAACACTGAAGAGCCTCTTGATGAAAGTGAAAAAAGAGCATGAAAAAGTTGGCTTAAAACTCAACATTCAGAAAACTAAGATCATGGCATCTGGTACCATTACTTCATGGCAAATAGATGGGGAAATAATGGAAACAGTGACAGATTTTATTTTGGAGGGGTTCAAAATCACTGCAGATGGTGACTGCAGCCATGAAATTAAAAGACGCTTGCCCCTTGGAAGAAAAGCTATGACCAACCTAGATAGCATATTCAAAAGCAGAGACACTACTTTATCAAAAAAAAAGTCCATCTAGTCTAAGCTATGGTTTTTCCAGTGGTCATGTATGGATGTGAGAGTTGGACTATACAGAAAGATGAGCACCAGAGAATTGATGCTTTTGACCTGTGGTGTTGGAGAGGACTCCTAAGTGTCTCTTGGACTGCAAGGAGATTTAACAGTCCATCCTAAAGGAAATCAGTACTGAATGTTCAGTGGAAGGACTGATGTGGAAGTTGAAACTTCAGTACCTCGGCCATCTGATGTAAAGAACCGACTCATGGAAAATGCCCTGCTTTGGGAAAGATTGAAGGTGGGAGGAGAAATGGACAACAGAGGATGAGATGTTTGGATGGCCTCACCGACACAATGGACATGTAGTTTGAGTAGCCTCTAGGTGTTTGTGATGAATAGGGAAGCCTGGCGTGCTGCAGTCTATGAGGTCGCAAAGAATTGGACACGACTGAGTGACTGAACTGAAGTGATCAGAGAAATCAGAGAAGGGTGGGCATTCTGAGCTGCAGAGGCATTGATATATTCCTTTAAACTGATTCTGTCAAAGTTTGACTAGAGATAGGAAAGCCTACACAGATAGGAGTCCTTTTGCAGAAGGCGACTTGCTGAAGTGTTTGGACTTTTACCCAGTAACAGAGTCATTGAAGAATTTCAAGAAGGGATTTGCATGATAATATTAGACTTTAGAATCATTTCCCGGTAGCAATATAGAAGGTGTATTCGAGGCAACTGAGCATAAGAGAGAAAGATAGGTACAGACACTATTGTGATGTTTCAGATGATAAGTCATAGCACAGTGACATGGCAGAGAATTCAAGATTAATTTGGAATGTGAATGTAACAGTCAAGTAAGTTTGCTTAAATGTAGGGATGAGGCAGAGAATGGAGACAGAATGATGGCCTGATTTTGGCTTGGTGTATGGAGTAAGTATTAAGGAGGATAAGAGGTTTGGGGATTGATAGAAGATAAAATCAATAACACTAAGCTTATGCTTTCAAAATATCCATCACTCTGAGTTTACAGCCAAAGAGTGAAGGACAGTACTGTGTTCGTGAGCATCTTTTCTTGTATATTAATTTGTGCTCATATGACAACAAAACATGATAATGATTTAAAGTTTAAAGAGAATCAAGAGACTCTGTTCTTGTGGAAAAGACTTAATCTTTGTATAAGACGACTCGTATTTAAATTCAGCTCTATTTTCTACTATGTTCAGTTCAGTTACTTAGTCGTGTCTAACTCTTTGCGACCCCATGAATCGCAGCACGCCAGGCCTCCTTGTCCATCACCAACCCCTGGAGTTCACTCAGACTCACGTTCATCGAGTCAGTGATGCCATCCAGCCATCTCATCCTCGGTTATCCCCTTCTCCTGCTGTCCCGAATCCCTCCCAGCATCAGAGTCTTTTCCAATGAGTCAACTCTTCACATGAGGTGGCCAAAGTACTGGAGCTTCAGCTTTAGCATCAGTCCTTCCAATGAACACCCAGGACTGATCTCCTTTATAATAGACTGGTTGGATCTCCTTGCAGTGCAAGGGACTCTCAAGAGTCTTCTCCAACACCACAGTTCAAAAGCATCAATTCTTCAATGCTCAGCCTTCTTCACAGTCCAACTTTCGCATCCATACATGACCACTGGAAAAACCATAGCGTTGACTAGATGGACCTTAGTCGGCAAAGTAATGTCTCTGCTTTTCAATATACTATCTAGGTTGGTCATAACTTTTCTTCCAAGGAGTAAGCTTCTTTTAATTTCATGGCTGCAGTCACCATCTGCACTGATTTTGGAGCCCCAAAAAATAAAGTCTGACACTGTTTCTACTGTTTCCCCATCTATTTCCCATGAAGTGATGGGACCGGATGCCATGATCTTCATTTTCTGAATATTGAGCTTTAAGCCAACTTTTTCGCTTTCCTCTTTCACTTTCATCAAGAGGCTCTTTAGTTCCTCTTCACATTCTGCCATAAGGGTGGTGTCATCTGCATATCTGAGGTTATTGATATTTCTCCCAGCAATCTTGATTCCAGCTTGTGTTTCTTCCAGTCCAGCGTTTCTCATGATGTACTCTGCATATAAGTTAAATAAGCAGGGTGACAATATACAGCCTTGACGTCCTCCTTTTCCTATTTGGAACCAGTCTGTTGTTCCATGTCCAGTTCTAACTGTTGCTTCCTGACCTGCATACAGATTTCTCAAGAGGCAGGTCAGGTGGTCTGGTATTCCCATCTCTTTCTGCTT
>SJXQ01012611.1:108720-256193 GCA_006408695.1 Aepyceros melampus
GTGCAGCACTTTCACAGCATCATCTTTCAGGATTTGAAACAGCTCAACGGGAATTCCATCACCTCCACTAGCTTTGTTCATAGTGATGCTTTCTAAGGCCCACTTGACTTCACATTCCAAGATGTCTGGCTCTAGATTAGTCATCACATCATCATGATTATCTGGGTCATGAAGATCTTTTTTGTACAGTTCTTCTGTGTCTTCTTGCCACCTCTTCTTAATATCTTCTGGTTCTGTTAGTTCCATACCATTTCTGCCTTTATCGAGCCCATCTTTGCATGAAATGTTCCCTTGGTATCTCTAATTTTCTTGAAGAGATCTCTAGTCTTTCCCCTTCTGTTCTTTTCCTCTATTCCTTTGCATTGATCGCTGAAGAAGGCTTTCTTATCTCTTCTTGCTATTCTTTGGAACTCTGCATTCAGATGCTTATATCTTTCCTTTTCTTCTTTGCTTTTCACCTCTCTTCTTTTCACAGCTATTTGTAAGGCCTCCCCAGACAGCCATTTTGCTTTTTTGCATTTCTTTTCCATAGGGATGGTCTTGATCCCTGTCTCCTGTGTGCAACTTTGCAAAAATTGTGTAACTTAATCAGAATTCAGTTTCTTTGTATGGGAAATGAATATAATTATCACAAGCTAATGACGTTGATGTAAGAATGAAATAGGAAAATATAAATGCTTGCCAAGCCCAATATCATATATATGATGCAGCTTAATAAAATTTAATTTGCCAGTATAAACATAGGAATAAATATATGTACCAAGAGATATTTGTCTTATTATTTCATGAGATTGGGTATGGGTGGAAATAATTAGAACAGGCTTCATTTGTTGAGTAAATAGTTTAGGCTAATAATTCTAATATATTATTTATCTATATAAATTCAATTAAGGTTTACAATGGCCTTATTGAGGTAAATATTATTACTCCCATTTTAATAATTCTGTGGATTATGAATTTATAATAAATACCAATACTAGGAAAAGAACCTACATTTTCCTCACTCTAGACTGAATATAATAATGTATGAGGAAGGAGGAGGGAGGGGGTTCAGGATGGGGAACACGTGTATACCTGTGGCGGATTCATGTTGATGTATAGTAAAACCAATACAATATTGTAAAGTAATTAACCTCCAATTAAAATAAGTAAATTCATTTAAAAATTCTAAAAAATGAGGTCTGACATGTATATCATGAATATCAGTACAGAAAAGGGAAGAAGCAGCAATACTGAATAAATCACCCTGGAAACTGCAAATATGGACAATCCTGACCCTCCATTCTCATTCCATCATGCAATCATCATTAATACTATACAGAGGCCACTAAAAGTATGCAGAAAGGAAGAATTTAAATTGATTCCAAGATGTTCTCAGTCATGCCATACTAGGCATAAAACCAAAGGAATGAAGAGATTTCCTAGAAAGAAACATCTGCTTTTAGATCAAAATGCCTAAAGATAACACCTATCTCAGTATCAGCAGCATGGGACTATCTAAAAGACACTGAGTTTGGCGCTCTATTTATACTACTTCTAGTAAGCAGTGCTATTTTGGATTAGTTGTCTAGTCTTTTTGAGTGTTAACTTCCTCATCTATAACACAAACACAGCAAAATGAAAAAAAAAGTTTTAATAATTTCTTACACATTTAGTGTGACTATTATACCATGAAGCCTATGGCTAAGTCGTAAAGAATCTGCCTGCAAATTCAGGAGATGCAGCTTCAGTCCCTGGGTCTGGAAGATCCCCTGGAGAAGGAAATGGAACCCACTCCAGTATTCTTGCTTGGAAAATCCCATGGACAGAGGAGACCGGTGGGTTGTACTCCACATGGTCACAAACAGTCCAATATGAATAAGTGCACACACACCACACACACACACACACACAAATTATATAACATAAACATATGTAAAAATTGGATGTGTATAGTCAAAGTGTTTTTTAAGTGAAAATTAATTCTTTGGTTTATAGAAAGAAAAATAATTCCTATAAGTACTGATTTAAACAAATAACATGTGCTTGTTTCCATAAAGTAAGTAAAATGCATTGAGATGCCGACAAAATTTAAATTGTACTGTAGGTACTCAAGCTGTGTCACAAGATGTTATCAATAAGCAGTTTACAATGATAATTTGGTTCAACTGATCGATGCAAAATTTGCTTACTGTGTTTAATTTACTTGGTTTGGATTTAGAGTCTGTTTGTAGATCAGTAATAGTAAATTGTCAATCAATAAAGCTACTCTATCCCTCATCTTGAAAATAACATCTATGCACCCAGTTCAGTTAGGCTGTTTTATCCAGTCAGAAAAGGTGGAATCCTTCAGTGATCTCACTGAGGCCAGTGTCCTAACGCTTTATTAACATTAAAAGCCCTCTGCAGTCTGGCAGAAAATCTCAGTTCCTGCCAATGGCATTAGTATTCTACTACAGAAAATGGAAAACAGTGTAGTTTGCTTTATAGCTTGAGAGGCGGTGACCTGAAAACCACAAAACTCACAGTTTTTTTTTTTTTTTTTCCTCCAGTATGTTTTGGTAAATGCTAGGACCATGTCTAAATGTGGGAGTTTGGACAGGCAGAATGAAATCATTAAGAGTTTTTTGATGCTTAAGAGATAAAACTTCCCCAAGAACAAGTCCACTCCATGAAGCACCTGCCAGAATTTTAACCTGAAAAGGAAAGCAAATTAAAGAGCCAAAACATCTAAAGGGATGAACTTTCAAGCCAGATTAGAGAGAAGTATGGCATGTCAGGAGGAGCCCTTGTGGAAAAAAAAAAAAAAATCAAAACAGAGAAAAATCCCAGAGTCTCACAGTGCAAAAAACACTATCTTTTGTTCCCTATGTTTCCACTAACTTTGAAAAAAATTTAGTCATTATTTATTCAATTATTCCATCATCCTCCTTTGTAGGATTCCAATTAGAGATGGTAGACAGATTTTTTCCCCCACATGTCACTGTGTCTGTTTTATTTTGTCATTTTTCTGTGTTCAAGTTTACATCATTTGTATTGTTAGGAAATCAAATTCACTATTTATTTGTTGCTGTTTTCTGTAGTGTCCAGTCAGTCCTAAAGCCTATCCAGGGAATTTTTAATTTCAGTAACTATTTTTCAACTTCAGGTGTTCCGTTTGGTTCCTATTTCTGTTGCTTTGCTTATATATAATTATATATTTATCATGAAACATTATTTACTATATTTTTATAGTTGCATTTAAATTCTTATCTGATAATTCCATCATCTATTTTACTTATGAGCCAGCTTCTTTTGTCTGATTTTTCCCATCTGCTTTTGGGTCATAAAATTTTGCTTCTCCTGTTTCTAGCTTTTTAATTTTTAATTGTATTGGAGTAAAGTTGATTTACAATGTTGTGTTAGTTTCAGGTGTACACCAAAATGAATGACACAAATGAACTTAGTTATATACAAAATAGAAAAAGACACACAGACCTCAAAATCAAACTTATGGTTATCAAAGGGGAGATATGGAGAAAAGTGATAAATCAGGATTATATATGGGTTTCATATATACACACAGTACTATGTATAACTCAGTGGACATGTGCTTGAGTAAACTTTGGGAGTTGGTGATGGACAGTGAGGCCTGGGATGCTGCAGTCCATGGGGTTGCAAAGAGTCGGACATGACTGAGCCACTGAATTGAACTGATGTATAAAATCCATGTTTCTAGCTTCTGATTGAATGCTTAACTCTGTAAACTTCGAGTTGTTCGGTGGTAAGTTCTGTCTTCTTTCTTTAAATATTGTCATACATTGTTTTGCTCAGTAGCTAAATATTATGTTTGTAGGAAGCTTATTTCCTGCTGCTTTCACTATTTTTTAAGGCTCTTATTCTAGGGCTGGTTTATCCCTACTACTGAAGCATAGTCCTTATGGAGAATCTTCTGAATTACCAGAGTGTTTAATGAGATCTCTATATCCTGGTGACTTAGAACTTAAAACATTTTTAGCAATGTGTAAAGGTCTGAGAATTGTTCAGCTTACAACTCACTAGTGGCCCTTGCCTGGTCTTGTGGAGTTTCAACTTTTGCCTAGCAGTTTAGCATTAACGGACTTGCATGGTGCATGTGGGGTTCTTTTCTGCATAGTTCCATCATCAACTTCACCTCAGTCTCCTTGAAGTCCAGCCTTAGTTTTGCTTGAAGGCTAAGGCATCATCTATGACAAAGTTGGCTGGAAGTTTTAATATGTAGCAATCAATAGGACTGAATAATTTCTGCTATTATATCCAAAACTAGAAAGTGTTTGCTGTTCATAATCATTAGTGTTTGAATATGTCTCTATACGTGGTATTTACTGAAAATGGGTCTCATGAATGATCAATGGCAGAAGCCACAAGTACAAATGGAAGTTTGCCAAATCCACCTTAACTTACTTTAATACAACTTTTAATATTTTATGTTAAAATTAAAATAAGAAATAATGTAACAGATACAATACTGGTACTAGAGGAAAATAGCAGACTTCCCTGGTGGCTCAGAGGTTAAAGCATCTGCCTCCAATACGGGAGACCGGGGTTCGATCCCTGGGTCGGGAAGATCCCTTGGAGAAGGAAATGGCAACCCACTCCAGTATTCTTGCTTGGAGAATCTCATGGACTGAGGAGCCTGGTGGGCTGCAGTCCATGGGGTCACAAAGAGTCGGACACGACTGAATGACTTTACTTACTTTACTTTCCTAAGCAAAGAAGACAAATAGTCTCCTTGTCCACTAATCAGTTGTTTGAATTATTTTCCTGATTTATGTTAATGTTTGTATACCTTCTCCACTACACCATGAAAACAGAGACTCTGTCCATTGGTCTTTGATGCATTGCTAATAACTGAACACCCTAAATTCTTGATAAATATTTACTGAATGAGGAGAAAATACAAAAACACTTGGTAGTCTCAAAACTTAAGAGAACTATTTGAAGTTCTGGAAAATGATTTGATTGCAGTGTCAAATGTACAGTCCAATTTGCATTTCAAATGAATCCTGAAAAAAACAAATGCAAATTAAATAATTCAAAAAAGGTAGTTTTTTTGTGTACATAGAATTGTTTTAGGTGAAATAGAGAAAAATAATGGCAAAGTTTATACAGTCCTTGATAACTGTGACTGTATATATGAAGTGGAACTTGATAAATATCATGCATATATATTACTGCCATGGAGGAAAAGGAAAAATTCATTGTGGACTAAAGACCCTAGAGAGATGTTTATAGAAGGAGACTTGAGCTGGAATTTGAGAGAGAGAAAAAAATTCTAGAAAGGTGTTCTCTGCATCAGAGGAAGATCATTTGCAAAATGTTGAGCTGAGGTTGTGTCTTTCATATGCACGAGATATTGATAGAAAAGTAAACCAAGGAAAAGCTTTTGTATAAAAGAGCACTTGGTAGAAAGTAACAAGAGTCAGATTGTAAACGCTTCTGAAGGGCAAGTTTACATCTAGACTCCAACTTGTTGAAAGCCTTGGCAATCATATGAAGGAAGAATAAAAATTCTAAAGGTAGTTTCAGAATAAATTTGAGGAAATCATTATTAAATTTGAGCTGAATGAGAGATTCTTTCAATTGCAAGCATTGGAAAACCAGGCTCAAACTGGCTTAAAAAGTAAGTGGATTTATTAGGTTATTGCAAATGGAAAATCTAAAGGTGGCTCTCTTTGAGTACGGCTCAATAAAGGAATTAGCTCAAATTCTCTCACATTATACTTCTATTATGTTGCCTTGATTTTTTAATTGTATGGCTCTATTCATGGTTACAAGACAAGTACCTTAACAACTAAGGCTCTTTGTTCTTTTTAGACCATGCTATATCCTAAAGATAAACTAGTACCTTAGGAAGGAACTAGAAATAGTGAAAATCTATTCACCTATTCCATAAGCAGAGGAAGCAGGATCAATTCTACTTTTTTTGCTATATAATCTTATTGTTTTAATGACTACAGGTTAGCTGTTGTGTGTTTATATATTGTAATTAAAATTTATCAGGACAAATATAACCAACTTTCAGTCTTGGAACTATATATGAAAAAGATGAGTAAAAATAAAATGAATTGTGATAGTTTCTGGGCTTTTATGCATTTGAAAAACTGGCAATTTGCTGATCCATGACATAAAGCATTAATTAAATTGCAGTAAAAGAAAAGAGACAAATGAAATATCTGGCACAATTAGTAAAACATTAATGTATGACTTTCCCCATATGACCAAGAATACACTAGCAGGGACAGGGAGGATTTCTTTTAGTACTAGAAGAGTCTTTAAAACTTCTTTTTTCATCTGCTTCATGTTTAATTATTTTTTTTTTTAATTTTTATTTTTACTTTATTTTACTTTACATTACTGTTTTGGTTTTGCCATACATTGACATGAATCCATCTCAGGTATACATCAGTTCCCAATCCTGAACACCCCCCACACCTCCCACCCCATATCAACTCTCTGGATCATCCCAGTGCACCAGTCCCAAGCATCCTGTATCCTGTATCGAACATAGACTGGCGATTTGTTTCTTACATAATAGTATACATGTTTCAGTGCCATTCTCCCAAATCATCCCACCCTCTCCCTCTCCCTCAAAGTCCAAAAGTCCGTTCTATACATCTGTGTCTCTTTTGCTGTCTCGCATACAGGGTTATCATTACCATGTTTCTAAATTCCATATATATGTGTTAGTATACTGTATTGGTGTTTTTCTTTCTGGCTTACTTCACTCTGTATAATCGGCTCCAGTTTCATCCACCTCATTAGAACTGATTCAAATGTATTCTTTCTAATGGCTGAGTAATACTCCATTGTGTATATGTATCACAGCTTTCTTATCCATTCATCTGCTGATGGACATCTAGGTTGTTTCCATGTCCTGGCTATTAGAAACAGTGCTGCAATGAACATTGGGGTACATGTGTCTCTTTCAGTTCTGGTTTCCTTGGTGTGTATGCCCAGCAGTGGGATTGCTGGATCATATGGCAGTTCTATTTGCAATTTTTTAAGGAATCTCCACACTGTTCTCCATAGTGGCTATACTAGTTTGCATTCCCACCCAAAGCAATCTACAGATTCAATGCAATCATGTTTAATTATAAACTCAATTAAAAGATGGAATGGTAACAAATGTGTGAATCCATAAACAGTATATGACAGACAAGCTTATTTATGACCTCATTTAAGTCATCTGATTTGGAATTATCCCAAAGGAGGTAACTATGACAAAGAGAAAGGATACTTAATTTGCCACAGTTCACAGAAATTATCAAGTGGTACAGTGAGGGTATTAAACCAAATAGGCTACCCGCGAAGGCATTTCCTACCCTTTTTGTTGTGTTGTTGCTTTAACTTACTAACTTATAATATTTTCAATGAATACATTCAAATCAGTCCAGTTAATTTCCTGAGAGATGTCTAGGTCATCACCTCTTGTATCTACTTCCTGGCACACATCTTCCAGTTAGTGGAGCTGATATCTGTCTCCTGCCTCCTCTTCACGGCAGCAGGATCAGATCTCTGTGGGTGAAGTAGTCAGTTGAGATCAGCTTTACACGTGGACAGGTTTGATCTTGTGTATAGTTAACAAAACTGTTAGAATTGTTATATCTAGGTATTGATATTTCTATACTTTTCACCACCACTCTTTTAATGGGACAGAATTGAACTGACTTCTTGTTCCACAATCAGAATGATTTAAATGTCAACATTTGCTAAAAGTGAAAAAGCCGGTTACATTTACAACAAAAATTAGATGACTAACACTTGGTTTCCTAAAAGCAGATTTAGACAGCCTATATAGGTAAGTCGGAGAAGGCAATGGCACCCCACTCCAGTACTCTTGCCTGGACAATCCCATGGATGGAGGAGCCTGGTAGGCTGCAGTCCATGGGGTCGCTAAGTCGGACCTGACTGAGCGACTTCACTTTCACCTTTCGCTTTCATGCATTGGAGAAGGAAATGGCAACCCACTCCAGTGTTCTTGCCTGGAGAATCCCAGGGCGGGGGAGCCTGATGGACTGCCGTCTATGGGATCGCACAGAGTCGGACACGACTGAAGCGACTTAGCAATATAGGTAAGTGATAGAAAATTGGGGAAAGCAAAGGGAAATATAAAGTTGACTGATAGGTAGGAAATCTTCAGAGGAAAAAGACTGGAAATAGTAAAATATTCCCTGTTGCCTCTGAATATCTCCTAGGTTGCGAAAGCAAATGGAGAGAAATGCCAGGGTTATCTGTCTCTAATTATCAAATCATACTATAGGAATTCTTTTCTAAACTTAAAGTTTTGCCTTTCTTCCTGTTGTATATATAATGCTTAGAACTACAAAATCGTTTACGTATATTTACAGAAAAAAAAAAAAACATTTTGTGTGGTGTGTTATCATAATAATCTATGTCTTGAAATTCTTGGCTGTGACATTTTTAAAGAAATTGTGAGGAGTATATTTTTTTCTTTTTTTTTAATTAATTTTTATTTTTTAGTTTGTTTTGCTTTACAATACTGTATTCGTTTTGCTATAGATTGACATGAATCAGCCACGAGTGTACATGAACTCCCAATCCTGACCCCCACCTCCCCGCTCCTGCCCCACACCATCTCTCTGGATTATCCCTGTGCATCAGTCCCAAGCATCCTGCATCCTGCATCAAACCTAGACCGGCGATTCATTTCACTTATGATATCATACATATTAAATCCAACCTCGACTCTAGATTTTTAATCTTTGCTTTTTGGTATTTGTTGTCAATTTTTTACATTTAAAAACCCAATGTTCAGTACCCAATTTTTTTTTTCAAATAAACACTTTTCTTCTGAGAAATGTAAAGCTGTGTGTTTGTCCCACTTCTGTTTCACTTTGTGTTTCTCTAGAGAGACTGTACAACTTATGGTTGTTTTGCTTCCAGTTGCTTAGAAGAAACATAAGAAGTTTCTCTGACCACCAAGGTCACCTAATCATCCATCGCAATCAAGGGATTTGTAAATGTCACTGCACTTGTTCACATATTTCCAGCTGCTAAGAGAGTATGATGACTTTGCCTGAGTGCTAGGTTTTTCTTTTCTCTGATCTCTAAACTATAAGTGTTTGAATACCACCAGGGAACTGAAAACTAGAATTTCCCTCTAGGAAGTTGCTTAATCAAACCCATTCAATATGTTTGTATCTATGTTAGTCGAACCACTTGCTGGGTTAACTTTAAAGCCCATCTTCTCTTACAGTGCTTTCTTTGCTCTTTTTTTAAAAAAATAATTTATTTTTCATTGAAGGAGAATTGCTTTACAGAATTTTTCTCTTTTCTGTCAAACCTCAATATAAATCAGCCATAGGTATACATATATCCCCTCCCTCTTGAAGTTCCCTCCTATTTCCCTCCCCATCCACCCCTCTAGGTTGATACAGAGCCCATATTTGAGTTTCCTGAGCCATACAGCAAATTCCTGTTGGCAATTTTACATATGGTAATGTAAGTTTCCATGTTACTCTTTCCATACATCTCACCCTCTCCTCCCCTCTCCCCATGTCCGTAAGTCTATTCTCTATGTCTGTTTCTCCATTGGCTTTTAGTTGGTTAAATTCTTGAGTAGGAAACTGCAAACTGTCTTTTCTAACTAATTGACACAACTAAATTTTTATCAGCAAATATAAATTAAATTCAACAATATCTATATATCATTGGCCTAAGATATGTACTCATGAAGGTATATTTAAAATATCATGTTCTTGCTTAATCAGATTTCTATTGTCATAAGAATGTAACGACCTTCTTGGAAGAAACCAGACTGACTACTTCATCCTGAAAGCCTACCTCCAAGCTGACAAACAGGTAGCTTGTATACAATAGTTAAGTACTCTTGGGCTTCCCAGGTGGCTCAGTGGGTAAAGAATTCATTTGCAATGCAGAAGACATAGGTTCAACCCCTGGGTCAGAAAAATCCCCTGGGGGAGGGCATGGCAACCCACCCTAGTATTCCTGCCTGGAGAATCCTATGGACAGAAGAGTCTGGTGGGCTACAGTCCATGGGGTCGCAAAGAGTTGGACATAATAAAGCGATTGAGCACACATGTAAGGGGAGAATAAAGAAAGTAAGCAAGATCTGGAAGGAAACATTTGTAAGAATAAGAAAGTATTGGGTAATACTAGAGCTTTAATGGCTTTTAGCTTGAGAACAAGCCAGATTCAACACTGCATGTGAAGAATTTAAGGGCAGCCACAGCCAGTGGAAAGAGAGACTTTAGTGGAGGAGAGGTCCAGTGAGAAGAGCCTAGATTCTGTGTATTTGCACTGCCCACATCTCTGAATTTGCACTGCCCACATCTCTGACCGGCTCCTGCATGATGTAGATGCCAAGAGCTTCAGTGAAAGTTACATTTCTCCCCAAGAAACAGGGCTGGCAGTTGGAGTTCATCCAAGTTAGCTGTCAACTAGAACAAACACAAGTAATACCCTTTAGAGGAAAAATATGTAATTTGACTCTTCAAAGCAAAGTATTCACAATAAAGTTCATAGAACTCAAAACTATCCAACATATTAATATAAAAAATAGCAGCTCTATAGCACAGAGAGTTCAATTTGGTGATTTTTGATGACCTAGAAGGGTGGAATGGTGGGGGTGCAGTGCTCAAGAGAGAGGGAATATATTTATACATATGGCTGATTCCCAATGTTGCACAGCAGAAACTAACATAACATTTTAAGGCAATTATATTCCAATTCCAAAAACAGCAACAAAAGGAAAACATGAACTATTCTTGAGAGAAACTAGAGCGTTGGTGACTTTGTGACTGCCTGAGATTTAAAATGATCTTAAACTCTCAATATTCTATAGGGATGAAAAGACTAAGGGAGTTGCTCTGACACCAACAAAGACATATTGTTCAAGAGCCACTTTGTATGTGACCAAGGAAAGTAACAGAGAAGGAAGAACCTCAAAAAATACAGGATTTTGTGCTTGACACAGGAACAGGCTAGGAAAATGGAATGCTTGCAATTGTGAGAGCATCAAGGAGCCTGTTTTTATTCAGAAAGAAAAATGAGTTAAATGTGTGGCAATCCAAAAGGTGAAAATGAGTTTCCAAATAGTTACAGCTTTGATTTCTGGAGGCATGAATAGAATTTCACTTTCAGAAATTTATTGTGTATATGTGGGATCATATGTTTAATTAAGTGATTAGTAGGTAACTTAATAACAAATTACTTATGTGACATGTTAATTATGCATGCCAATAGTAGGTCAGAGGATTTAAGTGCAATGCAAGATCATTAAATGTTAACATTTAAAATAGTGGTTGCTGCTCTTCTAGATTTCTGAATGATTCCTAGGAACATTATGGATAAGAATTTATAGTGAGAAATGAGTCTTTGTTATTTAAAATATAAACTATTTGTCAAATATCAAGTATCTGGCATTACTGGTTTATTTTAGTGAAAGATCGTATAGACTGACTGTTGAGTAGACTTAGCCAACTGTTTTTGTTTTCCCTGTTGGCTATGATAAGTCATTCAGGAGGTCTCTGTTGCATGTAATGTCTTCGATCTTCCAGACTTTTTGCTGAAACTCTGAACACCTTGCTGTTCTGCTTCATCTGTTACTGATAACCCCTATCTCTTTCATGGCCAGCTATTAGAAATTTCTTTACATTAAGTCTCATCATAAATTCAAAGATTCTACAGTTTAGAAGGTGTTTTTCAACTTCCCTCTGACAAAATTCGCTCACTTGTAAATAAGAATAACAAAAGTTTACTCTCTAGAGAGTGATTACAGAGATTTAAAAGTAGATGTTAAGAATTTAGATATGCCTGGAGATGTTACCCGGAGAAGGCAATGGCACCCCACTCCAGTACTCTTGCCTGGAAACTCCCATGGATGGAGGAGCCTACTGGGCTGCAGTCCATGGGGTCGCTAAGGGTCGGGCACGACTGAGCGACTTTCACTTTCACTTTTCACTCTCATGCATTGGAGAAGGAAATGGCAACCCACTCCAGTGTTCTTGCCTGGAGAATCCCAGGGTCGGAGGAGCCTGATAGGCTGCCGTCTATGGGGTCGCACAGAGTCGGACACGATTGAAGTGACTTAGTAGTAGTAGTAGAGTAGGAGATGTTACCATTATCATTTATCACATCACTTCAGAACCTGGTGGCTCAGACGCTAAAGAATCTGCCTGCAATACAGGACACCTGGATTAAATCCCTGAGTTGGGAAGTTCCCCTGGAGAAGGGAATGGTTACCCACTTCAGTATTCTTACCTGGAGAATTCCAGTGACAGAGGAGCCTGGCGGGCTATAGTCCGTGGGGTTGCAAAGAGCTGGACATGTCTGAACGAATAAAACTGTCACTTTCCAGCACAATCACCATCTCTGCAATCTTACGGTAAACATGGAAAAGTTTAATATGATTTCCTGTACTGTGTTCAGAACTGCTGGATCACCTAGAAATTATTTCCAAAGCATTTCATTCAGATATTGTGATTATGTCACCTTATGTAACCAAAATTTCATTCTCTTGAGGTCTTACATTATAAACAAGACAGATTTATAAGTTGAGGATACTTTCAAATTTATCTATGAATTTTCATGCATATGCTTGGCCATGCCTCTTTAGATTTAAGTGAATCAAAGCAGGAAATTGTAATTCTTATAGAGATTCCCTTTCTAAATTATCATCAAAATCACTTTGACTCTCACTCTGTCAATATACCTGCAAGTGAAACACCTTTTTCCTTTTGATGAGAAAATGATATTTCATATTATAAGGGATTCTTCACAATTTTATGGTATGAGAATCATACAGCTTGAGACTTTCTGACTTTTATCTCAATATGCATGCTCTGATTTTTAAGTTGAAAATAAACACAACTAGCACTGAAACATATACATAACCATATGTAAAATTAGATAGCCAGTGGAAATTTGCTTAAGATGTGGAGAGCTCAAATTTGGTGCTGTGTGACAACCTAGAGGGGTGAGATGGGAATTGGACACTCCCAACTCGAGAGAGGGGTGTATGCCTACGGCTGATTCATGTCTATATATGGGAGAAACGAACCCAATAGTATAAAGCAGTTATCCTCTGATCAAAAATAAATGAAGTTAAAAAATACAGTTATAATCAAGCACACATACACAAAAACCACACCAAATAAAAATAGGATATCAAAAGCACTATCATTTCTATAAAGGGCTTAAAATAGACACTGGAAAGGAAAGGAAATATATGAAAAGATTAAAAAGATTAATTTAAAATTTTCATTTTTATACCTGGCAATACTAAGGAAGCTATTTTTTGACTAGGGAAATATTTGATGATTTATATCAAAAAACTGGACTTTTCTGATGGCTCAGATAGTAAAGAGTCTGCCTGCGATGCTGGAGAACACAGTTCAATCCCTGGGTCTAAATTTAGCAGTGCTAATTGGGAAAGCTACAAGCTGACAAAAGCATCTACTACTCTGTTTCCCGTGCATAGTGGGTCTATAACTTCAGCTCCATATATGCAAGCTACAGGTTAGAGCATTTCTGACCACTCATAGTGTCCCCTTCCTGTGCTACACTTCCTTTTCTGAAAGAGAAAGAAAATCCAGTCCGAAAGCTTCAGTGGTTTTTGCTTCAACAACTGTCTAACAACTGATTATACCCTATTTGACTATGTCCCACATTATATCTCACCTCAGTATCATCTTCTTTTCGTTCTTCCTACATAAAAGGGAATTCATGATTATCCTCTTTTCTAGTTATTATTTCTACGTTGGAATTATTAAAATTGTCTATCTTAAATCTTGTGACTCAGCAAATAGATACTCATGGAGCTTTTGGATTTTGCTTCCTTGAATGGTGAGATAATGCTATGTGTGTTCGTAGTGTAGAAATGTAACCATATATAATATGTGTGCCGTGCTCAATCGCTCAGTTGTGTCCAACTCTGTCCAACCATGGGACGCTCACTCGTGTCCAACTCTGCATGGACTGTAGACCACCAGGCTCTTCTGTCCGCAGAATTCTCTAGTAAAGAATACTAGAGTAGGGTGCTATGAAGATGCTCAAAAGTATTTGTCATCAGAATATTCCAAGTAATTCTAGTGACAGCATTTAAGACACATTGAATACTCATAGAAAGCTATCACTGAGAAGACTGTCCTTTTTTTTATTTCTTGCCTAGCAGTATCATATGATATATATTCAAAAATAAAAAAACATACTTTTGTGATTATCCTTTTGATAACTTATGATCCTCGAATCATGCATTTTCAAATGTCTGCATTCTTTTTCTGTAGAAATGGGAGATTTCCATGGATAGCTCCTGTTGCAGCTAATGACAGCCATATAAATTAATCCAAAAACTGCTTCTGTTGGCACATCTATTATAAGCCTGCATTTCTGATGATAATTCACTTAATTTTTTTCTCCCATAATTGGAAAAATGACGACAAAATTACTTTGACAATATAACTGCAAATTTCTCCCTCCAATAGTTCTGTATGGTTTTAAGATAATAGACAGGAAACAAGGGAACAAGCCAGGATGCCAACATTTCTGTGGTGTTTTTTTTTTTCCCATAAAAATGAGTTGGGTGTGCTTCAATATACATCCAAATAATAGCCCAGCTGTTATTTGTATACATTTCAAAAATGGTGACAGAAGTTTTAAAAATGTGAAATTACCTGAGAGTTAAAAACTATTCTGTGGATTGATGATAACCAGAAAAAAGATTTTGGCAACACATCTGTGGTTTGCAGCATCCATTCAACCAAGATGGGAAATTCAGAACTATATACTATGGAATAAATGTTAGCTGATGAAAGAATCTTGTGGATTTCTTGCTAATAAATTAAGTGTTGCTTACAGGAAGGAATGATCCAGCTCTTGATTTTGAGGTAGATACTCCAGAAAAGGGAGGGGGGCATTCCCTTTGATCTACCTTGTAATAAGAACTCTTACACAGCCAGTCATGCTTGTGATTCAGAATCCCTGACTCGGGTAACATATTTCTGTGTTTCTCCATCTGAATAGAGCAGGTATCCTTAAACAGAATATGAAATTGAAAATGAAAATGAAAGCCTTAGTCTCTCAGTCATGTCCAACTCTTTGTGACGCCATGGATCACAAGTTAACTCAGTGTTTGTGGAACTGAGGAGTTTGTAAAAATGAAAAAGTAATAGCACAGCTGACTCTGAGACCCCATGGAATGTAGCCTACTAGGCTCTTCTCTCCATGGAATTCTCTAGGCAAGAATACTGGAGTGGGTTGAGTTGGAAAGGGGATCTTCCAGACCCAGGGATTGAACTCAAGTCTCCTGCGCTGCAGGTAGATTCTTTACCCCCTGAGCCATATAAATAGTTTATTTAGAAATCACTACTCCCTGGGGGCTCAGAGAGTAAAGAATCTGCCTCCAATGCAGGAGACTTGGGTTTGATCCCTAGGTCTGGAAGATCCCCTGGAGTAAGAAATATATTTCCTATGCAATCTACTCCAGTATTCTTGCCTGGGGAATTCCATAGACAGAAGACCTGGTGGTCCACAGTCCTTGTGGTCTCAGAGAGTCAGGTGCAACTATCACTTTTTTATTTTCATGAACCATTTAGTTCACAAACAGTGAGTTAACTCTCCCTAATACAGTATCAGTTATCTCACTGACATTTGTCTACAGAGATCATTGTCACTACTATATTTACAAAACTGTACCCTATTTCGATGTAAAACATATGCATTTTGTTTGCTTTAAGCTTTTAGCAATTTCACACATAAAAATATATGCCAGTTTACATAAGTTTTAATTCAAAAAAGTTTTCTGTGATCTGGCAGAAACAAATTCTGACAATTCAAACACTCCTTAAGCGTTGTGATTTCTAAGTAGCTGTCAGTCTGAATATTATAATCAGTTCTTATTCAGTAAGGAGTTAATGCTGTCGCTTAATTCACTAATAACTAGATCTAAAAATTCATTTTGCTTCATTGTTCTCAGAGTCTTTATTTGCACTTTCCATATTTGTTTTTTGTCCCTCTTTAATGCATCAGTAACTATATCTATTAAGGCATGTCACAGATAAAGTGAAAGTTGCTCAGTCTTGTCCAGCTCTTTGCAACTCCATGCACTATACAGTCCATGGGATTCTCCAGGCCAGAATACTGGAGTGGATACTTATTCCTTTCTCCAGGGTTTCTTCCCAACCCAGGTCTCCCAATTACAGGTGGATTCTTTACCAGGTGAGCCACAAGGGAAGCCCCATGCCACACATATGCCATATATATGCCCTATGTATGCCATACATATGACACACACACATATATGTATATATGTGTACATGCCATACATATGTATATATAAATACCTAACCTACACAACACTAACTATTGACACTTAGAAATTTTGTGTATAAAATGATACAAACATACACAAATGCATATCTTCTTCAAATGGGGCTTGCACATTGCTCGAGATGTAGGATTTTGATACCTTAAATGAAACCCATTCTCTTTTTCTGCCATTCTTAGTCTCTGTGCTACATAGAATGCATTTCAGCTTTGTGTTATTTAGACAAGGTTCTTAGCCTCTCATGGAATTAGTTTGGTCATCTGCAAAAAATTAAGTCAGATTTAATTTCCCCCATGCTTGTGCAAATTAAGGTCATTATCCTACATGAACCATTTAGGTTCTTGCTAGCCCCTTGCTTAGAAAATTGTGCTCAATAAAAGGTATCAATCATTTCTAAATTCTAAAATGTTACGATAACAAATCCTTCATTTAGTCTGAACTCTGTACCAATTATTCCCCCCCCCCTTTTGGTGAAGTATAGCTGATCTATAATATTATATTAGTTTCAGGGGCATGACGTAGTGATTTGACATTTTCATAGGTTTCACATGATGCAAAGTTATTATAAAATATTGAATATACTCACTGTGCTGTATATTACATCCCTATCCCTGGTGGCTCAGATGGAAAAGCATCTGTCTACAATACGGGAGACCTGGGTTTGAGCCCTGGGTTGGGAAGATCCCCTGGAGAAGGAAATGGCAATCCACTCCAGTACTGTTGCCTGAAAAATCCCATGGACAGAGGAGCTTGGTACGCTACATACAGTCTATGGGGTTGCAAAGAGTCGGACACGACTGAGCGACTTCATTTCATTTTTCATTTCATTTCATGTCCTATTTATTTTATAACTAGTAGTGTGTACCAAAGCCTTTGACTGTGTGGATCATATAAACTGTGGAAAATTCTGAAAGAGATGGGAATACCAGACCACCTGACCTGCCTCTTGAGAAACCTATATGCAGGTCAGGAAGCAACAGTTAGAACTGGACATGGAACAACAGACTGGTTCCAAATAGGAAAAGGAGTACGTCAAGGCTGTATATTGTCACCCTGCTTATTTAACTTCTATGCAGAGTACATCATGAGAAACGCTGGACTGGAAGAAACACAAGCTGGAATCAAGATTGCCGGGAGAAATATCAATCACCTCAGATATGCAGATGACACCACCCTTATGGCAGAAAGTGAAGAGGAGCTAAAAAGCCTCTTGTTGAAAGTGAAAGAGGAGAGTGAAAAAGTTGGCTTAAAGCTCAACATTCAGAAAACGAAGATCATGGCATCTGGCCCCATCACTTCATGGGAAATAGATGGGGAAACAGTAGAAACAGTGTCAGACTTTGTTTTTTTGGGCTCCAAAATCACTGCAGATGGTGACTGCAGCCATGAAATTAAAAGGCGCTTACTCCTTGGAAGAAAAGTTATGACCAACCTAGATAGTATATTCAAAAGCAGAGACATTAACGACTAAGGTCCGTCTAGTCAAGGCTATGGTTTTTCCTGTGGTCATGTATGGATGTGAAAGTTGGACTGTGAAGAAGGCTGAGCATTGAAGAATTGATGCTTTTGAACTGTGGTGTTGGAGAAGACTCTTGAGAGTCCCTTGGACTGCAAGGAGATCCAACCAGTCCATTCTGAAGGAGATCAGCCCTGGGATTTCTTTGGAAGGAATGATGCTAAAACTGAAGCTCCAGTACTTTGGCCACCTCATGCGAAGAGTTGACTGATGTGAAAAGACCCTGATGCTGGGAGGGATTGGGGGCAGGAGGAGAAAGCGACGACAGAGGATGAGATGGCTGGATGGCATCACGGACTCAATGGATGTGAGTCTGAGTGAAATCCGGGAGTTGGTGATGGACAGGGAAGCCTGGCGTGCTGCGATTCATGAGGTCGCAAAGAGTCGGACACGACTGAGCGACTGAACTGAACTGAGTGTGTACCTCTGAATCCCCTTCACCTATTTTGCCCATCCCCATATTTCCTCTCCTCAGGCAACTACTAGCTTTTGTTTCTGTTTCAATTTTAATTTTCACCTATAAGTGAAAACGTAAAGTATTTGTCTTTTTACATCTGACATATCACTCAACATAATACCTTCCAGGTCACAGATGGCAAGAAAAAAATTTCATTTGTTTTTTATGGCTGAGTCATATAACATTATATTACTATATATACATGCAATCTTCTTATTCATTTGTCTTTCTATGGTTGCTTAGGTTGATTCCGTATCATGACTATTTTAAACAATTATATGAACATTGGGATGCATATATCTTTTCAATTTAGTGTTTTTGTTTTCTTTGGTTAAACACCCAGAACTGGAATTGCTGGATTGAATGGCAATTATATTTTTAATTCTTTGAGAAAACTTCACACTGTTTTCCATAGTGGCTGTATTCTATTTACACTCCCAGCAACAGTGTACTAGGGTTTCCTTTTCTCCATATCTCGGCCAGTTCAGTTCAGTCGCTCAGTCGTGTCTGACTCTTTGCGACCCCATGAATCGCAGTACACCAGGCCTCTCTGTCCATCAACAACTCCCAGAGTTCACTCAGACTCACATACATTGAGTCTGTGATGCCATCCAGCCATCTCATCCTCTGTCGTCCCCTTCTCCTCCTGCCCCCAATCCCTCCCAGCATCAGGGTCTTTTCCAATGAGTCAACTCTTCGCATAAGGTGCCCAAAGTACTGGAGCTTCAGTTTTAGCATCATTCCTTCCAAAGAAATCCCAGGGTTGATTGAACTCCGGGAGTTGGTGATGGACAGGGAGGCCTGGCGTGCTGTGTGATTCATGGGGTCGCAAAGAGTCAAACAGGACTGAGCGACTGAACTGAACTGATGTCGTTATGTATTATGAAAGCTTAGAGGTCTCTGGTGCTAAAAAGATGTGGAGAATGGATAATGAGGAATGATTTTTAGTTTGCATGTGGGGGAGTTAAGCAGCTTGCCTTAAACCGGAGGAGAAATGTATTATTTATTAAAAGTATAGGAAAGAAGCAGAATTTTGGTGTAATTATAGATTTGGCAAAAAAAAAGCTTAATAGAACAATATGAAATTCATGCTATAGCCTCTGTCACATAGTAGCAGCTGAATAAGGGATAACTGTTGATGGTGATGATAATATAAACAATTTACTAGTCATATAATGGTAATTACCATTGGAAAAATGTAATTTCATAGTAAATTACTGGTTCTAGAAGTTGGAGTTTTTTATAATTGATGAATGAATATTGAAGTGTGTCTTTTGAAAATTAAATATATGTCCCACATTATCTATATTTTCAGTTTGGAATGCTCACTTTTCTTACATCTTCTTTTCCTTTTCCAGCTAGCAGAAGATTATGGTCCTGTGTTCACTCTGTATTTTGGCATGAAGCCAACTGTGGTGGTACATGGATATGAAGCAGTGAAGCAAGTCCTAATTGATCAGAGTGAGAAATTTTCTGACAGAGGCAGTTTACCAGTGATAGACAACATCAACCAGGGATTAGGTGTGTTTTTACTTGAGGAGTGTGTGGGAATTGTAGGTTGGAAAGATTGAAAAAGGCTAAAGTATTGAGAAATTATAGGTACTTAGAGGAGCCTGGTGGGCTGCAGTCCATGGGGTCGCTGAGAGTCGGACACGACTGAGCGACTTCACTCTCACTTTTCACTTTCATGCATTAGAGAAGGAAATGGCAACCCACTCCAGTGTTCTTGCCTGGAGAATCCCAGGGACCAGGGTGCCCGGCGGGCTGCCGTCTATGGGGTCGCACAGAGTCGGACATGACTGGAGGGACTTAGCAGAGAAGTTTATGACAATATCGTAATTCCAACATTTCTTTATAAAGAATCGTTGTTATTGTTTAGTCACTAAGCTGTGTCTGACTCTTTCATTACCCCATGGACTGTAGCCATCTAGGCTCCTCTTCAATGAGATTTTCCAGGAAAAAATACTAGAGTGGATTGTCATTTCCTTGTCCAGGGGATCTTCCTGACCCAAGGATTAAATTCTTGGACTTGTGTCTCCTGCATTGACCTGCAGATTCTTTATCCCTGAGTCACCTGGGAAGCGTAAAGGATCATTAATACATGTTTAAAATTATGAAGGTGACACAGTATCTCTATGAAGCTGTAAATGCAGTGAAACAAACCATCTAATCACTAATGTTCTTTAATTTGCAATTAAGTGATGTGCATTTTAAATTATGGACAGTTAAGATAATGAACATTTTAAAAAGTAGAGACATTGCTTTGCCAACAAGGGTCCATCTAGTCAAGGCTATGGTTTTCCCAGTGGTCATATATGGATGTGAGAGTTGGACTATAGAGAAAGCTGAGCACCAAAGAATTGATGCTTTTGAAGTGTGGTGTTAGAGAAGACTCGAGAGTCCCTTGGACTGCCAGGAGATCCAACCAGTCCATCCTAAAGGAAATCAGTCCTGAGTATTCACTGGAAGGAATAATGCTGAAGCTGAAGCTCCAATACTTTGGCCACCTGATGAGAAGAAGTGACTCATTGGAAAAGACCCTGATGCTGGGAAAGATTGAGGGCAGGAGGAGAAGGGGACGACAGAGGATGAAATGGTTGGATGGCATGACCGACTCAATGGACATGAGTTTGGGTAGTGGACAGGGAGTTGGTGATGGACAGGGAGGCCTGGGGTGCTGCATTCCATGGGGTGGCAAAGAGTCAGACATGATTGAGCGACTGAACTGAACTGAAGATAATGAGAAAGAGAGAAAGAGAAGGGAGGAAAATGATTAAATTGTCCTACTAATCAAACATTTTGCTTTCTGGTCTAAGTCATGGATGCTAAGAAACTATTTTTGGAAACTGGCATAGTATGCACTGAACCAATAAGGGTTTGGAATATTTCCAAGCTTGCCTTTAATTTTCTATTCTTTATAAAAAAAGCACAGGAAACATTTGTACTCAGCAGAATACAAAGCATAAAGCACAAAAAAGCTCTGATAAGAGGATCATTAAGAAACATTGTTAAGTATCAACTGGAGTATCAGTTAGGAAAAGCTTTTAAAATTAAGTCCTTGAATTGTTTTTCATCTGTTTTTGCAGCCTGGCCTTATACCAGCCAGTCCTTTGGCCAGTCACTGGATTCCTACAGAAAGAATCAAGGCCTGAATAGGGTTCTTTCCTCCTCTATATTGTTCTTTAAGGTCTTTTTGGACAAGTTCCTTTGAGCATTGTCTTTTCCCCTGATCTCTTTTTGAATCTGAAATTCTGATGTTGAACTTCCTTGGTGTTAAGACCATATTTCAGGGATGAGATTTAACAAATAAGGAAAAATGTTAAAATGAAAAGAGCTGTGACTGTGTCTCTTATTTGAAGAATAGATTTTCTTGAACTTCCTTCCAAATGCACAAGTACTGTTTCTCCAGACTCTCTTGAGAACTGACTCCTTTTGTTGTTTCTTCTACAATTCACTCACAATGCACAAGCTGGTTCTAAAAATGTAACCTATAACTTGGACTCCATGGATTGTTAGCTGAGTCATCATAGAGCAAGCATTTGCCTCTATGATTTTTAGCATCCTCATCAATAAAATGGAGACAAAATACTTGGTTCACAGAGTTGCTGTGATTTTTGTAGGAGCTAATGGATGAGGACGGAGAAAGCGATGGCACCCCACTCCAGTACTCTTGCTTGGAAAATCCCATGGATGGAGGAGCCTGGTGGGCTGCCGTCCATGGGGTCGTGAAGAGTCAGACACGACTGAGCAACTTCACTTTCACGCATTAGAGAAGGAAATGGCCACCCACTCCAGTGTTCTTGCCTGGAGAATCCCAGGAATGGGGGAGCCTGTTGGGTTGCCGTCTATGGGGTCGCCCAGAGTCAGACACGGCTGAAATGACTAGGTAGCAGTAGCAGCAGCAATGAATGAGGAAGAGTGTAGTAATATGTAAAACCAAGAGTCTTCACAGTACAACATTAAACTGGGTTAAGAGAGGAGGAGGCAGGTGAAATAAGGCTCAGTGGGAATTCCTGAGGCTGCCATCATTATATTTAATCCCTGTTAGATGTCTTTATCAATTCCTGTTTTAAAAACTCTCAGCTAGAATTCATAGTAATGGATTTTTCTTCTCTATTTTTTGGTCAATATAGGAATTGTTTTCAGCAATGGAGAAATATGGAAGCAAACTCGGCGTTTCTCACTCATGGTTTTGAGAAATATGGGGATGGGGAAGAGGACTATTGACACAGAATTCAAGAGGAAGCCTTGTGTTTGGTGGAAGCATTAAAAAACACCAATGGTGGGTATTTCTTTATGTAATTAGCAGTAACTGCTTGGGCAGACTAAATGCTATTACAGGTAGACTACAGAGAGATAATGGCTCAAATACAACAGAATTTTACTTTCTGCTCACATGATAGTAGTAGGTGGTGAAGTTGCTGGCATAATGGCCTTTTCAAGCACCTGGTTTCCAGGGCCTTTGATGCCTTCAGCACATGGTTGCCTTCCAGTGGCTCCCAGAGTTCATCTCTTTGAGTGGTAGTGAGGATGAGTAAAGAATAAAGAAAAGAACAAATAGTGTTTTTAATAGGTGGGATATGGCAGTGGCACACAAAAGTTCTTTCATATCCCATGGGCTATAACTGAGTCACAGGGCCACACCTTACCATGTGAGGAGCTGGAAAATGTGGTTAACTGTGTATACAGGAAGAAGAGGAGAACATGGATTTTGGTAATCTGCTAGTAACTTGAAAGACTAAGTTCTCAGGTAACTTCTTGAGAAGCATTGCAAATATTTTGCAACATATACATGTCATGTCATTATGCTGTGGCACCTTAAACTTGTATAGTCCTGTCTATCAGTGATATCTTAGTAAAACTGAACCAAAATTAGTGGTTCAGGTGTGGACTTTGTACCAAATCCTTCTCTGAGTAGGCCTGTATTACAGCTCCCCTGTGGGTGTGAAGTGGGGTGCTTCAGCAGCACACATCTGCTCAGTCTACACGTGTGTGGATGCCCATGCAAGACAGGAAGAGGGGAGAGGAGAGAAAGGGGTGAGTAGGAGACTTGACAGGGAAGGGGCAAGATGAGGATCTTAACACATATGTGCTTTTGTAAACCACAGTGCTCAATTTTTAAAGAACTTTATGAACTTGATAACACTATACTCTAAACAATGACTTACCATCATGATTTTTTACTAATGTTATATTATGGTCCAGATGGGTTTTCCCTCTCATTTTTTTGTGTTACTCATATAAATAATCAAATATTACAAATATTTGCATGATTTGGGTTTCTTCTCTTGAGTAAGTTTCTCAAGATGGCAGTAGAGTGTCAATGAACATCATTTGGACTTCTGGTGCATGTTATCTAGGACTGAGTGGGAGATCTGGCAGAAGAAGAAAACAAGGCTCATCCGGCATAGATTATTCTCTACCCTTTTGTTAAAATTTAGCATATTAAATAAATATTTTCACATGCTTAGTTTTTAAATGTTTATCATGAATATTATCAGCAAAATAGAATAGTAGTTCATTATTTTGGATGTACCATAGTTTATTTTAGGCCACATAGATTGATTTCAGTTTTTTGTTGCTAATAAGGTTAAACAGTGAAATCTATATTAGTCATTGAACATCCCTGATTACTTTCTAGAGTAAAATTTTGGAAATGCAATTAGTAAATCAGTAAATACTGGGTTTAGCAAGTTGCTGTTGTTGTTCAGTCACTAAGTCATACCTGACTCTTTGTGACTCCATGGACCACAGCACACCAGGCTTCCCTGTTCTTCAATATCCCGCAGAGTTTGCTTAAACTCATGTACATTAAGTTGGTGATGCCTTCCAAACATCCCATCTTCTGTCACCCCCTTGTCGTCTGCCCTGTATCTTTCCCAGCATCAGAGTCTTTTCCAATGAGTTGGCTCTTACCATGAAGTGGTCAAAGTACCGGAGCTTAGCTTCAGCGTCAGTCCTTCCAATGAATATTCAGGGTTGATTTCCTTTAATATTGACGTGTTTGATCTCCTTGCTGTCCGAGGGACTCTCAAGAGTCTTTTCCAGGACCACAATTGGAAAGCATCAATTTTTTGGCACTCAGCTTTCTTTATGAGAAAGAAACTCTCACATCCATACATGACTACTGGAAAAGCCATAGTTTTGACTAGATGGATCTTTGTCAGAAAACTGATGTCTCTGCTTTTTAATATGTTATCTAGGTTTGTCATAGCTTTTCTTTCAAGGAGCAAGTATCTTTTAAACAGCTTATTATTAACTGGTTCAACTTCCTGTAGTGAATATGACTTTCTCTCAGCTTCCTTGCCTATGATCACCCAGACTCTGCTTGATTCCACCTAACTATGGAGACCTCATCCTCTTGGGGTATCCTAGTTTTTCACTGGTTAACTAACTGTTATAAGTTTATTTCATATATTGAGCAGAATCTTTTTTCTTGTAATTTCTACTTTTGGATCCCTACTAAGTTTTTTCATTCTGTAGTAAAGTGTTGTGGTAGTAGTCACAAGGCAGAGGCAGGATGGATGTTCCCACTGAAAATTTAGTATAACTGTTGAGGTTGGTAGTGATTCACACTACCAACATCTCAATATTGGTTTGTTGATATTGGTAGATACACACATCTCAATAGGATATGAAAAGTTATATTGCTCACATAGTGAGGCTTTCTGTGTAGGGCACAGTGGCTAGAAAACCAACCCAAAAATGCCTGGAGAAAGCCAGAAAATACCAGCTTGGAATTTTTATGGTGGTTAGGGGGTGGAGTATGGGGTGGAGAGCCAATGTATAAACCAGGGTTTGTGTGGTTTAAACTTCCTGCTTGTGCCAAAGAAGCAATCACATCAGTTATTCCAGGTATGAGTAGAAGAAGAAAAAGTAAGGCTTAAAAGTTGTCAGGAGTCAAAGAACAAAAAATGGTGTCATGTTCTTTATTTTATATTGTTAACCTGTTTATAGTTCAGTTCAGTTTAGTTGCTCAGTCATGTCTGACTATTTGCAATACCATGGACTGCAGCACACCAGGCTTCCTGTCTTTCACCAACTCCCAGAGCTTGCTCAAACTCATGTCCATCGAGTCTGTGATGCCATCAAATCATCTCATCCTCTGTTGTCCCCTTCTCCTCCTGTCTTCAATCTTTCCCAGCATCAGGATCTTTTCCAATGAGTCAGTTCTTTGCATCAGGTGACCAAAATAATGAAGTTTCAGCTTCATGATAGGTCTTTCCAATGAATGCTGAGGACTGATTTCCTTTAGGATGGACTGATTGGATCTCCTTGCAGTCCAAGGGACTCTCACAGCACACCAGGCTTCCCTGTTCTTCAGTATCCCGCAGAGTTTGCTTAAACTCATGTACATTAAGTTGGTGATGCCTTCCAAACATCCCATCCTCTGTCACCCCCTTGTCGTCTGCCCTGTATCTTTCCCAGCATCAGAGTCTTTTCCAATGAGTTGGCTCTTACCATGAAGTGGCCAAAGTACCGGAGCTTAGCTTCAGCGTCAGTCCTTCCAATGAATATTCAGGGTTGATTTCCTTTAATATTGACGTGTTTGATCTCCTTGCTGTCCGAGGGACTCTCAAGAGTTTTTTCCAGGACCACAATTGGAAAGCATCAATTTTTTGGCACTCAGCTTTCTTTATGAGAAAGAAACTCTCACATCCGTACATGACTACTGGAAAAGCCATAGTTTTGACTAGATGGATCTTTGTCAAAAAACTGATGTCTCTGCTTTTTAATATGTTATCTAGGTTTGTCATAGCTTTTCTTTCAAGGAGCAAGTATATTTTAAACAGCTTATTATTAACTGGTTCAACTTCCTGTAGTGAATATGACTTTCTCTCAGCTTCCTTGCCTATGATCACCCAGACTCTGCTTGATTCCACCTAACTATGGAGACCTCATCCTCTTGGGGTATCCTAGTTTTTCACTGGTTAACTGTTATAAGTTTATTTCATATATTGAGCAGAATCTTTTTTCTTGTAATTTCTACTTTTGGATCCCTACTAAATTTTTTCATTCTGTAGTAAAGTGTTGTGGTAGTAGTCACAAGGCAGAGGCAGGATGGATTTTCCCACTGAAAATTTAGTATAACTGTTGAGGTTGGTAGTGATTCACACTACCAACATCTCAATATTGGTTTGTTGATATTGGTAGATACACACATCTCAATAGGATATGAAAAGTTATATTGCTCACATAGTGAGGCTTTCTGTGTAGGGCACAGTGGCTAGAAAACCAACGCAAAAATGCCTGGAGAAAGCCAGAAAATGATACCAGCTTGGAATTTTTATGGTGGTTAGGAGTTGGAGTATGGGGTGGAGATCCAATGTATAAACCAGGGTTTGTGTGGTTTAAACTTCCTGCTTGTGCCAAAGAAGCAATCACATCAGTTATTCCAGGTATGAGTAGAAGAAGAAAAAGTAAGGCTTAAAAGTTGTCAGGAGTCAAAAAACAAAAAATGGTGTCATGTTCTTTATTTTATATTGTTAACCTGTTTATAGTTCAGTTCAGTTTAGTTGCTCAGTCACGTCTGACTATTTGCAATACCATGGACTGCAGCACACCAGGCTTCCTGTCTTTCACCAACTCCCAGAGCTTGCTCAAACTCATGTCCATCGAGTCTGTGATGCCATCAAACCATCTCATCCTCTGTTGTCCCCTTCTCCTCCTGTCTTCAGTCTTTCCCAGCATCAGGATCTTTTCCAATGAGTCAGTTCTTTGCATCAGGTGACCAAAATAATGAAGTTTCAGCTTCATAATAGGTCTTTCCAATGAATGCTGAGGACTGATTTCCTTTAGGATGGACTGATTGGATCTCCTTGCAGTCCAAGGGACTCTCAACAGTATTCTACACTACAGTTCAAAAGCATCAGTTCCTCAGCACTCAGCTTTCTTTATAGCCCAACTCTGACATCCATACATGACTACTGGAAATACAATAGCTTTGACTAGATGGACCTTTGTTGGCAAAGTAATATCTCTGCTTTTTAATATGTTCTCTAGGTTGGTCATAGCTTTTCTTCCAAGGAGCAAATGTCTTTTAATTTCATGTCTGCAGTCACCATCTGCAGTGATTTTGGAGCCCAAGAAAATAAAGTCTGTTACTGTTTCCATTGTTTCCCCATCTATTTGCCATGAAGTGATGGGACCAGATGCCATGATCTTAGTTTTTTGAATGTTGAGTTTTAAGCCAACATTTTTACTCTCCTCTTTCACTTTCATCAAGAAGCTCTTTTGTTCTTCTTCACTTTCTGCCATAAGGATGGTGTCATCTGCATATCTGAGGTTATTGATATTTCTCCCGGCAATCTTGACTTAGCCTGGAATTTTGCATAATATACTGTGCATATAAGTTAAATAATCAGGATGACAATACACAGCCTTGATGCACTCATTTTCCTATTTGGAACCAGTCTGTTGTTCCATGTCTTGTTCTAATTGTTGCTTCTTGACCTGCATACAGATTTCTCAGGAGGCAAGTAAGGTGGTCTGGTATTCCCATCTCTTTCAGAATTTTCCACAGTTTGTTGTGATCCACACAGTCAAAGGCTTTGGTGTAGTCAATAAAGCAGAAGTAAATATTTTTCCAGAACTCTCTTACTTTTTCTATGATCAAATGGATGTTGGCAACTTGATCTCTTGTTCCTCTGCCTTTTCTAAATCCAGCTTGAACATCTGGAAGTTCACCATTCACATACTGTTGAAGAATGTCTTGGAGAATTTTGAGCATTACTTTGCAGCATGTTAGATGAGTGCAACTGTGTGGTAGTTTGAACATTCTTTGGCATTGCCTTTCTTTGGGATTGGAATGAAAACTGACCTTTTCCTGTCCTGTGGCCACTGCTGAATTTTCCAAACTGGCTGGCATATTGAGTGTCGTGCTTTTACAGCATCATCTTTTAGGATTTGAAATTGCTCAACTGAAATTCCATCACTTCCACTAGCTTTGTTTGTAGTGATGCTTCTTAAAGCCCACTTCACTTCACATCCAGAATGTCTGGCTCTAGGTGAGTGACCATACCATCATGGTTATCTGGGTCTTTAAGATCCTTTTGTATAGTTCTTCTGTGTATTCTTGCCACCCTTTTTTTTATATCTTCTGCTTTTGTTAGGTCCATATTGTTTCTGTCCTTTATTGTGACCATCTTTGCATGACATATTCCTTTTTTATCTCTAATTTTCATGAAGAGATCTCTAGTCTTCAAACCCTCTCATTATTTTCTTCTGAGAGAAATGCACACTCAACCTTTTTCAATGCATTTTGAAAAATATGATTTCAATTCTCCTCAGTCTCCTTACCTTCTTGTTATATTGGTCAGTTTCTTCTGAGTATTTTGAAGAATATCAATAGCAAGAGCTACATTTTATAGTTTTAAAGACATTTTAAAATGATCTCCTCCTTGTGTATTACCTTATGGCTTTAATTGGAGAATGATATAAATGGGAAAATAATCGGGAGAAATTTAACAAAGAAATTACACTGGATTAGATAATTTTGCTTCAGTTCAGTTCAGTTCCGTCACTCAGTCGTGTCCGACTCTTTGCGACCCCATGAATCGCAGCACCCCAGGCTTCCCTGTCCATCACCAACTCCCGGAGTTCACTCAGACTCACGTCCATTGAGTCCGTGATGCCATCCAGCCATCTCATCCTCGGTCATCCCCTTCTCCTCCTGCCCCCAATCCCTCCCAGCATCAGAGTCTTTTCCAATGAGTCAACTCTTTGCATGAGGTGGCCAAAGTACTGGAGCTTCAGCTTTAGCATCATTCCTTCCAAAGAANCTTTGGCATTGCCTTTCTTTGGGATTGGAATGAAAACTGACCTTTTCCTGTCCTGTGGCCACTGCTGAATTTTCCAAACTGGCTGGCATATTGAGTGTCGTGCTTTTACAGCATCATCTTTTAGGATTTGAAATTGCTCAACTGAAATTCCATCACTTCCACTAGCTTTGTTTGTAGTGATGCTTCTTAAAGCCCACTTCACTTCACATCCAGAATGTCTGGCTCTAGGTGAGTGACCATACCATCATGGTTATCTGGGTCTTTAAGATCCTTTTGTATAGTTCTTCTGTGTATTCTTGCCACCTTTTTTTTTATATCTTCTGCTTTTGTTAGGTCCATATTGTTTCTGTCCTTTATTGTGACCATCTTTGCATGACATATTCCTTTTTTATCTCTAATTTTCATGAAGAGATCTCTAGTCTTCAAACCCTCTCATTATTTTCTTCTGAGAGAAATGCACACTCAACCTTTTTCAATGCATTTTGAAAAATATGATTTCAATTCTCCTCAGTCTCCTTACCTTCTTGTTATATTGGTCAGTTTCTTCTGAGTATTTTGAAGAATATCAATAGCAAGAGCTACATTTTATAGTTTTAAAGACATTTTAAAATGATCTCCTCCTTGTGTATTACCTTATGGCTTTAATTGGAGAATGATATAAATGGGAAAATAATCGGGAGAAATTTAACAAAGAAATTACACTGGATTAGATAATTTTGCTTCAGTTCAGTTCAGTTCCGTCACTCAGTCGTGTCCGACTCTTTGCGACCCCATGAATCGCAGCACCCCAGGCTTCCCTGTCCATCACCAACTCCCGGAGTTCACTCAGACTCACGTCCATTGAGTCTGTGATGCCATCCAGCCATCTCATCCTCGGTCATCCCCTTCTCCTCCTGCCCCCAATCCCTCCCAGCATCAGGGTCCTTTCAAATGAGTCAACTCTTCACATGAGGTGGCCAAAGTACTGGAGCTTCAGTTTTAGCATCATTCCTTCCAAAGAAATCCCAGGGTTGATCTCCTTCAAATGGACTGGTTGGATCTCCTTGCAGTCCAAGGGGCTCTCAAGAGTCTTCTCCAACACCACACTTCAAAAGCATCAATTCTTCAGCGCTCAGCCTTCTTCACAGTCCAACTCTCACATCTTGTTGTTCTTCAATCGCTGAGTCATGTCTGACTCTTTGGAACCCCATGGACTACGGCGTGCCAGGCTTCACTGTCCTTCACTATCTCCCAGAGTTTGCTCAAACTCATGTCAGCCTCATCTTATCTTGCCCTCAGTCTTTCCCAGCATCACAGTCTTTTCCAATGAGTCAGCTCTTCTGATCAGATGACCAAAGTAATGCAGCTTCAGATTTAGCACCAATGAATATTCAGGACTGATTTCCTTCAGGATTGACTGGTTTGATCTTGCTGTCCAAGGGACTTTCAAGAGTCTTCTCCAGCACCACATTTCAAAAACATCAATTCTTCAGCACTCAGCCTTCTTTATGGTCCAATTCTCTAGGCATGTTGAATTTATAGTGATGATGGCAGGTCCAGGTTCTTCTTATAATAAAAAAAATCTTAGAAATCAACCTTTCTCCATTATTTTAAACAGTAAACTTAAGATTTATTTGAAAATTATACCTCAACTTTTATATATTGTCTTTTAGGATCTCCATGTGATCCTACTTTACTTCTGAGCTATGCTCCCTGCAATGTGATCTGCTCCATTATATTCCAGAATCGTTTTGAATACAGTGATGAAAGTTTTCTGACCTTGGCAAAGTATGTTGATGAAAACACAAAAATTGCAAGCACCCCCTGGATTGAGGTAAGGTCAATGTTCTCTTTAAATAAGAAATAATTTTCTATCTAAATTGATTACCACTTCTCTTTGTACTATTGTTTGTTACCACTTAGTGAGTTATCAAAGCAATTGAAAGTGTTGAAATGAATTTTTAAACAAAATATAACAATAGTAATAAAAAAATAGTGCAACAATTATAGCAAGGTATTTTTTTTTGAGAAATCTTTTTCCCTCTGATTTTTATGTGTATATATAAATGGCATATGCATTGTATTTTTAATACTAGTAAATTGTCAGAAAATTAATTACCTATATTGTACTATAACTAACAACTAAAATTCCATGAATCATAGTGTTATGATGTTTTCTACCTGAGAAGGAGACTAGGGAACAAATAGTTCTATAGAACAGAAAGCTCACCTGAAAATACTGAGCTTATTTTCAAAGTAACCTAACCAAAAGAAGAATGAGTTAGATATAAAAACTAGATTTCTAGATTTTCTATCCAGTTTGTTACAAGATAGCAGCTGAATAAATTTCTTCAGTACCTACCGAGGGTATTAAGTCATGAAGATACTGTTTAAAAAGGTTTCTGTAAACTCTATGAGTGTGAAGGCCAAATGAATAAGGGCAATGTGTACATTTCTGAAGGTGTAAAATGCCTAAATAAAAGTAAGTTAGGTAATATAGGCATTTCCTTAATCTTTCTGGTATAGTTTCTTCATTTAAAAAATGGTATGGTGGGAACAGACTTAAAAGGAGTTATCGACAGTAATACAATAATACTAGGAGACATTCAATAAAGGACAGAAATGGTGTGGACCTGACAGGGGCAGAAAATATTAAGAAGAAGTGGCAAGAATACACAGAAGAGCTGTATAAAAAAGATCTTCATGACTCAGTTAATTACGATGGTGTATTCACTCACCTAGAACCAGACATCCTGGAATGTGAAGTCAAGTGGGCCTTAGGAAGCATCATTACAAACAAAGCTAGTGGAGGTGATGGAATTCCAGTTGAGCTATTCCAAATCCTAAAAGATGATGCTGTGAAAGTGCTGCATTCAATATGTCAGCAGTTAGAAAACTCAGCAGTGGCCACAGGACTGGAAAAGGTCAGTTTTCATTCCAATCCCAAAGAAAGGCAATGCCAAAGAAAGCTCAAACTACTGCACAATTGCACTCATCTCACACGTTAGTAGAGTTGCTCAAATTCTCCCAGCCAGGCTTAAGCAATACGTGAACCGCAAACTTCCAGATGTTCAAGCTGGATTTAGAAAGGCAGAGGAACCAGAGATCAAATTGCCAACATCTTCTGGATCATTGAAAAAGCAAGAGAATTCCAGAAAAACATCTATTTCTGCTTTATTGTCTATGCCAAAGCCTTTGACTGTGTGGATCACAAGAAACTGTGGAAAATTCTGAAAGAGATGAGAATACCAGAGCACCTGACCTGCCTCTTGAGAAACCTATATGCAGGTCAGGAAGCAACAGTTAGAACTGGACATGGAACAACAGACTGGTTCCAAATAGGAAAATGAGTACATCAAGGCTGTGTGTTGTCACCCTGCTTATTTAACTTCTATGCAGAGTACATCATGAGAAACGCTGGGCTGGATGAAGCATAAGCTGGAATCAAGATTGCTGGGTGAAATATCAATAACCTCAGATATGCAGATGACACCACCCTTCTGGTAGAAAGTGAAGAAGAACTGAAGAGCCTCTTGATGAAAGTGAAAGAAGAGAGTGAAAAAGTTTGCCTAAAGCTAACATTCAGAAAACTAAGAACATGTCATCCAGTCCCATCACTTCATGGCAAATTGATAGGGAAACAGTGGAAACAGTGAGAGACTTTATTTTTTTGGCTTCCAAAATCACTGCAGATGGTGACTGCAGCCATGAAATTAAAAGATGCTTACTCCTTGGAAGGAAAGTTATGACCAACATAGACAGCATATTAAAAAGCAGAAACATTACTTTGCCAACAATGGTCCGTCTAGTCAAGGCTATGGTTTTTCCAGTAGTCATGTATGGATATGAGTATTGGAGTATAAAGAAAGCTGAGCACCAAAGAATTGATGCTTTTGAACTGTGGTATTGGAGAAGACTCTTGAGAGTCCCTTGGACTGCAAGGAGATCCAACCAGTCCATCCTAAAGGAGATCAGTTCTCAGTGCTCATTGGGAGGACAGATGTTGAAGCTGAAACTCCAATACTTTGGCCACCAGATGTGAAAAGCTGACTTATTGGAAAAGACCCTGATACTGGGAGGGATTGGGGGCAGGAGGAGAAGGGGATGACAAGGATGAGATGGTTGGATGGCATGACCCACTCCATGGACATGAGTTTGTGTAAGCTCCGGGAATTGGTGTTGGACAGGGAGGCCAGGGGTGCTGCAGTTCATGGGTCGCAAAGAGTCAGACAAGACTGAGCGACTGAACTGAAGTGAAGAGACATTAGCACATCAGTTACATAACGGACTGAACAGTTCAGTTCAGTCACTCAGTCATGTCTTAGACTTTGCTACCCCATGGACAGAACAGCAAACTAAGTAAGGAAATACTGGCATTAAGCAACACATTAGTCAAGATGGACTTGATAAATTTATATAAAACATTCCATCCAATTGCAGCAGAATACACATTGCTTTCAAGTACACATGAAACATTTTCCAAGATAGACCATATGATGTTACAAAACAAGTGTCAATAAATTCAAGAAATTGAAATTATATTGAGCATCTTTTTGACCACAATGGTATGAAACTACGAACCAGTTACAAGAAAAAAACTGGAAAAAACACAAACATATAGGAGCTTAATAAGATGCTGCTAAATAACAATGGAGAGCACAGGCGGCTGTGACAGCAAATTTGGCCTTGGAATGCTGAATGAAGTAGTGCAAAGACTAATAGAGTTTTGCCAAGAAAATGCACTGGTCATAGCAAACATCCTCTTCCAACAACACAAGAGAAGACTCTACACATGGACATCACCAGATGGTCAACACCAAAATCAGATTGATTATATTCTTTGCAGCCAAAGATGGAGAAGCTCTATACAGTCAACAAAAACAAGACTGGGAGCTGACTGTGGCTCAGATCATGAACTCCTTATTGCCAAATTCAGACTGAAATTGAAGAAAACAGGGAAAACCACTAGACCATTCAGGTATGACCTCAATCAAATCCCTTATGATTATACAGTGAAAGTGAGAAATAGATTTAAGGGCCTAGATCTGATAGATAGAGTGCCTGATGAACTATGGAATGAGGTTTGTGACATTGTACAGGAAACAGGGATCAAGACCATCCCCATGGAAAAGAATGCAAAAAAGCAAGACGGCTGTCTGAGGAGGCCTTACAAATACCTGTGAAAAGAAAAGAAGTGAAAAGCAAAGGAGAAAAAGGAAGATATAAGCATCTGAATGCAGAGTTCCAAAGAATAGCAAGGAGAGGTAAGAAAGCCTTCCTCAGCGATCAATGCAAAGAAATAGAGGAAAACAACAGAATGGGAAAGAATAGGAATAGAATATCACTGACATAGTTCCTGGAGACCTCTTCTTCAGAAAAAGTTGAAAAGGCTAATGGCATTATTAAGAGGCATCTGTGTGAACTAACTCAGGATCCACAAGACAGTTGGTTTAAAGTTCTAACCATAGCTTTAATGAGGGCTTGGACTGCTCCTAAAAAGGAAGGACTGTCCCCATTTGAATGTATCTATGGAAGGCCCTTCTTACACACAGACATTGTTATAGGCCCTGAAGCCTTAAAATTAACCACGTGACTCAGCTTTCAGCTCTTCAACTTCCTCTTCAATTGAAGGCTTTCCATGGTGGGTTTCTCCAAAAGGGCTTTCTTCAGGTCTTCACCAACAACAATTGTATGTGATGCTTCTTGATTTGATGACATCTAGCAATCCTAAGATGAACTGAATGTAACTATGGACATAATGTACTTTTAATTTTGATTATGTTTCAGTTTGATTTAATGACTATTTTGCCTTACATCTGTAACTGTATAACGGGGTTTGTCTCTAACATTCTGAAAGCTTTTAGGTTACAAATGGTTATCCAGGCTCCTACAAGTGTCACAGCCTCCCCAAACTATTACTTGGGGCCCATGGATCAGAGACCCTCAATATGAGGGTTAGGAGAATACATTGCCTCGACAATTTAGGGATGACACCCCTCAACAGCAGGAAGTAGTTATAGAATGAAAAGGATGCCCCTTTCCCTTGGCAACATATTTCTCCTAAAAGAAAAGGAGGGAATGAGACAGTCAATTCCTAGGCAGGTTGATAAGTCTGGGATCCCTAAGGAGGAGAAAAGGATCTGGGCTCATGAAGAGAGGTAGCGTTCTGGAATTCTCAAGGAGGAGGAAAGGACAAACATCTTTTTTCCCCTCTACATTCTTTAGTCTTTGTCACATAAAATGTTTTTTTCTTTAAGCCTGGTACTGATGATTATACACAAACAATTCATTTTAAACTCTGTACTAAGGATTATATAACAAAAATACATCCTGCTTGAGGACAGTTTCTCCTTCCTGAAAAACTTCTGGCTATAAATATCAATAACCTCAGATATGCAGATGACACCACCCTTATGGCAGAAAGTGAAGAGGAGCTAAAAAGCCTCTTGTTGAAAGTGAAAGAGGAGAGTGAAAAAGTTGGCTTAAAGCTCAACATTCAGAAAACGAAGATCATGGCATCCAGACCCATCACTTAATGGGAAATAGATGGGGAAACAGTGCCAGACTTTATTTTTCTGGGCTCCAAAATCACTGCAGATGGTGGTTGCAGCCATGAAATTAAAAGACGCTTACTCCTTGGAAGAAAAGTTATGACCAACCTAGATAGCATATTCAAAACCAGAGATATTTGTTTGCCAACTAAGGTTCGTCTAGTCAGGTCTATGGTTTTTCCAGTAGTCATGTATGGATGTGAGAGTTGGACTGTGAAGAAGGCTGAGCACTGAAGAATTGATACTTTTGAACTGTGGTGTTGAAGAAGACTCTTGAGAGTCCCTTGGACTGCAAGGAGATCCAACCAGTCCATTCTGAAGGAGATCAACCCTGGGATTTCTTTGGAAGGAATGATGCTAAAACTGAAGCTCCAGTACTTTGGCCACCTCATGCGAAGAGTTGACTCATTGGAAAAGACTCTGATGCTGGGAGGGATTGGGGGCAGGAGGAGAAGGGGACGACCGAGGATGAGATGGCTGGATGGCGTCACTGACTCCATGGGCGTGGGTCTGGGTGAACTCCGGGAGTTGGTGATCGACAGGGAGGCCTGGCGTGCTGCTAGTTATGACCAACCTAGATAGCATATTCAAAACCAGAGATATTTGTTTGCCAACTAAGGTCCGTCTAGTCAGGTCTATGGTTTTTCCTGTGGTCATGTATGGATGTGAGAGTTGGACTGTGAAGAAGGCTGAGCACTGAAGAATTGATACTTTTGAACTGTGGTGTTGAAGAAGACTCTTGAGAGTCCCTTGGACTGCAAGGAGATCCAACCAGTCCATTCTGAAGGAGATCAACCCTGGGATTTCTTTGGAAGGAATGATGCTAAAACTGAAGCTCCAGTACTTTGGCCACCTCATGCGAAGAGTTGACTCATTGGAAAAGACTCTGATGCTGGGAGGGATTGGGGGCAGGAGGAGAAGGGGACGACCGAGGATGAGATGGCTGGATGGCGTCACTGACTCCATGGGCGTGGGTCTGGGTGAACTCCGGGAGTTGGTGATGGACAGGGAGGCCTGGCGTGCTGCAATTCATGGGGTCGCAAAGAGTCGGACACGAATGAACGACTGAACTGAACTGAATCCTGTTATCTTAAAATGTTAATTATGGGAGTGGATCTAGTAAGATCTTTACAACCTTGAGACATTCTTTTGATTTATCATAATAACTAATTTAAAAAGTATATAACTCCCTTGCTTAGACTAGCGAGGGGGGCACCCTCTGTCCCTCTTCTGATGTCTATGTCAAAAATTTTCTCTGTCCCTTTTCTTACTTTAATAAAATGGCTACACACACACACACACACACCAAAAAACAAAACAACAACAAAGAAAAAAAAAAACTAGAAAAAGAAGAACAAACAAAGTCCAAAGTTAGCAGAAGGAAGGAAATAATAAAGATCAGAGGCTAAATAAACAATAGAGGCTAAAAGGACAATAGAAAAGATTAGTGAATATGAAAGCTGGTTCTTTGAAAAGGTAATCAGATTTGATAAACTCTAGCCAGACTCATCAGAAAAAAAAAGAAAGTGCAAATAAATAAAATCAGAAATGAGAGAGGAACATTGCAATTGATATCACAGAAATTCAAAGAATCATGAGAGACTACAGTGAATAATTATGAAGGAAATGGCAACCCACTCTGGTATTCTTGCCTGGAGAATCCCAAGGAGGGAGGAGCCTGGGAGGCTACAGTCCATGGGGTCACAAAGAGTCGGAAATGACTGAGTGACTTCACTTTCACTTTCAAATTAAACATCTAGTGGAAAATGGATAAATTCATAGAAACACACATACCAAGATTGAATCAGGAAGAAACAGATAATCTGAAGACGGAACACTAGTAGTGAAATAGAACCAGGAATCAAAACTCTGCAAAACCCAAAATCCAGGACCAGATGGCCTCACGAGTGGATTCTACCAAATATTTAAAAAAGAACTAGTGCCTGACCTTTCCAAACATGTCTAAAGGAACACTTTCAAACTTATTCTATGATGCTTTACCCTTATACCTAAATTAGAAAAAAAAAAAACATTAAAAAGAAGAGAATAATTAAGGTCAATATTTTTGATGAACCTAGATGCAAAAATCCTCAATAGAATATTCAGTTCAGTTCAGTTGCTCAGTCATTTCCAACTCTTTGTGACCCTATGGACTGCAGCATCCCAGGATTCCCTGTCCATCACCAAAGCCCGGAGCTTGCTCAAACTCATGTCCATTGAGTTGGTGATGCTGCCATCCACCATCTCATCTCTGTCATTCCCCTTCTCCTCCTGCCTTCAATCTTTCCCAGCTTCAGGGTCTTTTCTAATGAGTCAGTTGTTCACATTAGGTGGCCAAAGTATTTGAGCCTGCACTTCAGCATCAATCCTTCCAATGAATTTTCAGGACTGATTTCCTTTAGGATGGACTGGGTGGATCTCCTTGCAGTCCAAGGGACTCTCAAGAATCTTCTCCAACACCACAGTTCAAAAACATTGATTCTTTGGTGCTCAGCTTTCTTTGCCAACTCTCACATCCATACATGACTACTGGAAAAACCATAGCTTTGACTGGACAGACCTTTGTTGCCAAAGTAATGTCTCTGCTTTTTAATAATGCTGTGTAGAGGGTCATAGTTTTTTTTTTTTTTTTTTCCTAAGGAGCAAGTGTCTTAATTTCATGGCTGCAGTCACCATCTGCAGTGATTTTAGAGCCCATGAAAACAAAGTCTGTCACTGTTTCCATTGCTTCCCCATCTATTCACTATGAAGTGATGGAAGTAGATGCCATGATCTTTGTTTTTTGAATGTTTAGTTTTAAGATGCTTTTTCACTCTCCTCTTTCACTTTCATCAAGAGGCTCTTTAGTTCTTCTTGGCATTCTGCCATAAGGGTGGTGCCATCTGCATATCTGAGATTATTAATATTTCTCCTGGCAATCTTGACTCCAGCTTGAGCTTCATCTAGCCTGGAATTTCCCATGATGTACTCTGCATATAAGCTAAATAAGTAGCATAACATACAGCCTTGATATATTTCTTTCCAGCCTTGATGTATTAGATGCCATGATCTTTGTTTTTTGAATGTTTAGTTTTAAGATGCTTTTTCACTCTCCTCTTTCACTTTCATCAAGAGGCTCTTTAGTTCTTCTTGGCATTCTGCCATAAGGGTGGTGCCATCTGCATATCTGAGATTATTAATATTTCTCCTGGCAATCTTGACTCCAGCTTGAGCTTCATCTAGCCTGGAATTTCCCATGATGTACTCTGCATATAAGCTAAATAAGTAGCATAACATACAGCCTTGATATATTTCTTTCCAGCCTTGATGTATTTCTAATTTGGAACCAGTTTGTTGTTCCATGTCTAGTTCTAACGGTTGTTTCTTGACCTGCCTATAGGTTTCTCAGGAGACAGGTAAGGTGGTCTGGTACTCCCAACTGTTTCAGAATTTTCCAGTTTGTGGTGATACACACAGTCAAAGGCTTTGGTGTAGTTAATGAAGCAGATGTTTTTTCTGGAATTTTCTTGCTTTTTCTATGATCCAAGAGATGTTGGCAATTTGATCTCTGGTTCTTCTGCCTTTTCTAAAACCAGCTTGAACATCTGGAAGTTCGCGGCTTATGTACTGTTGAAGTCTGGCTTGGAAAACTTTGAGCATTACTTTGCTAGTATGTGAGATAAGTGCAGTTGTGTGGTAGTTTGGAAATTCTTTGGCATTGCCTTTCTTGGGACTGGAATGAAAACTGACCATTTCCAGTCCTGTGACCACTGCTGAGTTTTCCAAATTTGCTGGTATATTGAGTTTGGTACCTTAACAGTATCATCTTTTTGGATTTGAAATTGCTCAGCTCGAATTCCATCACTTCCACTAGTTTTATTCGTAGTGATGCTTCCTAAAGCCTACTTGACTTCACATTCCAGGATGCCTGGTTCTAGGTGAGTAATCATGCCATCATGGTTATCTGAGTCATTAAGATCTTTTTTGTATAGTTCTTCTGTTATTCTTGCCAACTCTTCTTAATATCTTCTGCTTTTGTTAGGCCATACCATTTCTGTCCTTTATTGTGTCCATCTGTGCATGAAATTGAAATCAGCAATACATTATCACAATTATAGTCTATGAATAAGCCAAATTTATTCTGGGGATGCAAAGCTGGTTCAGTGTCTGCAAATCAATCTATGAGATACATCACATTAACAAATGAAAAATAAAAATCACATGATTTTTTAAGTTTGGGAAAAAAAAAACCTTTTGACTGAATTCAACATCCATTTATGATAGAAACTTCAGAGTGAATAGAGAGGGAACATACTTGAATGTAATAAAGCCCCTATAGGAGAAGCTTTCATCATTCTCAATGGTGAAACCCTGAAAGTATTTCCTCTCAAATCAGAAACAACACAAAGATTCCCACTCTCCCCACTTTTATTCAGCATAGTACTGGAAGTTCCAGCCACACAAGCAAAGAAAAAGAAGTATGGTACTGGCACAAAGGCAGACATAGATTAATGGAACTGAAGAGACAGCTTAGATATGAACGCACACTTAGTAGGTAATTAATATACAACAAAAGAAGCTACAATGCAAGATGTAGAAAAGACACCCTGCTCAATCAATGGTATTGGGAAAACTGGACAGTTACATACAAAAGAATCAAAGTGGATGCCTTTATCACACCACATATAAAATAAATTCAAAATAGATTAAGGATTTACATTTAAGAACCAGAACTATAAAAATTCTAGAAGTAATCATGGATGCGTGCTCTTTGACATTAATCTTGTTGATATTTTTTTGGTTATGCATTGTTAGGCAAGGGAAACAAAAGCAAAAATAAAGGAATGTGATGTAATCAAATGTAAAAGTTTTTGCACAGTGAAGGTTCCGTTCCGTTCAGTCGGTTAGTCTTGTCCGACTCTTTGCGACCCCATGAATCGCAGCACGCCAGGCCTCCTTGTCCACCACCAACTTCCGGAGTTCACTCAGACTCACGTCCATTGAGTCCGTGATGCCATCCAGCCATCTCATCCTCGGTCGTCCCCTTCTCCTGCCCCCAATCCCTCCCAGCATCAGGGTCTTTTCCAATGAGTCAACTCTTCGGATAAGGTGGCCAAAGTACTGGAGCTTCAGTTTTAGCATCATTCCTTCCAAAGAAATCCCAGGGTGGATCTCCTTCAGAGTGGACTGGTTGGATCTCCTTGCAGTCCAAGGGACTCTCAAGAGTCTTCTCCAACACCACAGTTCAACAGCATCAATTCTTCTGCATTCAGCCTTCTTCACAGTCCAACTCTCACATCCATACATGACCACAGGAAAAAACATAGCCTTGACTAGACGGACCTTAGTTGGCAAAGTAATGTCTCTGCTTTTGAATATGCTATCTAGGTTGCTCATAACTTTTCTTCCAAGGAGTAAGTGTCTTTTAATTTCATGGCTGCAGTCACCATCTGCAGTGATTTTGGAGCCTCAAAAAATAAAGTCTGACACTGTTTCCACTGTTTCCCCATCTATTTCCCATGAAGTGATGGGACCAGATACCATGATCTTCGTTTTCTGAATGTTGAGCTTTAAGCCAACTTTTTCACTCTCCTCTTTCACTTTCAACAAGAAGCTTTTTAGCTCCTCTTCACTTTCTGCCATAGGGGTGGTGTCATCTACATATCTGAGATTATTGATATTTCTCCNAAGAAACACCTGGAGTAACAGGCAAATTTGGCCTTGGAATGCGGAATGAAGCAGGGCAAAGACTAATAGAGTTTTGCCAAGAAAATGCACTGGTCATATCTCAGCCAACAACTGTAATTTCTTGTCTTTCTGATGATAACAATTCTGACAGGTGTGAAGGGTGATATTGCATTGTCGTTTTGATTTACATTTCCCTAATGTTTAATGACTTTGAGCATCTTCTCTTATGCCTGTTGACCATCTGTATGTCTTCTCTGGAAAAACGGTTATACAGGTCCTCTGCCCATTTTTAAAAATCAAATTGTTTGCTTTTTGATATTTATTTGTATGAGTCTTATATGTTAGCTGTTAACCCCTTACCAGACACATCATTTGTATATACCTTCATCAATTCAGTAGGTTGTCTTTTCATTCTGTTGATGGTTTCCTTCATTATGCAAAAGCTTTTTAGCCTGATTTGGTCCCGTTTATTTATTTTCACCTTTTTTGTTGTTGTTGTTGTTGTTGTTGCCTGAGGAGACAAATCCAAAAGATATTGCTAAGATGGATGTCAAAGCATGTACTGCCTATGTTGTCTTCAAAAAGTCTATGTTTTCAGGTATTTCCTTTAAGTCTTTAATCCCTCTTGAGTGCTTAATTGCATTATCCACATGGATACAAGTGTTCCACTGTATCCACTCAGGCAGTGATTATCATATTTTTTGAATTTTATGACTCATACATTTAAAAATAAGAACTGTTGTAGATTTTCCGTATTTATAATTTTTCCAACTAATGTGTTTTCCACATGTACATTTTTAAACTCCAACTTTAGTCTCTGATGTTCTAAACAAAATCAAAGAATAAATGACAGTCAATTTAATTTCTGTGAATGTAAGCAGCATAGTACAATTTTTCATGTGTACAAGTCTTTGGAATTAAACTAATATGTATATAAATACAATGATGTGTTCAGTGCAAAGCAAATAATAACATTCTATCATGGACTACAGTGTGCTCAAATTGGATTGGAATGAACAATAAATTATTGGTGGCCAGTATGCTGCTGAAGATGGTCTTTTGGAGTCAAGATCAGTCAAATGTTATCTAAAAAAATAACATTGTAACCCAGATGAAGTAGCCTTGTAAGTATGTAAGGAATGGTACAGAGGTGCACAAATACAGTGTATTTGATTTTAATTTTTTTAAACAAGATTAAATTTAAATCTCTGGTTAGTAAACCCCATAATGAAAAGTGAAAAAAGAAAAGAAAAGAAAATAGCAGCTAAAATTCTAGTAAATGAATTAAATTGTTTCTTCAATGTGAATATACTGGGCACTGGAGAATAAATCAATACAGCTTTCTTGGTGAAATAGCTGAAAATACCCTAGCAATCTGTTAAGAGCTTTTATTGTTTACAAAAAGTTAACTAATTTTGCTAAAATAATATTTAACCCACCCCCCAAAAATCTAATTTTTGGCCCGATAGCATGAGGAGCTATGCATAGCCACTTTCCAGTGAAAGGGGTGAAAATTACTTAGAGAGGAAAAAACAATTTGAGGCCTCTGGAAATGGTCTTAAGGTAATACAGCAAATTAAACATCATTTATTCAAAGAAGCCTTTAAAGATACAGTAAGAAAAGCAAGAGTCTGTCGTCTTTGAGCCGAGACTGCAACCCTCCTACCTTCCTCTCAGCTGATCTGCTTTCTGTCTCTTTACATTCATTTGCATTTTCCATGACCTATAAAATAGGAGTTCTAGTAATTATACCATTCATGTACTATGCATTGAGTATTTTTCTATTAATTTTAGAGTGGACTGCCTTTTGAAACTCTGAGGGTTGACTTATCAAAATAGTAGTTAAGAAAAGTATCATGTTTTGAAGCAACATGTTTAGGTCACCATATATACAGAATTTTGTTATCTTTAATAAACTTGGTTGGAGGGGAAAAGTCATGCAAATAAGATCATATATAATATACATTTTTGTGACTGGCTTCTTTATTTATTATTTATTTTATTTTATTTTTTTGCTGTTCAGCATGTAGGATCTTTATTCTTTGACCAGGGATCAGATCCATGTCCCTGGCATTGGAAGCACAGAGTCTGAACCACTGGACTAGCAGGAAATTTTCATGATTGGTTTCTTTAACTCAGTATATGAATTTTCAGACACATCCAAAGAAGTATTATTGCTTAATTTTTTTTTTATTGTCACATAGCATTCCATCAAATATATATGCTGTACTTTGTTTATCCTTTCACAGGGGCATTTAGATTGCTTTTAGCTTTTGACTACAATGAATAAAACTCTTATTATCATTTATGTAAAATTTTTAAGTGGACTTTTTCTTTCATTTGCCTTAGGTAAATTTCTGAATGAAATGACTAAGCCATAAGCAGAAATAAATATATACTCAAAGAGACACAAATGTATAGAAGAGTCTTTTGGACTCTGAGGGAGAGGGAGAGGGAGAGAGTGGGATGATTTGGGAGAATGGCATTGAAACATGTATAATATCATATATGAAATGAATTGCCAGTCCAGGTTTGATGCATGATACTGGATGCTTGGGGCTGGTGCACTGAGATGACCCAGAGGGATGGTACAGGGAGGGAGGAGGGAGGGGGCTTCAGGATGGGAAACACGTGTATACCTGTGGTGGATTCATGTTGATGTATGGCAAAACCAATACAATATTGTAAAGTAATTAACCTCCAATTAAAATAAATAAATTTATATTAAAAGTTATAAAAAAGACATTTCTAAAAATTTCCCAATGCTTTTTTAAAACCTTTAAAAGTGTGTAGCCATTCTAGAAGGTGTATACTGCATTATTTATCTATTCTACAAGGCATATACTACAATTCCTCCATTGAATAAACATTTAGATTCTTTTCAGATTTCTTGTTTTAATTTGGAAAATGCAATAGAAATCCTTGCAAATATATCATAATGCATGTATAAGAGCTGTACTTGGGATAGATTTATAGAGGCATAATAAGTATCAGCTCAATATATGTGGAGAATTAAAGTTAATTCTATATTATAGTGGGTTTCCCTGGTGGCTCAGTAGTAAAGAATCTGCCTACCAGTGCAGGAGACACAGGTTAAATCCCTGAGTCAGGAAGATCCTCTGGAGAAGAAAATGGCAACCAACTCCAGTACTCTTGCCTGGGAAATCCCATGGACCAAGGAACCTGGCAGGCTGCAGTCCATAGGGTCATAAAAAAGTCAGATACAACTTAGTTACTGAACAACAACAACAAATATAATACCAATTTCCTCTCAAAAAATGCTTATTAAAATGCCTTTCCCTTCCCGTTCTAGCTATAGCAAACTAATTCAGAGCAGGGCAAACTTCCCATCAGGAAGAACTGGAAAATGAGATACAGTTTTTAAATCTTATTGAACACATTGAAGAGGAATCAAGGGAGCCACCATGTTTAAAAAGTCATTTCATCTCTGAGAACACCTAGATAGGAGACTTATTGAGAAAATTCCCCACATTCTACAATTGTTTATTCTTTTGAAATATCCTGTTCACCAATGGAAGAAAGTATAATATATACTTGATATTTTCCTAGCAATTACAGTTTTGAGTTCAAATAAACACTGGATTTCTCCCATAACCCATGGGAGAAGAGAATATGTTATGAATCCAGAATCTGCTACTTACGAGCTCTTAAAGAATTGGCCAATTTCCTTCCACTCCCCGAATCTCATCTTTCTGACTTTAAAAATATGGGTAGTGATATTTAAGGGGTTTTCCTGCTATCCAACAAAATTATTAAGAAGAAATCTGAGATATAATGTTTTAAAAGTTCTTACCCAAAGAATAGTGGCCACTCAGCTATTGCTCTACTTCCTCTTCAGTTTTCTAATTTCGTTTGACTTTGCTCAAAATGATTTTAGGCCTCCTTCTTCTCTGCAGGGCAGTGAGCTGGACATTATTGCTTTATTGTTTCAGCTGCTTAGGGAGGAGATAAGTTAAATACCTGCCAGGCTTAGTTGCTTTCTCTACAAGAAGCCTGCTTACTCATTCTTGGTGGGAGTCCGTTTCCTGGGTCAATAATGGATTCGGCTTCCCCTAGATATAGTCATTTGCCACAGGTCTGAAACAGACGGGCTTTGATGCTAGAAGCTCAATTTTCTGCTTTCATGGTGTGATTTCAGGTGGTGACTTTGCTTTTTTTTTCTTTTCACTTTGTAACTTGAGATTGTGGAGTCAGAGCATATATATACATCTAGCAGGGTTTAGAAACATACTTATGCTCACTGTGTGTAGCAAGTAATGATACGACAAACATTTCTTGAACTCTCACAACTGTGAGAACATTGGGAAGCTTCAGGGTTTCTTTCAGACCCTTCTGACTAGTCCAGGAAGTATATTGTCTACTTGTCTTGCGACTCTACATTTTCTGCTGAAACCTTCAGGTAGTCAATGTTTTCTGGGACCCCAAGGGCGTTCCCAAGGAATCTGAGTCCACAACCAACGCTACTAGTCCACTCTTAAGCAAGTTATTATCTTGCATCTTTCTATCTCCATCTCAAAGATACATGTGCACACAGTTGTCCTTTGCACAAATTTTATTGAAGACACTGGGATCCCATATGCATTGACGGAGCCAATAAGGGCCAAGAAATTAAATTGTTTGGTCCATTTTTAGTTGCTGTATTTCCAAAGCTTGCCATTTTTTAAAAAACTATATTCCTTGTGATACACTTTCTCCACTTTCAACTTTCCAAGAACAACTCACCTTCTATTCTTTTGAATACCAACTTCTATCCTTACATTATTCCAGAGAATCACAATAATTACCATTTTGATCTAAGAAGACTCAACCAAAATTCTCATGTTCCATCAGTAAGTTTGAAATAAAAATTCATTTTTTATTTGAAAATGTACACTACACAGTACATATAGTAACTCTACTTCAATCCCTCCACTGAATTAATTATACTTTCTGACCTGCTTTACTGGAAAAAGGTCACTAGGTGGAGATTCAACTTTCTTCCCCAGGACTTTCTTTCCTTTTTATTTTTAACTCTAAAATAGTTTTATGTTTTCACTGTCCTGTTCTCTAGTAAATCTTCAATTAAAATTTATGTTTGTTTTGTTTTAAAATCAAGAGAAAACTGTGGATGAATGTCACTGTAAAGTCCTATAGTAGGAATAGAATTTAGGAAAGGAAAAAAAAAATTCCAAATATATCTACTTTTGAATTCTGAGAAATACTTCCCTAAATGAAGGTTGAAACCGAAGTATTGAAATCATGTGAAAATCTTCTGGGTGAAAATAAGAATAGTATAATGGGAAGCTTGCTGCATATAAGTTAGTTTAGCTGTCATTGTTATTTGAAGCCAAATTAGCTTAAATTTTAGAAGCAGTAGGAACACACGGTACGGGACTCTGGAGGAGACTGCTTCTCTAGAATTTCTGTACTTCCACTTATCAGTTATTTGATAAATACTGGATGTCCCCATGTCTTTGTCACTAGATTTCTGCATTTATTTAGACAAAATTATATGAGAAGCTATGATGTAATGTTTGTTTGTATTCTTCTTCTGCAGATAAAATAATATAATGAACATAAAGTATATAAAACACTACCTGGCACATAGTAGAGGGTAAATAAATGTTAGATATAGTTTAGAGAAAAAAAAAATACTAGAGAACTCATTGACAATAAGAACACAGTCCAATTTATTGATATTGGTCATTTAAATATGATTCTCAAAGTAAAATATTATTAGATTTTTCCAAGTTGATGTAAATGTATAAGAAGAGGAAATGAAGGTACAGTAAAAATGATATCTTGTGTTGCTATTTTTTGTATCTGAGTGTCACGAAATTTTGTTAGTAGTCATATGACTATGACCCTTATCTATTGCACATCTCTATAATTTCCCTGAGTCTGCTTTCATTTAAAAGTGTGCAGAGCATGGTTATGTATAATCATATGAATGGCGCCTAAACAATTTGCACTAAAAATTTTTTTTTTTTCCTGTGTTGCCTTTCCTTCAGATATAACTTTGGAACTCTACTGTGTTAGGAAATGTTTTTAGGACTTAGATATGGGGCATATTCCCATTGAATTTTGATAATATCTAAGCTTCTAGGAACAAAGCTAGTGGAGGTGATGGAATTCCAGTTGAGCTATTCCAAATCCTGAAAGATGATGCTGTGAAAGTGCTGCACTCAATATGCAAGCAAATTTGGAAAACTCAGCAGTGGCCACAGGACTGGAAAAGGTCAGTTTTCATTCCAATCCCAAAGAAAGGCAATGCCAAAGAATGCTCAAACTACTGCACAATTGCACTCATCTCACATGCTAGTAAAGTAATGCTCAAAATTCTCCAAGCCAAGCTTCAGCTGTATGTGAACTGTGAACTTCCAGATGTTCAAGCTGGTTTTAGAAAAGGCAGAGGAACCAGAGATCAAATTGCCAGCATCTGCTGGATCATGGACAAAGCAAGAGAGTTCCAAAAAAACATCTATTTCTGCTTTATTGACTATGCCAAAGCCTTTGACTGTGTGGATCACAATAAACTGTGGAAAATTCTGAAAGAGATGGGAATACCAGACCACCTGACCTGGCTCTTGAGAAACCTGTATGAAGGTCAGGAAACAACAGTTAGAACTGGACATGGAACAACAGACTGGTTCCAAATAGGAAAAGGAGTATGTCAAGGCTGTATATTGTCAACCTGCTTATTTAACTTCTATGCTGAGCTCTTCATGAGAAATACTGGGCTGGAAGAAGCACAAGCTGGAATCAAGATTGTTGGGAGAAACATTAATAACCTCAGATATTCAGATGACACCACCCTTTTGGCAGAAAGTGAAGAGGAACTAAAAAGCCTCTTGATGAAAGTGAAAGAGGAGAGTGAAAAAGTTGGCTTAAAGCTCAATATTCAGAAAATGAAGATCATGGTATCCGGTCCCATCACTTCATGGGAAATAGATGGGGAAACAGTGGAAACAGTGGCTGGTTTTATTTTTGGGTGCTCCAAAATCACTGCAAATGGTGATTGCAGCCATGAAATTAAAAGATGATTACTCCTTGGAAGAAAAGTTATGACCAACCTAGATAGCATATTCAAAACCACAGATATACTTTGCCAACAAAGGTCCATCTAGTGAAGGCTATGGTTTTTCCAGTGGTCATGTATGGATGTGAGAGTTGGGCTATAAAGAAAGCTGAGGGATAAAGAATTGATGCTTTTAAAGTGTGGTGTTGGAGAAGACTCTTGAGAGTCCCTTGGACTGCAAGGGGATCCAACTAGTCCATCATAAAGGAGACCAGGCCTGGGTGTTCATTGGAAGGACTGATGCTGAGGCTGAAACTCTAATACTTTGGCCTCCTGATGTGAAGAGTTCACTCATTGGAAAAGACCCTGATGCTGGGAGGGATTGAGGGCAGGAGTAGAAGAGGATGACAGAGGATGAGATGGATGGATGACACCTCTGACTCAATGCACATGAGTTTGGGTGAACTCTGGGAGTTGGTGATGGACAGGGAAGCCTGCAAATGGGGTCACAAAGAGTCAGATGCGACTGAACTGAACTGAACTGAACTGAAGCTTCTTTGTGTAGATAAGACCCTGATGCTGGAAAAGATTGAAGGCAGCAGGAAAAGGGGATGACAGAGGATGACATGGTTGAATGGCATCATTGACTCAATGGACATGAGTTTCAACAAACTCCAGGAGTTGGTGAAGGACTGGGAAACCTGGTGTGCCACAGTCCATAGGCGACAAACAGTCGGACGTGACTGAGAAACAACAATAAATGCTTCTAGGATTTCTTTCAAAATTTGTGTTTGGGTCAACAATGCCAAAGAAGCTGTACTTACTCTGATATGATTGTTGTTACACATTTTATTTCAATCCTCTTATTCATAGTTATTTTTATATGAATATATAATATTTAGTCTAGTCAAAGCTTTTGTTTTTCATGCACTTATGTACAGATGTGAGAGCTGGACTGTAAAGAAAGCTGAGGGGCCAAAAATTGGTGCTTTTAAACTGTGATGTTGGAGAAGACTCTTGAGAGTCCCTTGGACTGCAAGGAGATCCAACTAGTCCATCCTAAAGAAATCAGCCCTCAATATTCATTGGGAGGACTGATGCTGAAGTGAAACTCCAATACTTTGGCCATCTGGTGGGAAGAATTGACCCACTGATGCTGCGAAAGATTGAAGGCAGAAGGAGAAGGGGAAGACAGAGGATGAGATGGTTGAATGGCATCACCGACTCAATGGACATGAGTTTGAGCAATGCTGGGGGTTGGTGATAGACAGGGAAGCCTTTAGTTCTGTGCTGTAGTCCATGGGACTGCAGAGTTGGACATGACTGAGACACTGAACTTAACTGATTGAGTGGATATCTTTCCCCCTAATGACTTAGATTGCAATTCCATACTTAAGAATTTTTAACATTAAGAGGAAACACTTTTACTGACATGAAAGAAAAATGGAAGAAATGCATAATCTGTAATATGTGCATACAAATGAATATGTATCTAAAACATTTATGTATGGATATGTATCTAAGAGTTGACTCATTGGAAAAGACCCTGATGCTGGGAGGGATTGGGGGCAGGAGGAGAAAGGGACGACTGAGGATGAGATGGCTGGATGGCATCACAGACTCAATGGACGTGAGTCTGAGTGAACTCAGGGAGTTGGTGATGGACAGGGAGGCCTGGCGTACTGCGATTCATGGGGTCGCAAAGAGTCGGACACGACTGCGCGACTGAACTGAACTGATATTTATGCATGAAACATGCTTCTTGTATATGTATCTCTTCATGTACATATATACATGAAATATACTATAGAAACTTACACAAATAATAAGCATATAGCTTAATAAATTTTCACATAGTGAATAAAGCTTGCAAAAACCACCCAGTTCAAGAAACAGAACCTTGCTAGAAATGTGCAAGCCCCCTTGAAATTCCCTCACCTCCAAGGGTAACTGCAATCCTAGCTTCTAACATAGATTAATTTTAGCTCTTTTTTTTTTTTTTTAAGTAGGTTTCTTTTTTGTTTTCACTCTGTGAAGCTTCAGAATTTACATATAACCATGTTCAGGTAGGGAACTTAATACTGAAGACCTCTCAGCTCTCCAGTTGTATCACGTCAGTGCTTTAAGATGCAATATCTCTGCTGGTTTCTTAATTCCCCAGCAATACTTCTCAGCTGGGTGGTTTCCAATCCTGCATCCAGAATCACAAAATGCCTTCTGAGAAATGCTGCTGATCTCCTCACCCTTCTCTTCTTGCATCATTCCCTCTCACCTCTAGCGGTTTATTCAGCAGGTCTCTGAAACCATCAAGAATTGATGAATTGGGTTTCATCTAGTTTTTTTTTTTTTTTTTTAGTTGATGGGATAATTGTACCCTTATAAGATGCTCTATCTTACTTAGAAACAGAAAATAAGAATATAATACATGAAATAAAATTTTGACCTATATTCTACATCATGGTATGAACATTTATTTTGGTTGTGATCAGAGACAGCAATAACCATGAAGATAAAACTAATTTAAAGAGTAGGTAATTAACTATGACTTGTCTGAAATAATTAACTGAAGTATTAAGACAGGCAAAGAAAAGCGGTTAAATAAAATATTGATAGTGGACTCTTGATTAGAAATAAAATAAAATTCTCTTTATTCCATGACAAGTAAAATATAAATTATACTAATAAATGTTTCCACTCAGGTATTTCTCTCTGGGGTTAAGACAATACTCATTGAAATTATGGAAGCTATCAGACATCATTTTTGTCTGCACACTTAAATCAGAGCCTTGGTAAAACTATACTTACTTTTAGCATTCAAAACTTTAAAACCAAGGTCTGCTTCACACCTATCAGAATGGCTATTTTCAAAAATATAGGAAATGACAAATGTTGATGAAGATGTGGAGAAAAGGAAATCCTTGTACTCTATTGGTGAGAATATAAATTGGTGCAGTCACCATGGAAAACCCTATGGCAGTTCCTCAAAAAAATAAACAGAAACTATTATACACACATATTTGTGTGTGTGTGTGTGTGTGTGTGTTAGATGCTCAGTTGTGTCCGACTCTTTGTGACTCCATGGACTGTAGCCCACCAAGCTCCTCTGTCCATGGGGATTCTCCAGGCAAGAATACTGGAGCGGGTAGCCATCTCTTCTTCAGGAGATCTTCCCAACCCAGGCATTGAACCCAAGTTTCTTGCATTGCAGGCAGATTCTTTACTATTGGAGCTACCAGGGAAGTCCATATACGTATATACATATATATAAAACCTGGCAACTCCACTTCTGGGTATTTATCTAAAGATCTAAAGAAAAATGAAAAAAAATAACTCAAAAATATATATGCAACCTCATATTCACTGTAACAATGCTTATGATAGCCAAGATATGGAAGCAGTTTAAAAATCCATCAATGGATGGATAAATTTTATGTATATATAAATAATATGTATTGTATATTATTGTCATAAAAAAGAAAGAAATCTTGCCACTTTTTACACCATGGATGGACACTGAGGGCATTATGCTAAGTGAAATAAGTCAGGGAGAAGAAAGATAAACGCGCATGATCTTGGCTGTGTATGGAAGTCAAAAATAAGGCCATAAATGTCGAGAACCGATTGGTGGTTGTCAGAGGAAGAGTGGTCATGGATCGAATGGTTAAAGAGGATCAAAAGATACAAACTTCTAGTTATAAAATAAGAAAGTCTTGTAATATAATGCACAGCATGACAATTAAAATTAATAATACTGTGTGTAATAGTTACTAAGAGAATCGATCTTAAGAGTTCACATATCACAACAGGAAAAAAATTACAACTATGTATAGTAAAGGATGCTAATTAGAATTTTTTGGTGATCATTTTGCAATATATACAAATATCAAATCATTTTGTTGTTTTCCATAATCTGATATAAAGGTGTGTGTCAATTATACATTAATAATAGTTTTTTAAAATTTTTTAAAATGTAGAATGCAATAAATAAAGGCAGGAAAGAAAAAAATTCTTGAGTTAACACACATTCTAGGATGCTAGTCTTAGAACCTATAACTTATTAGATAGCACCTTCAGGATTAGACTAAGCATTCTGACTTGAAAATAACATTTATGATGTGCTGGTAATGAACTTAATGCCTCTCAGTTTCAATTATACCTTTTCTACTTATGATTAACAACTGCTCTACACCATTTAAATACTTTTTACTTTGCACGTTGGCTGGATCTTGAACTTTGTCAGTAGAGAGTACTGGAGAGACATGGCAGGAGGGCAGGGATTAGCTTCCTGTTCTGCTGTGGACGTTAGCTGGGCTCCTAAACTATGCATACTCTGATGCCTGGCTCCTGCAACATCAGCAGCTTCTCAAGCCTTCTGCTCCTGCGGCACATGGCTCCCACAGTGCCCAGTGCCTGCATGGACAGCTCCGCCAGCACCAGTCGCTGCAAATGCATGCCCTTTCTCCAGTGCTCAGCCCCTGTAATGCATAGGGACCAACAACAACTTATGGTCAGAAAGTTTTCCCAGAAACTCAGTGACCATCCACAATGATTTACTCAAGATTGAGGAGACCTATAGAATATGGGACTTTCTATTTATAACTGGGACATTCTCAAGTAAACCATTATGATATTGGTCACCTTATGAGCAACTCCTTTGACTTGGCTTTGCCACGTATCAGGAGTCGTCACCCATGAAGCTTTCTCTGGAACCCTAGAAAGCATACTCAAGGTCACCCAGATAGCCGTTTAATGGCTTCTCTGCCATGTAGGGGACCACAGCTGTGACCTCCACTAAGGTCTGGATCACAAACTTAGGGGTGGGGTATACTATTGAGATAAAACACCCAAGGACTAGGGCTTGCTCCTTATTCACTATTCCCATAATGTGTCGTGGTCTATTTACTTGTGTGTGTGTGTGTGTGTGTGTGTGTGTGTGTGTTTGTGTGTGTCTGTGCACGCACTAAGTTACTTCAGTCGTGTCCGACTCTTTGAGACGCTATGGGCTGTAGCCCACCAGGCTCCTCTGTCCCTGGGAGCAAGTATACTGGAGTGGGTTGCCATTCTCTCTTCCAGGGGATCTTCCCAACCCGGGGACTGAACCTGCATCTCTTTGGTCTCCTGCATTGTTAGGCAGGTTCTTTACCCCTAGGGCCACCTGGGAAGCCCTCTCTTGACCATGAGCCAATACCTTGTTCTCCAATTTCCTATTAAGTCCCCTAAATATGAATTTCCATTTAGAGAGCATTTTGTTAAGCCCAATTTATTTGTAAGTCCCACAAAATTAGCCTAGATACCCAACTAATACAATCAGCTCTAAAACACTGTAATGTAATATGTTTATAATACTTTTCACATGAATAATGCATACAAAACAAAAACAAAAATAAAGAAAACATTTTTAATCTTACAGTACAAGCAAATCAACCCTGAACATTCACTGGAAGGACTGATGCTGAAGCTGAAGCTCCAATACTTTGGCCCCCTGTTGCAAAGAGCTGACTTACTGGAAAAGACCCTGTTGCTGGGAAAGATTGAGAGCAGGAGGAAAAGGGGACGACAGAAAATGAGAGGACTGCATGGCATCACTGACTCAATGGATATGAGTTTGAGCAGACTCTGGGAGATAGTGAAGGACAGGGAAGCCTGGTGTGCTGCGGTCCATGGAGTCTCAGTTAGACATGACCTAGCAATTGAACAACAACAGTACCTTGAAAAGTCCAAAACAACAGCTGATATATAGGGGCTGGCATCAAGTGAAGAGGCAAGAAGAGTTACTGATTGCAGGAGGGAGAAGAGGTGGGCGATGGTAGAGCTAAAGGATTGTCAGCAAGAGGAGGTGGAGAGCAGGCTGCAGTTTCACTTATGCCTGATGTTGGTGTAATACCTGTTAGCTTATTTTGAACATTTACAACTTGAGGGGTCCTATGTGGGGGACTTACTGTAATTTTTAAACGGTGGAATCTTTCTGATGCAAATTTGTGTCTGGATTCTGTTTTCTGTTTGTACCCAGACTGATAATAAAATATATTCATTTTTAAACTAGCATTCAGAACACTTTCTGGCATATAAGAGGTGCCAAATACAGAATGCTAATATATTAACATATACATATATATGTTAGCACATATATATGTGTGTGTGTGTGTGTGTGTGTATTGGCAAGAAAATTTTATCAGTCCCCTCTCATTGAATTGAGCAATTAAAAGACATTTTAAAAAGCTTTTTGTGAAAAGATAGACCTTTTTCTTATACCATGATATTAAACTGGACAGAAGAATATTAAAGCTGAAGAATTATACACTTTTTTCTTATCTTGTTTCATTCCAGAAGTACCATGGCAATAAAATTTTAGTCAAAGTCTGAAATAATAAAATGGTCTGCCTGGATATACTAGGGAATAAAGGCTTTTAAAAATCTTCAGTTGTTAATAATACTTTGAGAGAGAAAATGAAGAATAATTCTCCTCACTGTTAGAATTTACGGCCTTCTTAGAGTAGCCCAGAATGACAGGGCCTGAAAAGGGACTGAAATTTTAAAGGCGGGTTAGGACTTAGACCATCATTAGAAAGTGAAATTGTTAGTAGCTCTGTCATTTCTGGTTCTTTGCAACCTCATGGACTGTGGAGCACACCAGCCTCCTCTGTCCATGGAGTTCTCAAGACAAAAATACTGAAGTGGATTGCAATTCCCTTCTCCAGGGGATCTTCCCAACCAAGGGATCAAACTAGGGTCTCCTGTATTGCAGGCAGATTCTTTATCATCTGACCCACCAGGGAAGCCCCTGGACTGTCTTCAGAGTAGTGGCTAATTACAGCATCACAGCATGGGAAGCATCCCCCTAATGGGCAAAGTTTTAAGATTAGAACATTATAACAAAAACAGGTCATACCAATGATGGAAATTTAATGTTTCCTTTGAATTACATGCCACATAGAGGCTATAGTATTTCTTTTAACATTTATAATTGTACTTGCATTTCTTAATAAGAACAGCTACATCCATTTATTCTCCAGCATTTTTCAATGTTATTTGAGATTTTGCAAAGTTCTTTTGCTTGTTTGGGGAAGCTGTCTTGACTTCTTATTACCATAATCATGTTCCTCATGTTCTCACTTCTTGTTTTTGAGGGTAAGATGCTATACAGCACACATTTTCTGTATCACAGAGCTTACAGTCCTTTGTTGCCCAATGCCTTGAAAATAATTTTTTTCAGAAATTTAGTCTTTTTTTTCCCTATCGACGAGAAGGTAAATCTGATCTTTGTTCTTAGATCATTAATCTTATTGGAGGCTACTCAAGATTTTATGGAGCTTTCTTGGTGGTTGAGGCATAAAGAATCTGCCTACAATGTAGGAGATGTGGGTTCAATTCCTGGGTCAGGAAGATCCCCTGGAAGAGGAAATGGCAACTCACTTCACTATTCCTGTCTGGGAAATCCAGTGGATAGAGAAGTCTAGTAGGCTACAGTCCATGGGGTTGGAAAGCGTGGGACACAACTTAGCTACTAAACAAAAACAACAACAAACAACAAGATTGTATACTATTATTATATTATTAGGGAAACTGAACTAGGACTGTAATTTCAACTATTTTTAAACTTTTAATACTTTTTAACTGATGGAAACCTGAGACTCTTAGCTTAAGTCACCCTCCCAGAGTAATGGAAGAAGGAACCTAACTTATGTGAATAAAGATTCAGAGTACAAACCAGTTATAAGGTTTAGTTAATGAAATTGTACAAACCTTACAACTGTATAAGGTTTAGCTAGTGAAACTTTTTTCAAGCATGTTGAAACTGTTCTTGAAGCTGATGATAGACATATGTATTGGTAAATTTCATTTTACAAATTGGTCTCTACAAACTGATATTCTTGTTATATTGTGATGACAAAGTACGGGGATTTCTGGGGGTATTCTCTTCTATGTGTTAGTGGCTCAGTTGTATCAGACTCTTTGCAACTCCATGGACTGCAGCCCACCAGTCTCCTCTGTTTATGGAATTTTCTAGGCAAGAAAACTGGAGTGGGTTGCCATTCCCTTCTCCAGGGGCTCTTCCTGACCCAAGGATTGGACCCTTGCATTGCAGAAAGTTTCTTTACTGTCTGAGGCACCAAGGAAGCCCATTCTGTTCTGTGGTGACAAAGGAAAAGAAGAATGAAAATGATTTGAGTGAAGCCATAGATGTCACATATAGTATATACCACATTGCTCTAGGTACACTGAAAAATCACATGTCTGATTGCTAAAATAAAGAGTAGAAAAGAAGAATAGCAAAGGAAACAACAAAGAATTGATTTCCAAAATATATAAGCAGATCATACAACTCAATACCAGAAAAACAAACAACCTAATCAAAAAGTGGGGAAAAGACCTAAGCAGACATTTCTTCCAAGAAGATATATAGATGACTAATAAACACATGAAAAGATGCTCAGCATCACTCATTATTAGAGAACTTCAAATCAAAACTGCAATGAGTTACCCACCTCACACTGGTCAGAATGACCATCATCAAAAAGCCTACAAACAATAAATGCTGGAGAGCATGTGGAGAAAAGAAACCCTCTTGCATTGCTGCTGGGGATGTAAACTGATACAGCCACTATGGAAGACAGTATTGAGAGTCCATAAAAAACTAGGAATAAAACCACCATATGTCCCACTATAAGGCATATACTCTGAGGAAACCAAAATTGAAAGAGAAACGTACTCCAATACTCACTGTATCACCATTTGCAATAGCTAGAACATGGAAGCAGCCTAGATGCCCATCAACAGATGAATGGATAAAGAAGCCGTGGTACATATGCACAATGGAATATTAGTCATAAAAAGGAACACATTTGAGTCAGTTCTAATCAGGTGGATAAACCTAGAGCCTATTACACGGAGTGAAGTAAGTCAGAAAGAGAAAGATTAATATCATATTCAAACTCATATATATGGAATCTAGAAGGATGGTGCTGGAGAATTTATTTGCAGGGCAGCAGTGGAAAAACAGACATAGAGAACAGACTTAGGGACACAGTGGGGAGGTGAGGAAGGAGAAGGTAAGTTGTATGAAGACAGTAACATGGAAACTTACAATACCATATGTAAAATAAGATAGCCAAGGACAATTTGCTGAATGACTCAGGGAACTCAAACAGGTGCTCTGCAACAATCTAGAGGGGTAGGATGGGATGAGAGATGGGGGGGAGGTTCCAGAAGGAGGGGACATATGTATACCTAAGGCTGATTCATGTTGATACTTGGCAGAAAACAACAAAATTCCAAAACAATATCCATAAAAAAAGAGAACAGCTAAAATCATAATATAATGATGTTGATGTGAGAACATAAGAATCTGAGTGTAATGAATTTAGTAATAATGAATGCTGACATTTTCAGTGTTCATTTTCCTATGTAAAAATATGGGTTGAGTCATTTGGCACATAATAACAATAAGGCTTTACATGTTTATAATTCCCTTTATCTCAAGAGGTACATGCACCATACTGTAGAAAGATCAAGGGATGACATTTGAGGTGAGGTTTTTGAAGGAAGAGTGAGTTTTCAATTATAAAAGAGAAGAGCTGTCAAAGGTCAGGAAACATAATAGGCAAAGATAGACATAAAAACTCTGAAAGCTAACATAATTTGGGGGAAAATGTTATTTTAATAACACTATATTAATTCAACAAATACTTATTGAATTTCTTATATAAGGTAGGAAATCTAGTAGGTAGCAACAGATGATTTCATAGCTGACATTGTTAAGAAAGGAAGAATAAAACTGGCTAACCCTCCAAACAAACTGAAGGGTCTGTATCTATCTATTAGTTTTAACAATAGTTTTAATTTTTATTGCTTTCTTCAGTTATTGCATCTTATGTAAAAATTGTTATTTTGCTTATTGATGTTAATTTTTTTTCTTAGTAATGAGTCATTTCTCAAAATAGGAGTAAGATGAATGTATATTCCTCTAGTTTTCATGTTATCTTTTCATTACCATTCATTTCAAAACAATTTTTAACTTAAATTTTAATTTATTCTTTGACCAGTGGATTATTCAGATTTTTATTACTTTATTTATAATCAGCTGGATATTTTCTCGATACTGACTTCTAGCTTATCTTCATTCAAGTCAGAAAATATTTATTGTATAATTTCTATACCTTAAGGTAGTTAAGTCTTTTTTTTAATAGCCTCGCATATGGTCAATTTTGGTAAATATTCCCTGAATTCCTTAAAATAACGTCATTCTATACTTATTGACTACAGTGTTTAATATGTGCTAGTTTGGATAAGTATGCCAAATTTTTATTATCTAGATATTCTGTAACTTTAAAAAATTTAATATGTCCAAAAATTCTTTTACACACCATCTTTCATTTGTTCTTATTGCCTTAGAAGCATGTTTGTAACTAAAGACCTATATTTGAACATTTTTTCTTTTCTAAAGTTGAAGTATAGTTGACTTACAGTGTTGGGCTAATTTCTGCTGTACAGCAAAGTGATTCAGTTATCTATCTATCTCTCTATATATATTTGTACATATGTATATATATATTTTTTTTCTTTTATTTTCCATTATGGTTTAAGTGCTGTAGAATAGGACTTTATTGTGTAAAGCTATTTTTTGAAAATATCTAGCATCATTTCAGTTTTTATCTACCCCTGACAGGTATGATGATAAACTCATAACAGGAATGTTTCTGTCTGTATTCAAAAACAGACATAAATTGAATGGAAGTGGTCAAGGCACAGACAACTTCATGCTGTATACTCTTTTTATAATTTTAAGTTTACAGCTTTCTTCAAAACGGGTAGTTAAATTCTTGAATAGAGTAAAAAAATTACAGTAGGTATAAATCACCTTGTTAAAGTGAAAAGAAGAAAATAAGGAAGGTTTCTCATAGTCTGACTTATGACTACACTTATCATAATTTCTAATAAAATGGCTAACTTTGCTTTTAAAATAAAATGCATTTAAAATAAAATGGGATAAAATATCTATAGAAGTATTTTTGTCTCATGGCATTACATATAACAATTCCACAGACAATGGACCTGGCATACATGTAATAATCCTGATAAATTTGTGGTTGCCTATTACACTGTCAGGGCTTCCCAGGTGGCCCAGTGGTAAAGAATCTGCCTGCCAATGCAGAAGTCACAAGAGATGCAAGTTCAGTTCCTGAGTCAAGATGATCCCCTGGAGTAGGAAATGGCAACCCACTCCAGTATTCTTGCCTGGAAAATCCCATGGATAGAAGTGTCTAGCAGGCTACAGTCCCTGGCATTGCAAAGAGTCAGACACAACTGAATGACTGAGCACGCACATTAATACACTGTAAGCTGGTACTGTGCAATTTTCATGTGATTGCTCACAAACTAGCTATTTACCTTGTGACTGGCTTGAGCATACACATTAGCATAAAATCAAAACTCAATATTTGCTTTTTAAATTATTTATTACAATATGAGAGATAAAATTGTATGATGTCTCTACTTGAAAGCATTTCAGCAAACTAACAATAGACACAGCAAATATACAAAATGTTAGCACTTAGAAATACAGCTGACCTCCCTATCCAAGGACTGTATACCCACATTTTCAACCAACCACCTATCAGAAAAACTCAGAAAAAAATTTCAAAAAAATTCTAGAAAAGTAAAACTGGAGTCTGCCACACTCTAAAAGGCAACTGTACTATTTATACATAATTTGCATTGTATTTCTAACTACTTACATAGCACTTACTTTGTATTAGGTATTATAAGTAATCTAGAGAGGATTTAAAGTATATGGAGAATGTATAAAAGTTACATATAAATACCGTGCTGGTTTACTCTATGATAAGAAATGAACATCTGGGGATTTTGGTATCTGAGAGTGTCCTGGAACCAACCCTCAGAGACAATGATGGGCAACTGTGAAGGAACAAGTACTTGGGTGTTTGTAATACTAGTCTATTTTTTTTTTTTTGTATGGCAAAATTTTTTCATAGCAAAGTAAAAAACAAAAGACTTAACAATTTGTGCCTTTAAACGCCTCTACCATAATTATCACAGACAGCATAAAATTTCATGCAGTTTAAAACAAAATGTTGAAAATGATTCAGGTAACAGATTCTTCAAGTGATGTAGAAAGCTATTATCATTTCTCCTGAGATTTTGAAAACAAAGACCTTATAAACTAAATATTTTATTTGGATTTTAAAAATCCACACTTTTTCTCTGAGTATTTTCTTATTCATTTATCATTGCAATATTGTTTTTCTTATTAATCTCTCATCAGAAAACAGAAGGCAACTTATCCAAAAAGATTTTATTACTTATCTGGAATATGACAAATAATGGTATAGCTAACATTTGTTAAAGATTCCCCAGTGGCTCTGTCGGAGAAGGCAATGGCAACACACTCCAGTACTCTTGCCTGGAAAATCTCATGGGTGGAGGAGCCTGGTAGGCTGCAGTCCATGAGGTTGCTAAGAGTTGGACACGACTGAGCGACTTCACTTTTACTTTTCACTTTCATGCACTGGAGAAGGAAATGGCAACCCACTCCAGTGTTCTTGCCTGGAGAATCCCAGGGACAGGGGAGCTTGGTGGGCTGCCGTCTATGGGGTCGCACAGAGCTGGACACGACTGAAGCGACTTAGCAGCAGCAGCAGACCTAAGAAAATGTTACCAGTATTTTCAAGTCCACCCCCAAGGAGAATCCTCTGTCTTGTGTCTTTGGAGCCAATAAGAGATCAAGTTCAGTTCAGAAGCAAAGGAAAGTTTTATCTTTGATAAAAGAACACAGAGCTGGGAGCTTGGGCTCCAGAGCACAGGGGCTCCCAGCCTGGTGGTGGGCGGGGCTGTTTGACAGGTTCTTGTCTGAGGGCGGAATTCTCGCGTGCCTGGCACAGATGGCACAGATGCCCCAGATGGCAGTGCCATGTGCAGCCGCTCTGCACGCAGCCAACTGCCACCATCTTGGATAGCGCTGCTGAGGTGTGGGGCGTGTCCTTTTAAAAGGAGGAGCTCTGGTCCGTGAGGCCTTTACACGCAACCCTTACAAGCAAGTGAAATGGACTAAGATCAAGGGGGAAAAAAAAAGTTAGACTTTATTACCCAGATTCTATTTTTATTTCCTGAGAATTGTGAACAAGTTTTGCCGCAATACAGGAGTGTCATTTTCTCCATCTTAGATGACAAAACGGCGGTTAGTGAATTTAGGTAATTAAGCTGAACGTCATGGGTCTTGTCTGGGCAGAGCCACTCACCCTCTTCACTGACCCTGGCAGGTAAGGAAGTTTTACTCCAGAATGAGAATCCTTACTGATCCTGTGAAAGAAACGAGAACACACAGTGATTTCAAAATTACATCAAAAATCTTATCTACTTTTAATTATACTTTACCAGACCACCTGACCTGCCTCTTGAGAAACCTGTATGCAGGTCAGGAAGCAACAGTTGGAACTGGACATGGAACAACAGACTGGTTCCAAATAGGAAATGGAGTACATCAAGGCTGCAAATAGTCACCTTGCTTATTTAGCTTATATGCAGAGTACATCATGAGAAATGCTGGGCTGGAAGAAGCACAAGCTGGAATCAAAATTGCTAGGAGAAATATCCATAACCACAGATAGGCAGATGACACCACCCTTATGGCAGAAAGTGAAGAGGAACTAAAAAGCCTTTTGATGAAAGTGAAAGAGGAGAGTGGAAAAAGTTGGCTTAAAGCTCAACATTCAGAAAACGAAGATCATGGCATCCGGTCCCATCACTTCATGGGAAATAGATGGGGAAACAGTGGAAACAGTGTCAGACTTCATTTTTGGGGGGTTCCAAAATCACTGCAGATGGTGACTGCAGCCATGAAATTAAAAAACACTTACTCTTTGGAAGGAAAGTTATGACCAACCTAGACAGCATATTGAAAAGCAGAGATGTTACTTTGCCAACAAAGATTTGTCTAGTCAAGGCTGTGGTTTTTCCAGTGGTCATGTATGGATGTGAAAGTTGGACTGTGAAGAAAGCTGAGTGCCAAAGAATTGATGCTTTTGAACTGTGGTGTTGGAGAAGGTTTTTTTTTTTTTTTTTTTTTTTAAGAGTCCCTTGGACAGCAGGAGATCCAACCAGTCCATTCTGAAGGAGATCAGCCCCGGTTGTCCTTTGGAAGGACTGATAGAAAAGCTGAAATTCCAATATTTTGGCCACCTGATGCAAAGAGTTGACTCATTGGAAAAGACCCTGATGCTGGGAGAGATTGGGGGCAGGAGGAGAAGGGGACGACAGAGGATGAGATGGCTGGATGGCATCACTGACTCAATGGACATGAGTTTGGGTGAACTCCGGGAGTTGGTTATGGACAGGGAGGCCTGGCATGCTGCAGTTCATTGGGTCACAAAGAGTCGACACAACTGAGTAACTGAACTGAACTGAAGATTTTTATATTCAAGGAGAAAAAAATGTTATGACATATAAAAATGACTACATTATTCTTTTGCTACCAAAATGGCAATAAAATTTGAAAATGAAGAATTTTGCAAATAAAGTTTTCATGGAAACAGTGTTTCCATTGCATTATTAAATATGAGAGCCAGGAAGCTGTGCTAACCGTAACAGAAATATTTTCCTTAACCATAATGTGAATTTACAAAGTACTTCATTTTGAATAATAGCTAAAATCTACTAGAATTTCACTTTAATTATAGCTCTACTAGTAGATGCCATAGCTATAAAATTTGTTTCAATTAACCATTTACTGAAAAGTCTGCAATTAATTTCTATTTAGTTCAATTCTTCCCAACTGATATTTTATTACTTTAAAAGCTTTGTTAAAGAAACTCATAAATCAGAGATTGCAAACTCATAGACTGAGGGCAGAATCTGGCCAACAAACATGTTTGGCCTGCACAGATTTCATTCTTGTTTGCATTTCATTAATGTTAATGTGTTTTACTAAATGTTTCATAATATTTAGTTTGTAGGGAATAGAGGAAGTCAGATCCCAGGTTCTACTTATGAAATGAGTAATTTAAATTATGGATGTTTAAGTTTCTTGAATTACAAAGGAGAAGATTTATAATATTGATTAATTTAGGTATTTATACTTCCAATTTAGGCATTGTGTAAATATTAATATATTAGAGCATTTTGAGTGACTACTAAGATATTTGATGTCAATTTATGATTTTCTAATGTAATGAAAAAAATATGATAAAATCCTAAAAAGTTGAAATGTAAAAGAATACAAAAGCTTGAAATGTAAGAGTTAACCAAACATCAAAGAAATCATCAAGTTATTCTTTACTTGAATATGCCTGTTTTTTGGGGAAAGGTTAGTAACACGGACTTCATTAAATCTATTCATGGAGTTTATCGAATTTTGGAAATTATTGAAGATAGTTCTAGTAGGGCAGAAAGTCATTTGTCTTGAAATTTCATGCTTTAGTTAAAATTTTCTCTTTAGCTTGGTAATTATACATGCACACAATTATTGCTCCAAGTCTGCTCTGGGCAATCTGTCACTTTTTTTTTTTATATTCTAAGCATTTATTACATAGTAGAAAATAGATATCCTCTCAGATTTCCATTTCCATAAAATCTTGACTGAAATATACATGTATTTCATAGGATCATTCAGTTCTGATATTCAACACAGTTATCTTCTCTTTTATACCTCTCCTTTTATTTGGGGAAATAGACACCTTGACATTGCCTGCTTTCTATCTGTATCAACACAAGGTCAGATGAAATGCCCAAGACAGCATTTAGTGCCTTGAATCCACAATCACACCTAACAGGAATCCATCATTTAAAGCCTAAGAGAGTGACAGAATTTATTATCACTCTTTCTCAGATCCTAGCTTTATTTATTTTGTGAGCAGTCTAAAGAAAATAGCACAGTTAATGGGTAATTCAGTGAAGAATCACTTTTCAATTATGTAGGAAATAATCTGTTAGTGTCAGAATGTGGAAGTAGTGCAAATGCAGCCTGTTTTAAACAATCCTGTTTTAAATTAGATGACATGAGGAGTTATGGTGGTTGCTGGCTTAAAATGTTTCACTTGTCACACTCACAGTGAGACTTCCCCACTTGACGGAGCCAGGGTTTCTAGGGCCGTGTGACACAGTGTGGTTGTCAGTAGTCATGGTGTGCCTACCAGGCTCCACACCTATCATAGGAATGTAGGTACTTGGCATACATTATATCTTCATTTTGAAGAACAAATATTCACAATTATACCCATGTGTATACACACAGACACTGGGAACCTAAATCCACCGATTTTCTTGGTCTTGAAAAATCCAAGAGTGATAGAGCCAGATCTGAGACAAATTTTGTGTCACTTTGCTCAGCAGTATAGAATCAACCTGCAATGCAAGATCGAACTTGGATCCACCCCTGCAAGTGGCAACCCACTCCAGATTCTTGCCTGTGAAATCCCATTGACGAGGACCCTGGCAGACTACAGTCCATGGGGTCGCAAAAGAGTCAGACATAACTCCATGACCAAACAACAACAACGTATCAGCCACAGTGGATCAGGCTGTGTCTCTCTGTCTCTGAGGAAGTTGCAATTTAACTGAGAAGAGGAGATAAGAAATGAAAAGCATCACCTAACACAGCAGATATAAACAAATTCAGGAAACATTTTTTTAAAGGCATCTTGAACTAGTGGGAGAATGAATTCAGAGATGAACTAAGGTGAATGTGGTATATTAGTCTTCTATAACTTCCTAAGAAATCTCCACAAAAATTAGTGGTTTGAACAACATAAACATTATTTCACAATTCTGTAGATTTAATCAAATATAGGGCTCACCAGGTTAAAGCAAAGTGTTAAAAAAAAAAAAAACCTGCTTTCTTATCAGAGACTGGAAAATAATCTGCTTCCAAGATCATTCAGATTATTGTTAGTGGTAGGGGTCTGCTTTCATGTGTTCTAGGAAGAGGCAGGGTTCTCATATTCTCCGTCTCTTCCCCATCTCCCTGAAGGAGCCTGAAGCTTATACCGGGGAGGTTATAGGCTCTTCCTGTTGACTCTTCTTTACTGTCTCTCCAAGATCTGAAACTTCTGTGTCTGTATCCCAAGTTGCCGACCATCACATCCAGTGTTTATTATCATTTACATGGTCTCTGTGTGGGGATCTTTATGTTTGTTTTAAAAATTGTACCACTTATTGCAAAATGGAATGGCAGACAAGCTTTAGAGAATAGGTGAGAGTCTCTATATTTTCTAATACTTTTCCTTTACAGAAAAGTAAATATCTTCCAACAAAACAAGATTCTCTCATTCTCTTCAAAGAGATTATTTGACCTTCAAATGGAAATAACTTTATTTTGAACTTTTCATTTAGAACTTTGCTTTCTACCACTTGTATTATAAACATATTTCCATATGCCAAATAACAATGTATATTCTGGTATTTAATATGATTTTACAAAATGACTTACCACATATTCTTCTGTACCACTTCTTAGTGATAAGTATATGGAAATTACAGATCACAGATGAGGGTCAGAGATTTGATTCTTTTTTATTTACTAGACTATTGTGCTTGGTTAGGTTATTTAACATCATTGAGCCTCAAACTTCTCAACTGTGAAATGAGAATGATATATTCAGTCAACTGTATAGCCATGCAGATTAAATGAAATCATGTAAGTTTGTAAAAGCATTCCAGCACAAAACACTTCATAGTGTTGATTCTCTCTACTGACACTTCCGTTTTAATTGTGTATATGTTTTTTAGGAAGCTCTACTGTTCAGTTAAAAAGATGAAAGATAGCAAGATTCTAATTCACAGAGAATATGTTAATAACCATTCATTAATGAAGCTTTGAAGACAATAGTGTAAGAAAATATTAGGGTAAATTTCAATATCTTCTTGCAATTTCCCATGTTGTCTATATAATTAGATATGTTCTCAGAATGCAGTTATACATTTTGTAAATGACTTGTGAATGTCAGCTAATCTTGTTTTAATTAGAGCAAATAAGAGTAATGTGAGGGAAAGTTTCAAACTTTAATGTTAAATTCCTTTCAAGTGTAAAGTGCAGTGGGGAAAAAAAATCTTTTTTAAGTGAGAAAAGAGACAACTAATATAATGAATCATTGATCTCATGAGAGGAGAAGCATTTCTTTTTTGAAACACAAGAAAATAAATAATTTTAGACAGTTAACAGCCTCCCTTTGAGAAAGTGTATAAAGCCAAATTGCAAGTGGAAAAACATAAAGTGAAGATAATGATGATTATATTAATCATAATAGCTCAGCTGCACTGAGGATGTCTTATGATGTACGTATTTACCAAGATGGTCCTACTGTTTCCTCAGCTTGAGTAAACACTGGACAAGATTCTAGGCCCTGTCTTCTCTTTTCTTAGATAATTTACTTTAGAAAACTTGGAACTGCCAATTTTGCTTCTGCCTCTTTGAGATGAAAATCTTTCAGAAAACCTCTTGCCAGATTCACAACCCAAGACTGTCTTTTGAAGGGCCTGGGCACCATCTCCTTGAAATATGATCATCAAGGAAGGCCATGTCCCAATCTCCCAGCTTCCCTGGAAGGTTAGAGGTTAGGGGTTGAACTTCAGTTGGCACCTTGCTTCAAGTTCTAAAACAATCTCCTGTCAGGAAGGTATTAGAATATTCACTTCTCCTTCCAGTAACGCCAATTAGCAAAGAAAGAAAAAGAAAAAAAAAATTGTCTTGTGATTCCAGCCCTAAAACTACCCAGTCTGAGCTCAGACTGAATTCTGTCATCTCTCTCCTGATGCAGTATCCTTGAATAAAGTCTTTCTTACTTATTTAACTTTCCCTTGTATGGTTTTTACTTGGCAGTTTCCTTAAGGGGCTTATAACACTTCTACCCTTCAAAAATTTAATAATAATAATAATAATAAATATGGCTTAATCAGGGTTATATATGGGAAGCAAATTGTCATGACAATCTGGGCAGCAGCCTGATACTCTCCATCAAAACCCAAGAACAGTTTAAGTGTATTCCTGATTATTTCATTCCAAGCCTGAACTCTGTCTGCAACACCACTATTCCAATAACAATACAGAGAGGCAAATGCAATTATCTTCATTTATAGATGTGGGAGCTAATAGACAGTGAGGTGAAGAACATTTTTTAGAGAGGACCAACAAGTTAACAAGCCTAAATTCAAGCCTTATGTTTCTTTGTCTAAGTCATGCTTTTATTCCACTTAAACTTCTTTCATAGAAGTAGGCAATATCAAGTCACCTTAGAGCAAACAAGCCACAAATGAGGAAAGTGAGGGTCAAAGAGGTGGAGTGATTTTGCACACGGTCTCCCAGCTCCTAGATGGCAGAGCTTATATGAGATCCCAGATCTTCTGATTCTGTCAGTTTTCAAATGATAATTAACGGAGGAACTGGAATATATGAAAATATATATGTTTTCCTAGTGAGAGTGGAGTTTGGGGACATTTGAGAGTTAACTGTTTCTTTGTAGAGGTAATTACCAGTAAAAGGCTTTCCCTATGATACCATCAGAGCTTCTGTTAGTATAATTTCTAAAGCTGATTGAGTTGTACTTATTAGTCTTTATTTGTGGACAGAAGAAAGCCAGTATAGGAAGAGGTAGAACCTTATCAATTAATTTTTTAAACAAATTCATGTATCGGTCCAGGTTCTTCAGAGAGAGAAAATCAGTAGGAAGTGGGAAGAGAGAAGAGAGAGGAGGTTGAGAGGGAGGGAGGGAGGGAGGGAGGGGGGATGAAGGTTGATTAATTGATTGATTTTAAGAAATTCACTCAAGCAATTATGGAAGTTAGGAAGTTCAAAATCTGCAGGTTTGGCCAGCAGACTGAAGACACAGGGAAGGGTTGATGCTGCCTTTCAAGTCCCAAGGCCATCTATGAGCAGAATTCATTCTTTCTGAGAGTCTGTCTTTTTTTCCTATTAAGGCCTTAAACTGACTGGATGAGGCCCACCTATATTACAGAAGATAATACGGTTTTTATTTAAAGGCTTTCAATTTAAGTGTTAGCCTCAACTAAAAAACATCAGAAACACCTTGAAAAATGTTTAGATATCTTGGTACTGTGGGCTAACCAATTACATAAAATTAATCACATAGCCATATGCCATGAGTCATTCATTGTATTTATGCTAAACTTCAAAGATGAAAAAAATGGTTATACATATATGTATAACTGATTCAATTTTCTATACATCTGAAACTAACACAATATTGTAAATCAATTATGCTCCAATAAAATCTTTAAATTAAAACAAAACCAACAGATTATGTTGATAACTCCATTCCCAATGAAATGCCACAGTGTTACTGTCCTTGGTCCTTTCCATATTTTTAACTCCCTACTCTTGACAGTGAGAAACTGGTTTCCATTATCCAAAGTTTAGTCATTTCTCTGCTGAAAATTTGAATGTACAAAAAGTGGTTTCAGAAGCCCTATTGTCTCTGCAAAAAAAAAAAAAGCTATTATGTACTTGATTGTTGCTAGAGGATAAATAGGGAAGGTGTCATAGTTGGGATAGGGTTTACTTGAAACTGGGTGAAGAATTAATGTTTTCTAAGGCAAAACAAATAAATAGGACCTCCCAGTTAGAGAAAAACTTTTTTGATGAGCAGAGATTTGAATGAGTATTACATACTGGAGAAAGGAAAAGTGAAAGTTGCTCAGTCGTGTCCGGCTCTTGGTGACCCCATGGACTATAGCTCTCCAGACTCCACTGTCCATGGAATTCTTCAGGCCAGAATACTGGAGTGGGTAGCCATTCCCTTCTCCAGGGGATCTTCCCAACCCAGGAATAGAACCCAGGTCACCCACGTTTCAGGTGGATTCTTTACTGACTGAGCCACCATGGAAGCTCACATTGGAGAAGCTATGGATAATATATATATAAAGGGTAAGTGGCAAGAGAGGAATTGAAGACAGGTAGGAGCTAGATTGCAGATGACTTCCTAGCTGTGCAAAGCCTTCTGCAGCTCATTCTATGTGCCACGGGAAAACACAAGAGTTTGACAAGAGTCTTCTCTTGGCCAATTTTGGATACACAGAATCATTAAAGTTAGAGAATAAGATGGGCTTGTGACAAACATGTCCTGTGAATTCTCTAGGATTTGCTGGCTGCATGACTATCTTCTAATATTAAAGATACCCAGGCATCCTCCAGGCAGACTCCAAATCCTTTTCTGTCTTCTTTTAAGCTAATTGTGTTCAAGCTACAATTCTCTCCTTTGGAACTATCTCTTGGATTTTTTTGTGAAATCAAATGACCAAAATGAACAGTGCAAATAACTGTGGTTAAATGACTATATGTGAGTGGATGGGGTAAGAGACCACTCTCCTCAGTGTGGCATACCAAAAGTCACTTGCATGGTATAGGTTTGAGTATTATTTAAACTTCAACACTTCAAAACCTTGGGCAAGTCACCTCTCTGGGCTTTACATTCATTGCCTTCAAAATGGAGACAGAAATCTCTACCTGGCAAGTTACTATGGAGAATTAAAAACAATTTTAAAAACATATTTAGCATAATATTTGTTGCACAATATTCATCCATGAACCTAGACAGCATGTTAAAAAGCAGAGACATTACTTTGCAAACAGAGTCCATCTGCTCAAGGCTATGGTATTCCCAGTAGTCATGTAGAGATGTAAGAGTTGAACTGTAAAGAAAGCTGAGTGCCAAAGAATTGATGGTTATGAACTGTGGTGTTGGAGAGTCCCTTGGATGGCATGGAGATCCAACCAGTCCATCCTAAAGGAGATCAATGCTGAATATTCATTGGAAGGATTGATGCTGAAGCTGAAACTCCAATCCTTTGGCCACCTGATGTTAAGAACTGACTCACTGGAAAAGACCTGATGCTGGGAAAGATTGAAGGCAGGAGGAGAAGGGAACAACAGAGGATGAGATGGTTGGATGACATCGCTGACTGAATGGACATGAGTTTGAGTAGCTCTGAGAGTTGGTTATGGACAGGGAGGCCTGGCATGCTGCAGTCCATGGTGTCACAAAGAGTCGGACATGACTGAGCAACTGAACTAATTCATCCTACAATTCATCCTTTCTGGCCAGATCTTTGAAAAACTATCTATTATACAGTTTGCTCTCTTATACTGAACATTTTACAACTGAGTCCACCCTGACATCTTACCCTTCAGTGTTAATCCATTTTATCTACAGTCTGGTTGGTTAACTCTTCTTATAAATAACTTTCATATGAAGTCCTACCTTCTCCAGGAAGCCTTTCAGACTTCCTAGATCTGCTCCCTCACTTTATGATCACTGCTACTTTACTCCAGCACCACTGAAGGAAGTGACATTTAGAGCTATGTATTTACTTTTACTTTCCTAGAAATTTATGAGTAATATAACGTATGGTGGCAAGAGAGTTCCAGAAAAATGTCTATTTCTGCTTTATTGACTATGTCAAAGCCTTTGACTGTGTGGATCACAACAAACTGGAAAATTCTGCAAAAGATGTGAATACCAGACCATACTGAAAAACAGTATGCAGGCCCAGAAGAAACAATAAGAACTGGACATGGAAAAACAGACTGGTTCCAAATTGGGAAAGAGTAAGTCAAAGCTGTATATTGTCACCCTGCATATTTAACTTATATGCAAAGTTCAGTTAGGTTCAGTCACTCAGTCATGTTTGATTCTTTGACACCCCATGGACTGCAGCAGGCCGGGATTGCTTGTCCATCACCAACTCCCAGAGTTCACTCAAATGCATGTCCATCAAATGAGTCATGCTATCCAACCATCTCATCCTCTGCCGTCTCTTTCTCCTGCCTTCAATCTTTCCCAGCATCAGGGGCTTTTCCAATGAATCAACACTTCGCATCAGGTGGCCAAAGGATTGGGGTTTCAGATTCATCATCAGTCCTTCCAATGAATATTCAACACTGATTTCCTTTAGGATGGACTGGTTGGATCTCCGTGCAGTCCAAGGGACTCTCAAGAGTCTTTTCCAACACCACAGTTCAAAAGCATCAATTCTTCGGCACTCAACTTTCTTTATAGTCCAACTCTCACATCCATACATGACTACTGAGAAAGCCATAGCCTTGAGTTTGCAAAGTAATGTCTCTGCTTCTTAATATGCTGTATAGGTTGGTCATAGCTTTTCTTCCAAGAAGTGAGCATCTTTTAATTTCATTGCTGCAGACACCATTTGCAGTGACTTTGGAGTCCAAAAAAAAAAGTAACATCTGTCACTGTTTCCACTGTTTTCCCATCTATTTGCAATTAAGTGATGGGACCAGATGCCTTGATATTAGTTTTCTGAATGTTGAGCTTTAAGCCAACTTTTTCACTCTCCTCTTTCACTTTCATCAAGAGTCTCTTTAGTTCTTCTTCACTTTCTGCCACCAGGGTGGTGTTATCTGTATATCTGAGGTTACTGATATTTCTCCCAGCAATATTGATTCCAGCTTGTGTTTCATCCAGCCCAACGTTTCTCATGATGTACTCTGCATATAAGTTAAATAAGCAGGGTGACAATATACCTCCTTGATGTACTTCTTTCCTGATTGGAACCAGTTTGTAGTTTCATGTCCAGTTCTACCTGTTGCTTCCTGACCTGCATACAGCTTCTCAAGAGGTAGGACAGGTGGTCTGGTATTCCCATCTCTTTCAGAATTTTCCACAGTTTGCTGTGATCCACACAGTCAAAGGATTTGGCATAGTCAATAAAGCAGAAATAGATGTTATTCTGGAGCTCTCTTGCTTTTTCAATAATCCAATGGATGTTGACAATTTGATCTCTGGTTCCTCTGTCTTTTCTAGAACCAGCTTATCTGGACATCTGGAAGTTCATGGTTCATGCACTATTGAAAATATTTGACAAAATGTGGTCCACTGAAGATAGGAATGGCAAACCACTTCAAAATTCTTGCCTTGAGAACTCCATGAGCAGTATGAAAACACAAAAAGATAGGACACTGAATTATGAATTCCCCAGGTCAGTAGGTGCCCAGTATGCTATTGGAGATTAGTGGAGAAAAAACTCCAGAAAGAATGAAAAAGATGGAGCCAAAGCAAAAACAACACCCAGTTGTGAGTGTGACTGGTGATACAAGCAAGTTCCAATGCTGTAAAGAGCAATATTGCATAGGAACCTGGAATATTAGGTCCATCAATCAAGGCAAATTGGAAGTGGTCAACAGGAGATGGAAAGAGTGAACAACGACTTTTTAGGAATCAGTGAACTAAAATGGACTGGAATGGGTGAATTTAACTCAGATGACCATTATATCTACTACTGTGGGCAGGAATCCCTCAGAAGAAATGGAGTAGCCATCATAGTCAACAAAAGGGTCAGAAATGCAGTACTTGGATGCAGTCTCAAAAACGACAGAATGATCTCTGTCCGTTTTCAAGACAAACCATTCAATATCATTGTAATCCAAGTTTATGCCCCAACCAATAGCACTGAAGAAGCTGAAGTTGAATGATTCTATGAAGACCTACAAGACTTTCTAGAACTAACATCAAAAAAAGATGTCTTTTTTATTATAGGGGACTGGGATGCAAAAGTAGGAAGTCAAGAACACCTGGAGTAACAGTCAAATTTGGCCTTGAAGTACAGAATGAAGCAGGGCAAAGGCTAATAGCAGAGTATATCATGAGAAATGCTGGACTGGATGAAGCATAAGCTGGAATCAAGATTGCTTGGAGAAATATCAATAAGCTCATATATGCAGATGACACCACCCTTATGGCAGAAAGTGAAGAAGAACTAAAGAGCCACTTGATGATAGTGAAAGAGGAGAGTGGGAAGGCTGGCTTAAAGCCAGCCTTAATGTTGGGTTAAAACTCAACATTAAGAAAACTAAGATCATGACATCCAGTCCCATCACTTCATGGCAAATAGATGGAGAAACAGTGGTAGCAATGGAAGACTATATTTTTGAGCTACAAAATCACTGCAGATGTTGGATGCAGCCATGAAATTAAAAAATGCTTGCTCATTGGAAGAAAAGTTATGACCAACCTAGATAGTTTATTAAAAAGCAGAGACATTAATTTGCCAACAAAGGCCCATCTAATCAAAGCTATGGTTTTTCCAGTAGTCATGTATGGATGTGAGAATTGGACTATAAACAAAGGTGAAGGCCAAAGAATTGATGCTTTTGAACTGTGGTGTTGGAGAAGACTCTTGAGAGTCCCTTCGACTGCATTGGAGATCCAACCAGTCCATCCTAAAGGAAATCAGTCCTAAATATTCATTGGAAGGACTGATGCTGAAACTCTAATACTTTGGACATCTGATGTGAAAAACTGACTCATTTGAAAGACCCTGATGCTGGGAAAGATTGAAAGCAGGAGGAGAAGGGGATAATAGAGGATGTGATGGTGGAATGGCATAACCAATTCAATGGACATGAGTTTGAGCGAACTCTGGGAGTTGGTGATGGACAAGGAGGCCTAGTGTTATGCAGTCCATGGGGTCTCAAAGAGTCACACACGACTGAGTGACTAACTGGACTGAATTGGCATTGTTTCTTTTTCTTTTCTTTTCTTGTTTTTTACATATACAAAGTTCTACTTTTATTAGCTTTATATGAGGACACGCCAAGGTTTGCCTTGGGCTTCAAAATTAGCCAACATATGATTTTTCACCTCTTGCTTGGGCTTAGTAGTGTGGAGGCAGAGTGATCACATACCTATTTCTTTCTTTTTTTCTTTTAATTAATTTTTATTTTTTTAGTTTGTTTCTTATATGCAGTTTTGTGTTTTTGTGTAAAAAGAACAAAACTTTTGAAATAAGACAAATCTGAATTAGAATTCAAGTTCTGAAACAGTGTGTTGGGCTTACTTGAATATATGGTTAACAATGCTAATGGTTTTCTTTGGTATAAGTAGAGAAAAAATAATAAAATATAAGATATTCATGAAAATGTGCTAATATGTGTGACCTAATTTACTGTGTTGTGTAGATACATATTATTGTGATATATTTTGAGACACAAATTGAGATACAAAGAATTTGAGATACAATTGTTTTCTTCCCTATTTCTAGAAAGTTAAAATTAACTTTTCTTTTTGCTAATATAGATAGTGTTGCAGGTAAAGCCTTAAATATAAGATTACTCTTTATTTATTCTTATGCAGATATATGCAGGGAAAGTTGTGCATATAGTTTTTCTAATTATGTATACTTCTAGATAAATTAATGCATATATTTAGAGCAATCATAGTTTGATTAATCCCTATACACTCTAAGTTAATGGTTCCTCACTGAGCAAGGTTTTCCCCAGAGCAATGTCTGTAGGCATTTTTGGTTGCAGTTACCATAGGATGAGGCAAAACTGGCATCTGGTGGGTAGAGAACATGGATAATACTAAACAATCAGCAATACATGATACAAACGTTTAGAATTATCCTGCTCAAAATTCCAATAATGCTGAGGCTGGGGAACTCTGCCCTAAATCTATCACAGTACTTGCATATCATACATAGCATATGCTGCTGCTGCTGCTAAGTCGCTTCAGTCGTGTCCGACTCTGTGCGACCCCATAGACGGCAGCCCACCAGGCTCCCCCATCCCAGGGATTCTCCAGGCAAGAACACTGGAGTGGGTTGCCATTTCCTTCTCCAGTGCATGAAAGTGAAAAGTGAAAGGGAAGTCGCTCAGTCGTGTCTGACTGTTCACACCTCATGGACTGCAGCCCACCAGGCTCCCCCGTCCATAGGACTTTCCAGGCAAGAGTACTGGAGTGGGGTGCCATTGCCTTCTCCATAGCCAGTAAATATTTGCTGACTCTACTGGAGTCTTACCTCCCCATTGAGAATAAAATAAGTTGCATTCATGAATTCACAATGCTCATTTTCCCTAGAATGTTCATTATTACAATAAAAGACATGAATCAGAAGTTTCAAAAATAATTATTATATCAAGGAGATTTATTCTGAAAATATGTTTATTTGTTTGAAAGTAAAATACACGTTGTCCCAATTGCATATTGTCTTCATGAAGTCATTTTCTTTTCAAATATAAAATAGATTAGCATCCGCTCTTACCAACTTCTTTTTTTTTTTAATGAACTCTTCTGTATTATACATCACAGCTGCAAATCTGCCCTCTGAAGTTTTTAGTTTCTTAATGACACAAGAGATTTAGGGCTCAGGGTGCAGTTAGACTGGTATGTGACTGATGAGGCAAAAGTGTAATTCTGAGGGTCAAATGACACTCTTGCCCACTGTATCACAAGCCATAATACAGGTAGAATTAATAGAAGAGAATGACCTCATTATAAATGTCACCAGTTATGTGTAAGATCAGTGAGTATTTATATGACCTGAACAAACTAACATCCTTAGATCAAAAGTCCACTAAAAGCTGAAATAAATTTGAGATTAAGTTAATTGCAACCCAGAATGAATGATGTTAACCAAAATTGTTCTATGTGATCATTGTAATTAAAGAAAGCCAGGTAAAATCAACAGCCTTTGGGGTTATCTATAAGATTTTACTAATTCATGAATTCAAGCTAAAATGCATTTACCAAGAACAGCTTCACTATCCAAAGTACCATGAGGAGTAAAGTGAAGGAAGTATCTATCTTGCTATAAAGGAGGGATTAACACCTGCATTTGAATCTTGGATTTACAAAACATTTTCACCTTGAAAAAAACTATTCATTTCTTTATCATCATCATCTTCATATTATTACTTTTCTTAAAAAAATGAAATGAGATGAATAAAAGAGGGGGCTATGAAGATAAGCTACAGATGTCTTATTCTTAAAAACAAACAAACAAACAAAATTTATAGTTGAACTTCCAAAAATCAAGTATAGATTGTGTTAAAACTCTATACAATTAAAACTCATTTAACACTCATTGTGTTAAAACTCATCTTATACAATTCTTAGAGCATAAGATGAGGTGTATGTTTTCAGTGGCATTTTACAAATAAAGTGACTAAGCTGTATATAATTTAAATGGCTGAGATCATGCTGGTAGTAAGTGACAGAGGTAGAAATATTACACTGCCCATCCAGGTTATTAGGTTTAATGCTAAGTCTCCTGAGGTTGAGAACTAATTTTTATTACTGTTAGTAGAAGACTGACAGTTAAAAATTGGTATCAAATTCAAAATCTTCCTAAAAACTTCAGTGAGAATTTAGTGTCATCACTTCTATTTTTAGGCAAATTTCTTCAAAATATGAGATATTTGATCGTGTGTAGAAAAAAATCATGTGTATATTTACATAATGGGGATATAGTTTGCCCTTCATTGCTACAGTTCCATAGTACTGCAATATGAATCTAGGGGGAAAAAAAAATCATGTATGAATGGTCTCATTTAGTTCAAACTTTGTTGTTCAATTGTTATCTGTTAGCATTTCGGTGCTCATGGAAAGAGAATAAGGAGGATACAGAGCATCATTAAGGACAATGTTGTTGGATATGAGATTTTGCTTTATTGGCTCTGAATTGGGGATCAAATGGAAAAATAAGTCTGAGTTAGTGTATCATTAAGATAATGTCTTAATTCTGTTAATTGAAGTAGTCATATCATCTCAAAGAGAATAATACACCCTCTGAGCTTCCCTTGTAGCTCAGTCAGTAAAGAGTCTGCCAGCAGTGTGGGAGACCTGGGTTTGATTCCTGGGTTGGGAAGATCCTCTAGAAAAGGAAATGGCAACCTACTCCAGTATTCTTGCCTGGAAAATCTCATGACAGAGGAGCCTGTGGGCTGCAGTCCATGGGGTTGCAAAGAGTCAGACACAACTGAGTGATTAACACTTACATTTATTTAACAAATATTTACTTGTCTATTAGTATATTCCAGGGCAAATATGCTAGCTGGGGAAGATAAAAACTATGTCACATAAAATCTTTGATTTCATTAAGCCTCCATTCAAAGCAGAGACATAAGTAGACTCACAATAAACATTATGTGTTATGACAGTGACAAATAACTTGGAGAATACAGTATGGTAATAAGAGAGAGAATGAAACTGGAAAAAGTTGCTTTCATTAGCGTCAACCAGAGAGGCTTCTCTATGGAAGTGAGGATGAAATTAAATTATATTAGATGTATCTTCTATGATACCTGGCACGTAATAGGCCCTAGTAAAGCTAATAAATTGTTAACATTGTCTCTAACATGTAAGTCTTCACGAAACTTAGCTTCAACATTGAAAAATTAGACAAATAACCTGAAATAATTAAGACTGTAGAATTTCGAGGTGGTATTGAACTGTGCAACCTCTCAACTTTATTCTGCATTCTAGTTAGAGAAACTGGAGAACAGTTCCTCTCTTAACTGAGCAGTTTTGAGCTTGAATTGAGCAGGTTACCTACTGGCTATAAGGTCATGGGTGATTTATATTCTGAGTTTCTGCCTCCTTCTGCCTTGCTAATGGTGGGAGGGTGGAATCTTTTTTTCCCCTCTATCTCCCTCCCTCTATCTTCATTCTCCCCTCTGCTATGTTTCAAAGTTCCAATAAAACCCAGAAGAGCACTTTTACTTGTATCCAGTCAGCCCAAAGCTAGGTGCTGACTGAGAGCCTCCACTTTGGGACACTGCCAGGGTTTGGCACACCCTCAACTACTAGGAGCTCTTCAAAACATAATAGACTGCTTGGACAGTCCAAAGGTTTTAGAGACAAGCAAAAGCTAGGGCAGGGATGAACAATAAGATTTCTTTTACCAGGAGGTCACTCCCTCAAGACAGAGAAATGACTGTGCCATCTAATGCAGAGAAATCACACAGAGAATCAAGCAAAATGAATAAATTGAGGGATATATTTCAAATAAGAAAACAAAGTACAACCTCGAGTGGCAGGGGCGGAGGGGAGGGGCTCTGCGGGAAACCTTAGTGAAAAAGAAAAAAATATCTTGTCCATGAGGATACAGCTACTTAGCTAAGTCCAAACAAATATTTATTCCCAGTTGTATACACTTTCTTGTATTCTCCTTTGTCACTCCTGGAATGTGATGAATGTAATTGGTAATGTGCAAAAAGCAAACAAACAAACAAAAAAGCATCATAGGAGGAAGGCTTTAAGAGGGACAGCAGTGATCAAATGACTTTGTAGGAGGAGTGGTTTTGAGCCTCAGTGAGGCTTTTACTAGTTCTCATAGTGTGTTGCCAGGAGCACCAGCATGGTTACCTTTTGGGAGCTAGTCAGAAGTGCAGATTCTCAGGCCCCATCTGAGATCTACAGCATCTGAAACTGGTGTTAGCCTCAGCAATCTGTACTTTAACAAGCACCCCAGAGGATGGGGAGATTCATCAAAGTTTGTAAACCACTCCTTCAGACAAATGGTTAGGAGGAAAAAAAAGATAACCTCTAAAAAAGAAGCATGGTGCTCATTTGCAACATAATATTGCAAAGTGAAATTCTCACCCTAGTGGATGTTTTGTGCATGGAAAATGAGTATGGAGAGATGATTGATTCATAGTTGATGATAAATAGATAGATGTGCATCCTACCTATATCACCGTAGAAGGAAATGGCAACCCACTCCAGTTCTCATGCCTGGAAAATCCCATGAATGGATGGGCCTGATAGGCTACAGTCCATGGGGTCGCAAAGAGTCGGACACAACTGAGCAACTTCATTTCACTCACTTCATACTTTATCACTGGAGAAGGAAATGGCATCCCATTCCAGTATTCTTGCCTGGAGAATCCCATGGACAGAGGAATCTGGCAGGCCATGGGGTCACGGAGAGTCAGACACGACTGAAATGACTAAAAACGCACACATGCACCTCTATCACAGGCATGTTCACATTCTACCTATATCAGAACTCATTTTATTCTCATTATTTTCCTAGCTTCCTATTGCTCTGAAAATCAATCTGGATGTATTCCATCTAGTAAATAATTGGTAATAATAATCATTGTTTTTATTCACTTTCACTTTACCTAGCTCCAGGCAATAAAAATGTATTTTTCTGTAGAATAACTTTATGAACATTGATATAATTCTCTTAGACTTTGCCCAGAGTTATTATATGATGCTGAGTGAAGTAATCCAAGGCCTAAAGCTCCCTCTGTGGGTTGTGCCTTATTAGCTATTATCAATTTCCACTCTCACTGATTCTTTGCTAACTGTAAAATGCTATTCAAATATTAATTATTTATCTACCAGCAAAAGAATCTGGCATGTGCTCAGATAATTTCAGAGGGATTCTTTCATTACAATGATTTTACATATTACCTGTTTATATAATATGAGGTATTTTGGATAGATTGAATAGAGAAATACCCTAGAGATACTGCATTGCAAGTCAATGAGAAAAAGAATAAAATTGGCCTCAAGTGCTAGGCTTGTCAATAGCAAAATCTACCATTTACTGAGTTATATGCATGGATATTGCTGCTGTGGATTTACAGACTCCTCACAACCCTACTTTCTGTCTAGTATCATCATGTCATTAGGTTAAAAAAGTATAAGCTTGATCTTAAACTTGAAATCTTGAAAACTCAGGAAGGGCTTCCTTGTTAACTCACACAGTAAAAAGTCTGCTGCAGCACGGGAGACCTGGGTTCAATCCCTGGGTTGGTAAGATCCCCTGGAGAAGGAAATGGTAACCCACTCCAGTATTCTTGCCTAAAAAATTCCATGGACAGAGGAGCCTGGCAGGCTACAGTCCATGGGGTTGCAGAGTTGGACACGACTGAACAACTTCACTTCACTTCAAACTCAGGAAACTGTGATTAGAAACAATTCTGATTGACTAAAAGCCCAAGCTTTTCTACTCTCTGGAATTACATTCTTATATCATGAAAGAGGTTTGATTCCATTTATCAAACCCTCATTGCACACTCACTGTGTTATGAATGCTCTGTGGAGGATGTGACCATCCTCTATGGTCACAGAACGTATGTACCATGTTTTTACTCTACTTCCTCAGTCAGTTTCAGCTCCAGTTATTACCATAGAGGAGACTGAGCTTAACTATTCCATCGTTCAGTTTTCTTATCTACAAAATAAAGTGAATAATATTATATAACACATAGAGTTGAGATAAAGATAAAATGTATTTAAAAGTATAATTAATAGAAAATTAGATAATTTTAAAAGTTTCTGTGGTTTCCCAGTGTTCTATAATGAATATATATTACTTAAATATCAGAAAGTACATTTATTTTCTCAAAAGAACCGTTTTCCTCCAGTGTTCTGGTAAATGTATTCAATGTCTATCCTTTAAAACAATTATATTTTGCATCTCCCCTCAAGCTGTGTGTTGCTGTTCTATGTCAGATTAGATAGAGGTTAGAACGAAACAGCAGAAGACAAGTAAAGGGACCATTTCTGAAATCTTAAAATAATGTATTATTAAAGAAAGAAAGAAAAACAAAGGCATAGAGGAAAAATTCCTTTGCTATCAGATTTTGAGTCTGGGTCCTTGTGCAGGTTTCCTAGGCAAGTTTTTGCAGAACTCTGATTTAGGATATACCTGCCTTGTCAATCCTTGAAGAAATATGCCCATACCATCAACATCTATTCATCTGCAAACCTCATCTTTCCTTCAAATTCCAGCATAAATGCCATTAAAAAAACCTTAGTTGTTGTTTTTTCCTTTTTTTCAAGGCAGAAAGTCTACTCAGTGGGTTCTTCACCCATGTGTCTGTCTCCTAGGAGGAATGCCTAATGAAATGTTGGAAAGGGTTATTACTAGACTGTTACTCTCTCTCTTTAGTCTCTAAGTCGTGTCCAACTCTTGTGACTCCATGGACTGTAGCCTACCAGGCTCCTCTGTCCATGGCATTCTCCAGGTAAGAATACTGGAGTGGGTTGCCATTTCCTTCTCCAGGGGACTTCCCGATTGCAGGCAGATTCTTATCCAACTGAGCTATGAGGGAAGCCCCCAAAATCTATGTACTCTTCTAAAGACATTAAGTGTTAATATTTTGCTTTTATTATGTTCTCTTTATCATTGTGGTTTTTTGCATAATTGAGAGCAATGTGTAAAACCATAAAATCAATTTGAAAAACAGTCAAATTTTACATATTAAATGTGGTGTTGCAATACTGTAACTTGTCACTGCATTCTTCAGGCTACCTCATTTTGTAACATGTGACCTAAGTTTTCATTGATTGTTACCTACTATAGTAGCCCACAAATTGGATGAACCATAAGTCATGTCTGTATTTCCCCCCAGGGTCTCCTCATAGTAGATTTCAACACATACATGGGCACTGAATAGCTTTCACTTTTATCGCATTTTGGAACTCATGAAATACGTGTCATCAACAATGACAACCCTTGGGAAAGAGTAGACCCTTTTACTTATTTCATGGGTAATTTCTGAGAGTGAGAGGTCAAAAAGCTGTGATCATCCTTCCCAAGTCTTTTGTCTCAGGGCTGGTGTTTCTAACAGAACAAACTGCCTGAAACTGAAAGAATGAACAGATTCTAAGGGGATCTTTTAACTTGGATTTATGTTCTTTAGATGATGGCCAAGCAAACTTTCCCAGTGATGTTCAGGATATGAATACTCTGAGAGACTTGAGGTGGGTATTTCTAATGAATTGGTTTTCAAATCTTCAAGCACATACAATGCCAAAAGCATTAATCTGATAAAGAGGTCCTAAACTTTTGAAAAATAAAGCTGTGATATCAAATCCTTTAAACAAAATAAAATTCAAGAGCTCATTTTAAATCTTGGAAAAGCTTCAGGCACATTAAAAAAATTAATCAGTTTTAGGAAACAGAGCATTCATACTTTACTTTTGTTATTAAACAATTCTGAAAACCCCTATTTTTTGTTTGTTTGTTTCTCCACTCAGAGGAATAAAGGTCCATGTGGCAACAACCTCCTGCATGATCTAGATATATAAAATAAATGGAAGAACAAGAATTTTTTTTAATTTAAAAAGCCTATCAATGGTGAAGAAAGTATATTCCCAGCAGTAAACAATTAGAACAATTTATGGCTGTATTTTTAATTTTTTTATTTTTATAAATATATAGAGTCTTATCCCAAACAGTTGTTAAAGAGTAATAATATCTAATTTTTTAAAGTGCCTACTATGTGACAGGTTTACTTCTAGGCTTTTCAAAATATCTTAAGTCACTACTCTTTCAAGACAGCTATATAGTATATAATGTTACATATACACAATATATATTATATATGATAAAAGCTTTGCCATTTTCTTTGCCTTTTGCATGATGATTGAGGTCTTTAATCTTCAAAATCTCTATTCTCTGTCTACTACTCAACTATCACTAAAATCCATAAATCATTGTGCTTAAAAATATAAATTTTATACAATACCACACACTATGGTATGGTACACACTATGGTCTAATTCAATACATAGTTAACATTTTATATCATCTACCACCAATAACCTCAGATATGCAGATGACACCACCCTTATGGCAGAAAGTGAAGAGGAACTAAAAAGCCTCTTGATGAAAGTGAAAGAGGAGAGTGAAAAAGTTGTCTTAAAGCTCAACATTCAGAAAAGGAAGATCATGGCATCTGGTCCCATCACTTCATGGGAAATAGATGGGGAAACAGTGGAAACAGTGGCTGACTTTATATTGGGGGGCTCCAAAATCACTGCAGATGGTGATTCAAGCCATGAAATTAAAAGACACTTACTTCTTGGAAGAAAAGTTATGATCAACCTAGATAGTATATTCAAAAGCAGAGACATTACTTTGCCAACAAAGATCCATCTAGTTAAGGCTGTGGTTTTTCCTGTGGTCATGTATGGATGTGAGAGTTGGACTGTGAAGAAAGCTCAGTGCCGAAGAATTGATGCTTTTAAACTGTGTTGTTGGAGAAGACTCTTGAGAGTCCTTTGGACTGCAAGGAGATCCAACCAGTCCATTCTGAAGGAGATCAACCCTGGGATTTCTTTGGAAGGAATGATGCTAAAGCTGAAACTCCAGTATTTTGGCCACCTCATGTGAAGAGTTGACTCATTGGAAAAGACTCTGATGCTGGGAGGAATTGGGAGCAGGAGGAGAAGGGGACGACAGAGGATGAGATGGCTGGATGGCATCACTGACTTGATGGACGTGAGTCTGAGTGAATTCTGGGAGTTGGTGATGGACAAGGAGGCCTGGTGTGCTGCGATTCATGGGGTTGCAAAGAGTCAGACATGACTGAGTGACTGAACTGAACTGGACCATCAGGAACAATTGGTGCTCTAGAAAGAAATGTCATATTTTTTTTCCTTGAACTTTCTATATATCTAACAAAGAGTTGTTTATCCTAGGAGTTCATGCTACAAGTTTGAGAAGAATAAATAATCTACTATGTATTATGTGCTTATTTTGAAGAAGGATTACGCTAAGAAGTTTATCCTTGGCTTCACTGGTGGCTCAGATGGTAAAGCGTCTGTTTTCAATGCAGGAGACCCAGGTTCGATCCCTGGGTTGGGAAGATTCCCTGGAGAAGGAAATGGCAACCCACTCCAGTACTCTTGCCTAGAAAATCCCATGGAGGAAGGAGCCTAGTAGGCTAGAGTCCATGGGGTTGCAAAGAGTCAGACATGTCTGAGCAGCTTCACTTCTTCTTTATTTAATCCTTAGAAAAATCACTGTGACACAAACTTTTAACTACTTCTATAAAATAGACTAAGGTTTATCATTTAATAACATCATCAACTTTCCTTAAACTGAGTTGATATATAAGTTTGAACTGAGTTTGAACTGCACTGGTTTATAAGATCTGTTATTGATTTTTTGTTTCCCCAAAGTGTAGAAGTAGTGACAGAGCTGGTAAAAAAGGTATGGGTGGTTACAGGCAGTGTGTGAGATTCCAGAACTTTCTGAGAAAGATCATGTCTATAAATGAATCTGTAAATACTATATTTCTCAGATTATATGATGTTTTATGGAATGTGAAATCTTCCTTTTATGCTAAAGATAACTTTTGTGAAGTTAACTATTACTTAATATCTAACTAAAAACATGTTTGAGAGTCCCTTGGAAGGCAAGGAGATCCAGCCAGTCCATTCTAAAGGAGATCAGTCCTGGGTGTTCATTGGAAGGACTGATGTTAAGCTGAAACTCCAGTACTTTGGGCACCTAATGTGAAGAGTTGACTCATTGGAAAAGACTCTGATGCTGGGAGGGATTGGGCACAGGAGGAGAAGGGGACAACAGAGGATGAGATGGCTGGATGGCATCACTGACTCGATGGACATGAGTTTGAGTAAACTCCGGGAGTTGATGATGAACAGGGAGGCCTGGCCTGCTGCAATTCATGGGGTCGCAAAGAGTTGGACATGACTGAGCAACTGAACTGAACTGAAAAATAATAGGCTGAATTTATATGTGAGAGTATCTAAGACATTTTTGCAGAACAGAAAATTCATGGCAATACAGTGTATCTTACTGACTACATTAGATTTGAAAAAAGTATTGTTTTAATGCTTAACCACATTTTTTTTTTCTTTTGCTGTTTGCATGCATGCATGTTCAGTCACTCAGGTGTTTCTGACTCTGTGACCCCATGGACTGTAGCCCTCTAGGCTCCTCTGCCCATAGGATTTTCTTGGCAAGAATACTGGAATGGATTGCCATTTCCTCCTCCAGGGAATCTTCCTGACCCAGGGATCAAACCTGCATCTCTTGCAGTGGCAGGTGGATTCTTTACCACTGAGCCACTTGGGAAGAACCTAGCTTCTGGTTGTGGCTAGAGGTATGTGTCTTGTAGATGCATCTTTCCAGCCTCTGCCTGGGTCTAAACATAGTGTTCTTCCTGTGAGATTCTGTCTTATCACATAGCCAACATACATAAGGAAATCAGTCAAATTGGAATGGGGACCTACCCTATACAGTATAATCAACACAACTAATTATATTTGCAATGACCTTATTTATAAATATGGTTATACTTTAAGGTACTAGAGATTAGGACTTAAAATATCTTTTGTGTGCATGTGTGGGTGGAGAGGGACACTATTCAATCTATGACTGCTGGGTTAAAGGGATTTTATTTAAGAGCAAAGGGAAATCACTAAAAAAGTGCACATATCCCTCTGACAGTTGTTTCTTAGAATGTAAAAAGGCAAGAGAAGAAAAAGCAAATTAGTAAGATTTTGAAAATACATTAGAATGGTATGAGATAATAGTGGCTTAAACTAAGATTACCATGCTAAAGATAGAAATAAATACATATGGCATGAGCATCATAAGAGGAGAAATAGATTTGAGGATAGCAGCAAATCAATAAATCATTATGAACTTGTTAAGCTTGGCATGCTGCTGAAACACCAAGGAGAAATGAAAGTAAGAAAGTAGTAAGATGCCACCTAGGAACATCATTCAAAAGGGAGACTGAATATAGCTGCAGGACTCACAGGTGCACAGATGGCCCTTAAAGAGATGAGTGTGAATGGTCTCTGAAGGAAAATATAGGGCAGAGTGCAGAATAGGACTGGGTTAAACTGGACTGAGTTTAACCAAGTTGAGATTTAGAAAAGAAGACTGAATGATCAGTAAGTGGCCTGAAGAGCAAAGGAGAAAACAGGCACATGATAACAATAACAAAATGAGAAAATGAGTTTGCATAAATTAAGAGAAGGAATTGCTTCAGAAACAAGAGTTGAAAAATGCTTAATGATGCTAAGGATAAGGTAGATGGAGACTGAAATGTCAGGATGAGATAATCAGATGCCATTTTTTAATCTCATGAGAGAATGCCACATTTATCATTATAATTTCATATTTAAGGGGTGTTATATCACTGTGTGTCTAAGGAAAATTTTACAAAGTAGATAGACAACATTAGATGGATTTTGTTCTTGAAACAAATGTCAAAATCATAAATTGATAGGATTAAATTATTAAGGTCCTGAATAAATCCCAATCTCTTTTTTAAAGACTTCTTAGAATGGTCTCTAATTAGTATGAGTCCTGAAAATCTCAGTATATTTTGCAGGCATAATTTAAGGCAGTTATTCTGTGTTTTGTGTAGAAGCTACTGATATATTTCTCAATTTTTAGAAATTGTCAAGTAATCTGTGAATAGTTATAGCTTTAATTTTTGACATGCAATATCTATTTATGTATTATAGTATTCAGAAGGCATAGCAGAGACTTTTTGTTTTTGTTTCCCCTTATAATTACATGTCCCCTACTTCTCAAAGTGGAGGGTTTGCAAAATAGTAAAACAATCAAGTTTAAAAAGTAGTCAGTGGTATGAACTATAGTCAATACCAGAGAACATCCTATCCATGAAATAATTCATATACATTTTCAAAAACAGTTTAGAAGCCTTCAAAACAAAAAATTAGTGTCTTGAAGTTTTTTGCAATATCTTGACAAGCTAGAAGTACATTTCATAACATTAGGAGCATAAAAATCTTAGGAAAACAGGAAACTTGAATGAGCTTTTGAGCATACCCACAGAGTCCTAGTTCTTTCCAAACTTCAGTTTATTGGATTCACCTGACAGTATAATTTTTCTCTCCTTCCAAAGAATGTCTACCTGCTGTTAAAAATTGGACAAGATTTACTATCTGATTGCCTACTGGTATGGTGTCTTTAAATGATGAGTATAAATCTTTAATCACACTGCTTAGAATGACTTCACTTTATTCTAGTATTTCATCCATGAATAAAAAGACAATTGAGAACATATTATTGATGTTTGCAGTACCACTTTTTTTTCTCTTTAAATTTATTTTAAACAATTTGGGAGAGCACAACCCCCCCGCAACTTATTAGAATATAAGCAGTACTTTCTAAAACAAAGCAACCATAGAAATTATAAGTAGCAATAGATACAAAGATGATCGACAGATAGATAGAGATAGAGGTATATAGGTAGGTAGCAAGAGTCTTGTATTGATGGAGCAATTCTATGTCTTGATTGTGCTTGTGATTACATGAAGCTCTACATTTGATAGAATTGTTCAGAAGTATATAGTCACATAAATGAACGCTTGTGAAAACGGTGAAATCTGAATAAACTATGTGAACTGTACCCATGTCAATTTCCCAGTTTTAATCAATGGTAACAACACTATGTTATCACTGGAGGAAATTATTTGAATCATGCATAGTATCTCCACATATATTTTTTGTAGCTTCCTCCAAATCTTTCATTATTTCAAAATAATGTTTAAGAATATAATTAATGTTATCACATACTTACAGTAACAAAAATAATTTGATATCACATGCTTATCTGGTTTTCCTAACACATTAATCCAGCTTATATATTTTAAAGTATTATATGAGTCATAAGACTAGTTATTATCCCAAGGGTCTAATGACTTCCTCCAATGCAAAGCTAGAGTTAAGTAGTGGACCCTGAGTAGGAAGGACCTAAGGTGACGCAATTATTGTAGGTAGAAATTTTGTGGTAAACTTTGAACTATAAATTATTAAGATATTGCACTTCAGTTTTCTGATTTCTATTCAAATGATTGATTACTTCTTGATGGTGGTCTTGATCTCAAGTCTGAGACAAATGGAATTATGGTTCCTCTTATAATTTAAATACATATTTAATCTTGAGAAACTTTCACATAAAGGGACTTTCTTTTTTTCACTATTTCTTAACATGACTTTATGGGAGGATTTCTCCCCTCTACTCGCTCTTTTAAACCTTCAAAAATGATACTTTAGCATCATCTCACATTACTTTATACTTTTTTGCAGAATTTCTCCTTATTTGATCCAGAAATATGTTCCACCTTATTTCTAAATCAACTCTCCTCTTTCTATTCAAATTACTATAATATATGTGAAAAAAAATTTAATCTTGCAAGAGTAGTATAGTTGCTGAAAATAGTTATTTTGTAATATAATGCATTCACCTCGCTTTACTGAACTTGAAAATATTCTATTGTTAAATGACAAAAATGATCAAAGAACACGTAGGGAGTCCATGCAGAAAATCATCTTTCCTCATCAAATAAACATGAAACTGATCTAATATTCTAGGTAAATACCTAAACCTCTCTGAGTAAGTCTGGCTTCAGAGGTAGACATCAGGTTAATTTCAGTGACTGGGTAGACCAATGTGGGCCGCTTCTGAATGAGTCATTCCATGCGGACCTGTGATCGTTTCCTCGACAGAACATACAGAGAATTTTTCATTTTCTGGGAAAAAAGGCTGTTCAAAATCAAATCCCACCGAGCACTTGATAAATAAATAAAAATACATTTAATGTAAAACTGAGAAAAAAATTAAATAAAAAAAATTTGCAGTTTAGATACCAAAGTCAAATATTCTGTCTTAAGGGCACCTTGAACTACTGTGTTTTAAAAATTATCTGAACGAGTGATTATAGCATGGATAATAAAAAGTGCAGGTCAATATATTTCACTGAATCTCCTAATGATTTATGAAGAGGGGTATGTTTAAAATCTCACCTCTTTCTTCTGTTTTTGATTTTTAGGATTCTGACTGCTTTTACATTGGGTGGTTTCCAAATAAATGACTTTATTGTGCTTTCCAACTTACACAATTTCATCTGCTTTGTCATGTTTTTCTGAGGTAGATGGTAGATGAAGTCTTAATATTTTCACCACAGATGTTAAAATTAAGACTCAGAAAAAAAAAAAAAAAGAGATGTGTCCTGGTTCACACAGCTAATATAGGGAAGAGTTGAACTTGTAATTTCTTTCTTTCTGAAACAATATCCTATGCTGTTTCTCTTATATTCTACCTGATCAATGAACACGGTACTGCCTGCAGTTGAAATATCTCTGAGCACACATGGGGAAAGTGTTCTCTGTGTCGAGTAGTAAAAACCACTAGACAGTAGTCGTCCCTTTTCTCAATGAATCTAAGTGACCTAGAAAGTCAAGTGTGAAAATAAGAATTAGAATCTAAGTAAATCTTTCAAAATCTAGGCTTTTTTTATTGTTATTGTTCTCCTCTGCCATTGATAACGTATTTTAATAATGCTGCTATACCAGCAGTGAAGGCTTATTAAAGAGGAGTCTGGGAATTCCTCTCATGAATTTTGCATGTCAAAAATGTTCATAACATTTGAAGGAGGGTGGCAGTTCAAGATTCATTTTGTTTAAGTTACTTCTCTTACATAATTTGCTTTAACAGTAATATCAACTTTCTATCACATTCATCATATAGAGATTTTGCTTTATTCTAAACAATTTTCTTAGAGGTATTATTATTCATTCTTTAAAATAAGGACCATAAAACTCAAGAGAGTTTAAGCAACTTAACCAGTGGCTCTGGTTAGTAGTTGGCAATGCTAAGACTTGTGTTTAGGTCTACAGTTTCTAAAAAAAGGAAAAATGCTAAGATACCCAATTCCCTTCGTGAGTGGACGTTTAATCTTTTAATTCAAGACCCAGAGGGCAAAATCTTCAAGGATGGGGCTCTCTCCTCTTTGGTTCCAGAAGAGGATCCATCTTCATGGTTTTAGAAGGAAATCCCATGGCTAAGGGGTCACTCAGTTCAGTTCAGTCGTTCAGTCATATACGACTCTGCGACCCCATTAATCGCAGTACGCCAGGCCTCCCTGTTCATCACCATCTCCAGGAGTTCACTCAGACTAACGTCCATCGATCCGTGATGCCATCCAGCCATCTCATCCTCGGTGATCACTTTCTCCTCCTGCCCCCAATCTCTCCCAGCATCAGAGTCTTTTCCAATGAGTCAACTCTTCGCATGAGGTGGCCAAAGTACTGGAGCTTCAGCTTTAGCATCATTCCTTCCAAAGAAATCCCAGGATTAATCTCCCTCAGAATGGATTGGTTGGATCTCCTTGCAGTCCAAGGGACTGTCAAGAGTCTTGGCTACAACAACACACTTCAAAAGCATCAATTCTTTGGTGCTCAGCCTTCTTCACAGTCCAACTCTCACACCCATACATGACAACTGGAAAAACCATAGCCTTGACTAGACAGACCTTAGTCAGCAAAGTAATGTCTCTGCTTTTGAATATACTATCTAGGTTGGTCATAACTTTTCTTCCAAGGAGTAAGCGCCTTTTAATTTCATGGCTGCAGTCACCATCTGCAGTGATTTTGGAGCCCCCCAAAATAAAGTCTGACACTGTTTCTACTGTTTCCCCATCTATTTCCCATGGAGTGATGGGACCAGATGCCATAATCTTCGTTTTCTGAATGTTGAGTTTTAAGCCAGCTTTTTCACTCTCCTCTTTCCCTCTCATCAAGAGAGGCTTTTTAGCTCCCCTTCACTTTCTGCCATAAGGGTGGTGTCATCTGCATATCTGAGGTTATTGATATTTCTCCCGGCAATCTTGATTTCAGCTTGTGCTTCTTCCAGCCCAGCATTTCTCATGATGTACTCTGCATATAAGTTAAAAAAGCAGGGTGACAATGTACAGCCTTGACATACTCCTTTTCCTATTTAGAACCAGTCTGTTGTTCCATGTTCAGTTCTAACGTTGCTTCCTGACCTGCATACAGATTTCCAAGAGGCAGGTCAGGTGGTCTGCTATTTCCATTTCTCTCAGAATTTTCCACAGTTTATTGTGATCCACACAATCAAAGGCTTTGACATAGTCAATAAAGCAGAAATAGATGCTTTTCTGGAACTCTCTTGCTTTTTCCATGATCCAGCAGATGTTGGCAATTTGATCTCTGNGTGGTCTGGTATTCCCATCTCTTTCAGAATTTTCCACAGTTTACTGTGATCCACACAGTCAAAGGCTTTGGCATAATCAATAAAGCAGAAATAGATGTTTTTCTGGAACTCTCTTGCTTTTTCCATGATCCAGCGGATGTTGGCAATTTGATCTCTGGTTCCTCTGCCTTTTCTAAAACCAGCTTGAACATCAGGGAGTTCACGGTTCACATATTGCTGAAGTCTGGCTTGGAGAATTTTGAGCATTACTTTACTAGCATGTGAGATGAGTGCAATTGTGCGGTAGTTGGAGCATTCTTTGGCATTGCCTTTCTTTGGAATTTGGATGAAAACTGACCTTTTCCAGTCCTGTGGCCACTGCTGAGTTTTCCAGATTTGCTGGCAAATTGAGTGCAGCACTTTCACAGCATCATCTTTCAGGATTTGAAACAGTTCAACTGGAATTCCATCACCTCCAATAGCTTTGTTCGTAGTGATGCTTTCTAAGGCCCACTTGACTTCACATTCCAAGATGTCTGGCTCTAGATTAGTCATCACATCATCATGATTATCTGGGTCATGAAGATCTTTTCTGTACAGTTCTTCCGTGTATTCTTGCCACCTCTTTTACCCTGAATTAAGGGGACAGGGCTGCTACTGTTGTAGCTACAGTGATGGATCATTCAGCCAAGGTGGATGATTCTAGAGCCTTAAATTATATTAGAAGATATTCTGCTAGATTTTAGACCTACTTGGGAACCGTAACCTCAAAATGTTTCCGTATTTGAAGATATAGTCTTTGTTATCAAGGAATTTGATATGTTCCTCAACCAAAGTTGCAAATTATATTATTTTATGAACTCAGTTATTAATTCACAGATGTCATGCTCATTTGGGATCAACCAATCTTCAACTCTTAGGATATCAGAGATAGTAGCAATATCTGCCTCCATTACTGACTTCTTTCTTAATAGTAACTAGAGAAACAATTTTTGCATAGGTTTAGACAAATCAGTAATCAAAAGACAGTCTTCCTATTCCATGAGAACAATAAAGTCAACTCAAAGGTGGCATAGGGGTTGCTATCATGGATTGTGGCTCTGGTCTTTGCCTCACTGTAAGAATGTACAGAAGCAATAACAAGTGCTTCTGATGCCTATGTTGTACTTCAAGTGGAAGAGGATTTGGTGTAATCCACCAATCCATCATGGCCTATAGAAGGTGAGAAATCACATCCCAAACATATGATTTATGGCCTTCTTATTTTAACAGTTGTCCTTTTAATTAAAAGTAGCACAATTTATATTATAGAACTGAAAAATAGTTTGAATTTACACTATTGCTTTTATCAAACCATTAATATATAAACAGTCTCAATCCTCAAATGTATAAATACTGAATAAGTCCATTAATAAATCTGGATTTTTTTCCCCATATTTAAAAAAGAACAAAGGGAATTCCCTAGTGGTCCAGTAGTTGGGACTCTGTGATTCTACTGCATACGGAATAGGTTTGTTCCCTGGTTGGGTAACTAAGATCCCACATGTGACAACACAACCAAAATAAATAAAAATAAATAAGATATTAAAAATTTTAAAAGAACAAAGATATGTACTAAGTTTTGAGAATTAGATGTGACTATTGAGCACAATGTCCCACTAATGGTAGGCTGGTTTCCTGTGACTATTTGCACATTAAAAAAAAGAAATTAACACTATTAATTTTAAATTTAAAGTTATAAAAAAGGTGAATTAACAAAATACTACTCTCCTCCACCATGAAAAGCTCATTTTAAAATGGCATTTTTCCTTCAGAATCTTTCTCTATTCCCTGAAAATTCTGACTCCTTCCCTAGATATTATCTTGGTAGTTGTTTCATATATATGAGGGCAATAATCTGTTTGCATTAATAATTGAATTTAAACAATTCTGTAGTCCATGGGGTTGCAAAGAGTTGGACATAACTGAGCCATGGCAATCCACTCCAGTACTCTTGCCTGGAAAGTTGGAGGAGCCTGTTAGGCTGTGGTCCATGGGGTCGCTAGGAGTCGGACACGACTGAGTGACTTCACTTTCTCTTTTCACCTTCATGCATTGGAGAAGGAAATGGCAACCTACTCCAGTATTCTTGCCTGGAGAATCCCAGGGACGGGGGAGCCTGGTGGGCTGCCATCTATGGGGTCGCACAGAGTCAGACACGACTGAAGCAACTTAGTAGCAGCAGCAGAGCCATTTTTACTTTAAAGAAGTCTAAAGAAACTGCATGGACAATACACATGTGGTTTGTGACTATTTGGCAAGTTCTGAAAGGGGCAGGTGGTTGAATATAGCAAGAGAACATATTGCATAAAACTAGGGGTAAAAGGTGGGGTTTGCAATGGAAATTTAGGGGCAAATGGAGGTTAGGCCATATATTTGGGGGTGGAGACATTTTGATGAGCTTGGTCCTAATCAGCAGGTTTAAATCATCTTTAGTTTTCTGGTGGAGATCTCTGCCCTCATTTCAATAAAGATCACATGTAATTAAGGTTACAGTGTAGTCTGACACCGGAGAAGAGTATGTGAAGTAAGAGCTTAAAAACACCACTGTGGTCTGACAGGATAAATGTAGGACAGAATGACTTGATGAAGTATAGTATACATGGGGCATGTAATGTATCATGTAGAGGACACATTGATGACCTTTCAGAACTCAGGGAGTGACCAAGGAGAAAAGATGATTAGATTCCAGTCATTAATCTGCCGGATTATTTGCCATAGTGCCAGGGACTTTATGGTTCCTGGGAAAACACCTAATTTCATCAACCAAATGAGTATACTTTATAGAACCCTCCAGCCCCTGGGATGTGTAGCAATTAAAACAATTATCAGAGGGAATGGGAAATTTATGAAGCCAGTATTGCCATACATAGATGGTTTGAGGCACATTTTCCCTTTCATGTAAACTTCTTTAAAAATTTCCCAGTTTTGTGAATATGAACACAAAGAGTTAACAGTAGTAGTAAGAAAGCCCATTTAAAAAGTGTGAAGTCATTGTAGCTTCAAAGCACACACTAATGTTGTGATATTATTGCCCATTATGCACTGGAAAATTGAAAGCTTTTATAATTACTCAGGCACCTCTACTAGTAGCTGGGGGAAAACACTATACTTATATTTTCCCCACATCAGGGACTAAAGATACTGGTAGAAAGGACTTTGAATGGAAATAATGACCCTCTATTTTCACCCTGCAATTTTGATTCTAAATCACTCCCCAGGAATCCTTCTATTTCTTTATTTATTTGCTTGTAATTTTTATTTATTTTTTTCATAAAAGAATATAACTGCCAAGATTTAGATACTTGAGTAAGATCTTTTATTCATCTGACAAAATGCCAAGGTGTGTGTTTGCTGGTTTGTACAGTAAGCATCTATGTAGCTTTTCAAGAAATCAGCAAACTGTCTTCCAGAGCATTTGTACAGTTTGGTATTCCCACCAGCAATGAGAGAGACTCTGTTGTTCCACATTCTTGCAAGGCTTTTGTCTTGCCATACTTTAGATTTTGCTCATTCTCTTGGGGTTTAGTGGTATCTTATTTTTTCTTTTTAATTTTTATTTTTACTTTACTTTATTTTACAATACTGTATTGGTTTTGCCATACATTGACATGAATCTGTCTCGGGTGTACATGAGTTCCCAATCCTGAACCACCCCCCCCACCACCACCTCCCATCCCATATCAACTCTCTGTATCATCCCCGTGCACCAGTCCCAAGTATCCTGTATCCTGTATTGAACATAGACTGGCGATTCATTTCTTACGTGATATTATGCATGTTTCAGTGCCATCCTCCCAAATCATCCCACCCTCTCCCTCTCCCGCAGAGTCCAAAAGTCCGTTCTATACATCTGTGTCTCTTTTGCTGTCTCACATACAGGGTTATCATTACCATGTTTCTAAATTCCATATATATGTGTTAGTATACTGTATTGGTGTTTTTCTTTCTGGCTTACTTCACTCTGTATAATCAGCTCCAGTTTCATCCATCTCATTAGAACTGATTCAAATGTATTCTTTTAGTGGTATCTTATTTTAATTTACCTCTTTCTAATGACATACAATGTTGAAAATCTTTTCATGGTTATTTTCCATATGATCTTGGTGTCTGTGAGATTTCTCCTTACTTTGAAATTGCTTTTTTCATTCTCTTGTCATTCAATCCTAAATGTTCTTGGTATACTTTGGATAATGGTTCTTTATCATGTGTGTTTGCAACTATTCCTTTTCCTGATGTTGGCTTGTTTTATCATTCTCTTATAAATGCGTATTTCACAAAGCACAAGTCCTACATTTTAATGAAGTTCAGCTTACAAAATTTTCTTTTGTGGCTCATGTCTTTAGTGTTGTATCTAAAAAAGTTATCACCATACCCAGTATCATCTTTCCTAGATACTTTCCTATATTATCATCAAGACTTGAAAGTTTTGCATTTTACATTATGATATATGTTCTATGTTGAATTAATTTTTCTAAGGGGTATATACGGTTTGTGTCTAGATTTATTTATTTAATTTTTGACATGTGAATGTCCAGTGGTTCAGCAGCATTCACTGAATCCTTAACATATGTAAATGAATACTCTTCAGACAATGGTAGTTTTAACAGGAAGATAATATCATGCCTAAATCTTTTGTTTTCCTAATTTGTTCTCCAGACTTTTCTTGGTATTTTAGAGCCAGAAATATATGAACATATTTATATATGAACATATTTATATATGTAGAAAAAAGCCTTCACAAATGTCCTTTACAGGTTAGTTTTAGGATAAATAGAGATCTGGACCTTAGTTTTGTGAATTGTGCTCCTTAGAATCCCAAGAGTCACAACAGTACAACCAGGAGTTTATATGTCTAGGATTAAAATCCCTTTACTTTATTCCATCAGAGAAATTATGTCTCTATTTACTTTGCCTGGTAGGATCTTGCATGCATTCTCCTATTTTATATGAAAAAAATTGAACTACTCATTACCTGCTGTACCACTGCAGCATGATGAATTTTGATTTTGACCAACCAATATTCCAGAAATAATGTGAGAATTAAAGAACTGCTTATTCAAAGCAAGAGTGGAGAATATCAACAAATCATTCTGTTGAGAAATCATATTGCTTAATTTACTAAGAACTTATATGTGCACATACAGAGTGACCTTACTATCCAGTTCAGTGAATTATACAATTTATGCAATAAAGAAAAAATAGCAACAGTATAAGCAATAGCATATTCATTCAATAAACTAAAATAACTTGGAGGTGGAGATAATATTAAGCAAGGAAATACCATAGACAAAATACTAGTAATAGTAGTTGTTGTTCTAAAGCTTGCAGTGTCCTAGGTACATTTGGACAAGATTAAAATATTAAGACATTCCTAGAGCATTTTAGTCACATACTCCCCCATACAGATAAGAACCTCCACACTTATTCATTCAATAAACTAAAATAACTTGGAGGTGGAGATAATATTAAGCAAGGAAATACCATAGACAAAATACTAGTAATAGTAGTTGTTGTTCTAAAGCTTGCAGTGTCCTGGGTACATTTGGACAAGATTAAAATATTAAGACATTCCTAGAGCATTTTAGTCACATACTCCCCCATACAGATAAGAACCTCCACACTTCTGTTTTCCAGCTCCAGTTGACCCCATTAGAAGTATTCTGCAGTAGAAGATTTAGAGCCAGGTTTAAATGATGAATTAAAATAGTCCAGGGAATGAAAATAGACTGTGCAGCCAAACATAAAGATAAATTTTCTCATTATGTGCTGCCCAATGTACATGTGCATGCATTCTTTAAAGTGTCTGAATGGCTTATAATTTAACATCTATGGACATTTATAAATGCTGTTAGACTGCAATGACACATTTCACTCTGAATTATAGCCAATTTATGTTTCCGAAATTAAAGAAGCTCAGTTTAAAAAGAGATAATCTCTTGAGTGTTGTAGAGTATATAAAAGCTTTTCTGAAGAAATAAAATAAAACAAAACAGGCACATTCACTACAGAAAAGTGAATCAAGATTCTTTCTTGGTGTCTAAAATAAGCATTCTAAGTCTATTGAAAATTGGAAAGCCTAGAATATAACCTTTTATACCACTACATAAATTAACCAATTTGTTTTCCAAAAAATCACTGGCTGTAATCATTCTGTTAAACATTTAATGGTGTTGTTTGTTTTTTTACTTTTTTGGTCTCAGCCCTCAGGCTAACAGATGGCATTCAGTTAAAATAGATTGTCTCTTAGTACTTATTTGAGTTAATTTCAGTAAACATCATTGGAGAGGAAATGGCCACCCACTCCAGTATTCTTGCCTGGAGAATTCCATGGACAGAGAAGCCTGGTGGGCTACAGTCCATGGGGTCTCAAAGAGTCAGACACAACTAAGTGACTAACACACCAACGTGATTGAGTACATTTTCAAATACTCACCAAACCCAGGAAGTTCAAAGATGAATTTGAATGTACTTTTTCCTTGGTGATTCATGCATTCATGCTAAGTTACTCAGTCTTGTCCAACTCTTTGCAACCCCATGTACTGTATCCTGCCTGGTTCCTCTGTCCATGGGATTCTCCAGGCAAGTATATTTGAGTAGGTTGCCATGTCCTCCTCCAAGGGATCTCCCCACTCCAGGGACTGAACTCCTGTCTCCTGCATTGTAGTCAGATTCTTTACCGTCTAAGCCATCAGGGAATCCCTCGGTGATACACAAGTCTAATGAGGAAGACAAAGATGCTGTAAGAAAATTTCAATACATGAAGTCAAGGGCCATGATAAATAAATACACAAGGAGGAAACTACAGAGAGAGGTTGCCTCACCAAATTAGGTGCATCAGGGAAGAAAGAACTCCCAAAGAAGATACTCAGTTACATCTTGAGAGATAACTATGGTTTCTCTCGAAAGAAACTGGGAAGGTAGAGCATTTCAGACAAAGGGAGCTGAAAGAATGACGATATCAAAGCATGAACTCCAATGACACCCAAAGGAACTGGTAAATATCTTGATTTCCTGTAGCATAAAGTTTAAGACACAGGCTACTGAAGAATGAGAGAGCAAAAGAGACACAGATGTATAGAACAGTCTTTTGGACTCTGTAGGAGAGGGTGAGGGTGGGATGATTTGGGAGAATGGCATTGAAACATGTATAATATCATATGTGAAGTGAATTGCCAGTCCAGGTTTGATGCATGATACTGGATGCTTGGGGCTGGTGCACTGAGATGACCCAGAGGGATGGTACAGGGAGGGAGGAAGGAGGGGGTTTCAGGTTGGGGAACACGTGTGTACCTGTGGCAGATTCATGTTGATGTATGGCAAAACCAATACAATATTGTAAAGTAATTAACCTCCAGTTAAAATAAATAATTTTTTTTTTTAAAGAATAAAACTGGATCAAAAGGAAGAAGCCAGGTCATGGGAGCCTAGCATACCATGTTAAAGCTTGGGCTTTATCTCAAAGGCAGTGAGATGGCATGAGAGTAACTAAACCCAAGGTACATTAGGAGGATCACTACTGCAACAAGGTAGATGTGGGAAGAGAAAGCAGCTTGGGGACACACATCAGTTAGGAAAATGAGCCTCTGTCAGGTACTATGGTTATAAAAATATATTCTATAAATATATCCATGCCAAAACTATAAAATTATTGAAGACCACTATATTGGACATATGGTCTGCCTTGATTTGTTAGACAATGAAAAAGTTTCCCTCTGTGCTCCCTTTCATAGAAAATGGCATTTTGACTCTATCAAACCCACTTGTTCATCAGTAACAGCTTAGATTAGCATGGGTATACCAAGTACAAGGAGGTTGCCACTGTAATCTACATACCATTCTGGCCAGAATCAGAGGACCTTATGCTAAAAGTTATAACTTGCTCATATATTTTAAGGAGCTAGTGTGTGTCAACCACAGGACACTTGGATTGTTCGAGTGTCATGGATCCTGGGAAGCAATGTGAGTTTTTGAAAATTTCAAGTTATTTCTGAGCCATCTATCTTCTATTGCAAAAAAAGAAATTATCAGAAATGTTTCCTCAAATGGAAAGTGCCATGTGTTTGAGTATACAGAATGTAATTAAAATCTAGAGCCTGAAAATAATCATGTTAATTGTCATTATTTCTTGCACTTAGTTGTTCATTCATTCATCTATCCATTTATTCATTTGGCAATCAAATTCTAGAAACTCCTCTAAATTAAACACTTTCTAAGCACCTAGAATGCAGAACAGAAAACTCTAAACTATCTTAAATAACCAATAGTCAACTAATAAAGTACTGATATTTCTTTGTCATTATGGATACTTAAGGAAGAAAATGTCCTTTAACAAGTTTCAAATACACATGAGATTTGACTTTGACTAAACAAATCATTAAATCTATAATATCTCTTACTTGTTTTCAGTAGTCTTCCTTTTTTTTTTTTTCTATTTACTTGAGTTTATCTTCCAATCTCCCTTGCCTGGAACAAAGGAGTCACATCCTAGTTTATAGATTTTTCACAACTGTGTTGTTAAAAGCATGTTAGTTTAAAACAAGATTTCATTTTTGATTCATTCTGTTAAGTTAAAGACATTGAAAAAGCATCTCTTAAGCAAAAGGCAAAAAAGACCTAGCTGTCAGTATATTACAAATAATTTTTCCCACAATACCACACTTCATACTCACAGAAATCATATGAGTTATGGATTTGCCTCCAATGTGATAGATGAAGAAAATGAAAATTGCTTTCAGATTTGTTTAAGACTACTTATGTTGAAAATGTCAAAGCTAGGAGTTAAAAATATGCCTTAGTCCTCTGAAAATTGGTCTCTTGTATCACTGACCCTGTTGTTTTACTTGTTTTTGTCAAGTTTTATCTACTCTCTGGCTTTGCCTTAGACACAAATTCCTGAATCCTGTTTTCTCATTCTGTTAAAATTAATTCATAAGTACTAGTAATGGATACTGACTTTAAGTTTTTCTAAATATCTTCAGAATTTATTGTAGCCATACAAGTGTAAATGATGCGGCCTTGATAGAAATTCTTATCTAAACAGTCATATAACTGTCAGAAAACATGAATATTTTAGGTAGCAAGTGGCAGTTAAAATGCGAACTCACTTTTTCATTAAATATGCATATATAAAATACTATAAAAACTATATATAGCTAGGAATAAAAACATACAACTTGGATTCTGTGGAAGTTGGCCAGACATGTATGTTAAAGATTATATGTGATAAGTGTTTCCATCACTCTCTGAGAGTGGAGCTCTTTCTAGAAGGCCACTCTGCTACACACATAATTGTAAGAAACAAACACAAACAGTGCATAAGAATATTGTATTAAAATTAAATTAAAGGGCAGAAAGTTATTATAATACCTTTTTAGATTTGAACATGACATGTTGGCCTGGTCCTGCATTAGTCTTTCTTTAGAAAATCAGAATTTGAATGTGGATACATTCTGAAGTGCAACAGAAAATCTAAAGACTGCTATTGCTTATTTTTCCTTTATTTTTTAATTAAATGTATTCCTTTTTTACACTTTCTGTAAATTCTGAGATATTTAAATGCAGTTTCAAGAAACAATACAAAATGATCTATTTTACAGTTTTCACAAAGGTCATATCTTTGGAAAACAAAGTAGGATAACTAGAATAGAGACATTGATACAGTTAAGGGATTTAACATTCCATCAGCAAAAATATCCTTCCTATAATTGTTTCATATACATGCCCATCTCCCTTCTAATTTTAACCCCTTCTTAACCCCTGGAAACCACTAATATATTCTCCATATCTATAATTTTGTCATTTCAACAAAACTATGTAAATAGAATTATATTGTATGCAACCATTTGGTGTTTTTTTCACACATTGTAATTGCCTGGTGACTCATCCATACTATTGTGTGTATCCATAATGTCTTCCCTTCTGTTTAGACTAATATTCCATGGTGTGCATGTACCATGTTTGTTTAATCATTTACTCATTGGGGAACATTTATGTTTTTTCCAGGTTAAGGCTAAGCTCAGGAGTGCAATCGCTGGGTTATTTTAGAATTTTCACATTTAGTTAAGAAATTCCAAAAATGTTTTTAAGAAAGCCTATACCATTGTTCATTCCCATCAGCCATGCATATGTGAATGACACAATTTCTCTGCATCCTTGGGAGGATTTAGTGGTGTTACCCATTTTTATTTTAGCCATTTTTATGTGTGTGATGTTATCTAACTGTGGTATTTTTACTTGAATTTACGTAGTGGCTACTGAAATTGAACAAATATTCATGTGCTTATTTGTCATCTGTATGACTTCAGTGAAGTGTCTTTCCATGTCTTTCCAGTGTCTTTCTGACTAATTCTCAGTTGACTTTCTACTTGTTACATATTTAGTTTGCCTTTTTTTGATAGTTTCCTGATGTGCAAGCTTAGATTACTGATTTTAGAATTTTTCTACTACTTAATGTAGACACTAATGTTATAAACTTCTCTCTTAACACTGTTTCATCTCTCTCCTATAAATTTTTATATGTTGCAATTATTCATTTATTCATTCATTCAAGTCGATTCATTTTTTTCCTTGATGTCATGTCTTTGACCCATGCATTATTTACAAATGTATTTTTTACTTTCCAAGTGTTTGGAAATTTTTGTTATTTTTCTGTATTGATTTCTGCTTTGATTCCATTTTGTTCAGAAAGCATACTCTATGATTTCAATTATTGTAATAGGTTGAGTTTTTATTTTAATGTGCCAACATATATTCTAAGTATGTGTTTGTTCTGAGACAGATTTTCCACATGTTTATTGTAGAATTATTTGTAAGAAGCAAAAAGTAGAAACAACCCAAGTGTACATTGAAAGATCAGTGGATAAAGAAAATGTAGTAGATTCATATGATGAAATACTTTTCAGACTTTAAAAGGAAGGAAGTTCATATATATATGTGTGTGTATTTATGTATATAAGCATGTTTATTTATATACCATGTTTTATTTATATGCATAAACATATATATGTATATAAATAAATCTTTTTACCTTATCAAAAGTCCTCCTCTCCTTTTAGAATAACACTTTGATTTCAAATTGTGGAATTTGAGATCACCCCACCATGATCTTGTTGAGACTAGATCTGTTGCTCCAGATCACTATTGACAATTACTAACTGCTGGCCCAATTAGTAACTATGTGCTCAGGGCCAGTGTGTTAAAGTCTTCATAACTGTACTCACGTGGTTGATTTTCTATAAAGACTCACAGAACTTAGTAAAGATATTATAATCACAGTTATGGGGGTGTTATAGTTGTTGCTTTATTTATTTTTTTTTTTGGCAGTGATAAGATTTAGATTAAAATCAGCAAAGGTAACAGATACACAGAGTGGAACCTAGCAAAGTGCGGGCACAAGCTTCCAACTGTCCTCTCCCAGTTTAGTTCTATAGATAGCATTTGATTCTCTCAGCAATGATGTTTGAAGCAATTTGTGAAATACTACCAATCAGGGAAGCTCACCTGAGTCCTTGTAACCAGGATCGTTTATCAGGAGTCAATCACACAGCCATAGAACGCCCTAGGTGAGTAACCTTAGCCATCAAATCTCCAGCCATCTCCCAAAGGTCAAACTGATGCAGCATGGCCCAGAGTTTCAGGTGAAAAAAAAAATATATTCTCTATAAATCATACCTTAGTAGAAATTATCTGGTTTGGCCCTAGGTTTCCAAAATACAAGAAAATACTTTTATCAAGTCAGATAACCCAAGGACTCAGAGTTTGTGTTCCAGGAACTAATCAAGGACAAGTTCATTCTTTGGAATGCATAGGATGCAAAAACTCTGTTTGCTGAGTTAAAATTTTACTGTAAAGCTGACTACATATTTTGTAGGACCCAGTACTAAAGGAAAATGTATCACTCTTGGTCCAAAAGCAGAAAGATGATATCACTAAAGGAACTAAATATTAAGTTTTTTCTTCTCTTCTATCATCTGTCTTTCAGAATGCCATAATGTTTCATATTTGCTATATAATATAACTCTAATTAAAGAAAAATTATAATTTTAAACTATTCACAGTGATTTTACTGTATATTTTTATGTTCTATTGTGCCTGTTTTAAATGCAAATAGGAGCATTTAACTCATGTGTGGAATAACCAAAATTGCACAATTTATATTTAATAGTTCATAAGTGCGTACATATTTTGATCTTACTAAAATAGTAGAAAAAAAATACAGAAATATAATTCAACTATTTATATTTCACTTTTGATATGTGTTAGTTGCTCAGTCTTGCCTGACTCTTTGCCACCTCATGGACTGTAGCCTGCCAGGCTCCTCTGTCCATGTAATTCTCCAGGCAAGGATACTGCTGTGTGTTGCCATTCCCTTCTTCAGGGAATCTCCCTGACCCTGAGATTGAAACCAGTTCTCCTACATTTCAGGCAGATTCTTTACCATGTGAGCCACCAGGGAAGCCCCATTTTTGATATGTACATCTTCTATGATTATTTTGGCTCATAGACAACTACAAAAAGGCTGAAAATAAAAAGAACTATTTTTGTCCATTTTTGATGTCCTGCATTTTCCTTTTATATCATTATTTTCAATTTAAGTGGTTGGCTAATATAGTCAAGTGAAAAAGACTATGCCAGGCTTCCTTAGCTCTCTGCTGTAGAAGGCCGTGGCCCGATTTTGAAAAAGTGATGCAATCAGTGCTGTCAGTACAACTCCTTATATGCTTCCCTCGTACTTGCCTTGACTGTCGCTGAACTTTCACACATCATGGGTCCACAGGAGTTCTGTGCACATGGGGTATTATAAACACTGCACAAATGAGCTAGCTAGGAACCATGGCAGACATGCCTATTGCGCGTATTTTCTCTGCTCATTCACATGCTCCCTCGAACCACTGACTTCACATATAAAATACAAGTGGAAAGAATTATTAAGAATTTTAAGAAAGTAACAGGAGAGCACTCAACCAAGTCTGAAGTTCTTCTGATCACGAGGCCCAGGTCAATTTTTAATCTCATAGAATTAGAATGAGCTATGTACTAGTGTATAAAATCATCTATGAACTAGAGATACAATAAGTAAGTAAGGAAAGTCACTCAGTCGTATCCAACTCTTTGTGATCCCGTGGACTGCAGCCCACCAGGCTCCTTAGTCCATGGGATTCTCCAGGCAAGAATACTGGAGTGGGTTGCTATTTCCTTCTCCAGGGGATCTTCCCAACCCAGGGATTGAACCCAGGTCTCCCGCATTGGAGGCAGACACTTTACAAGCCAGAGATACAATAGTAAATATTATATTGTTTTCAGTGAGCTTGAAATTGATATAAGGTTAAAGAAATTAAGCTAACAGAATAAAGCATGAAAATATCAATACTGGAATTAAGTCAGTGTTCTCTGAGAATCATTTAGAGACAACTTATTAAAAAAAAAATTTTTTTTTTTACTTCACTGGATCCTGTGTGTCATGGCACACAGGCCTAATTGCTCTGCAGCATGTAGGATCTTCCCGGATGAGGGATTGAGCCTAGGTCCCCTGTAACTGCAGGCAGATTCTCAACCGCTGGACCACCAGGGCAGTCCTAGAGAAAACTAATTTAACAGATTTCTGAAACATCTTTTTGAAAGAAGTAATATTAAATGGCAGCTAAGGGTTGAACAGAAGTTAGCTTAAAGGATATGGCTTGGTGAAGATAATATTTTAAAAACAAGAAGTTGTATTGTCGTCTCTCTCTTTGATCTTCTACCATATCCAATCACTGGATGTTGTTCTAAAAAGACCCAAACAAAGAGGGAAAAAAGGGAGATCTTTTTCAAGGCTATTGAAGATTTTGAATGCTTGTACATTTACTCAGAGGGTCTTATAAGCCCTTGGCTTGAATGGAATTTTAGGTTTGAGACTGATGTACACAAATATTCTGTCATTCAGAATACATCTTTGAGTGGCCCTGTTTCAAACTTCTCAGCTTCATCCAGACATCATCCTCTTATTGTAGCAGAAACAACATTGAAGCTAACGTTGCTTTCTCCTATGAAAAATTTTCAAAGGAAATGAACCATACTTATTTTACATCTAATACATACAGTTGGTGCTTATTTGGGATCTTAGGAAAGTTGTGTTTATTCATTTCTTTAGCCCTTTTTTCCATTCTTTGCAATTATTAATATTTTGATTCAAGAGATGAAAAAAATTTTAAAGGAATAATACATAAACAGGATTTTAAAATTATTTTTTATGATTGCTAGAGTTAGTTGCCATTTCCTCCTTCAGGGGAATCTTCCCAACCCAACTTCAAACCAGCATCTTCTCCTGAATCTCCTGCATTGACAAGTGGATTCTTTACCACTGAGGCACCTGGGAAGCCCCACATGTGCCTTAGATCCTGACAAAAATAAGGTAACAATGAGGTGACACCTATTTATTAAATAAGCCCTTAATTCAAAAGTAAAATATTACCCCTGTCACTTGTTTTCAGCATAAATGTAGCTAAAACTAGCATGTAGAATTCCAGACATTGAGACTGGAATTAATTAGGTTGAATGCCTGATGCTTTGGTCTTGTCACTTAGTCCTTTCCACACCCAGAAAGATATGCTCCATGCAAATCACCAGCCTACTACAGTGTATCTGAGAGTCTGAGATAATAAGATAATACATTATGGATCCTGAGTGGGCTCTAAGCTTGAGAAGAGAACCTAATAGTTGTTATAACAAGTACACCCTGGTGTTTGAAATGCAAAATTGTCACAGTAATGAGACAGTGATCAAATGACATGACAAGCAGAATCCACCTGCCTGGGCCTAGGGTGATTCATTAAACACTAACACTACAGGAAGCTCAGTGGCAGCAGTGTTGTTTGCCTTTAGGCAGGATATTATGCAAAGTAGAGGTATGGTGAAAAGAAACACTATGAGACAGTGTATATGTTTTGGTCAGGCAGGGGGATATATAGGTACATAAGCACAAACATAACCATTGGTGCAGGAATCCCAAATTAGAATCATTATGTATTAAGTCTCAAAAAGAGACACAGGGGAAATGAGCAGAGAGAATGTTAAATAATTTTACTGTGTATTTACTAACTGACTTAGAAATAGAATCCAAGTTCCCTTACTCTTATTGTCTGTGATCCCCTTTCATACTCTTTCCATATGGTATTCTCCTTTTTAATACATTTCTATAGAGCCATGAAATTAAAAGATGCTTGTTCCTTGGAAGAAAAGCTATGGCCAACCTAGATAGCATATTGAAAAGCAGAGACATTACTTTGTCAACAAAGGTCCATCTAGTCAAGGCTATGGTTTTTCCTGTGGTCATGTATGGATGTGAGAGTTGGACTGTGAAGAAAGCTGAGCGCCAAAGAATTGATGCTTTTGAACTGTGGTGTTGGAGAAGACTCTTGAGAGTCCCTTGGACTACAAGGAGATCCAACCAGTCCATTCTGAAGGAGATCAGCCCTGGGATTTCTTTGGAGGGAATGATACTGAAGTTGAAACTCCAGTATTCATGCGAAGAGTTGACTCATTGGAAAAGACTCTGATGCTGGGAGGGATTGGGGGCAGGAGGAGAAGGGGACGACTGAGGATGAGATGGCTGGATGGCATTACTGACTCAATGGATGTGAGTCTGAGTGAACTCTGGGAGTTGGTGATGGACAGGGAGGCCTGGCATGCTGCGATTCATGGGGTCGCAAAGAGTAGGACATGACTGAGTGACTGAACTGAGCTGAACTGAATTAGAGGCTCAGAGACCAAAAATTTGGCAATTCAGAGCAATGTCAAATGTATCTTATATACGAGCCATCTTCCCTGGCCCTGACCTCTGGAGTTATCTTTATAAACATAAGTAGAGAAAATTTAATTTTGAAATTCATCTCTTCAACCAATCATCCATTTCCAAAATATGTACTAAACATTTCTATCTGCAAGAACTATTCAAATAATAGAAGATATGAAGAGATTTGTGTCCTTGTTTTAATGACAATGTACATATAAATGATGGCATTACTGACTCAATGGATGTGAGTCTGAGTGAACTCTGGGAGTTGGTGATGGACAGGGAGGCCTGGCATGCTGCGATTCATGGGGTCGCAAAGAGTAGGACATGACTGAGTGACTGAACTGAGCTGAACTGAATTAGAGGCTCAGAGACCAAAAATTTGGCAATTTCAGAGCAATGTCAAATGTATCTTATATACGAGCCATCTTCCCTGGCCCTGACCTCTGGAGTTATCTTTATAAACATAAGTAGAGAAAATTTAATTTTGAAATTCATCTCTTCAACCAATCATCCATTTCCAAAATATGTACTAAACATTTCTATCTGCAAGAACTATTCAAATAATAGAAGATATGAAGAGATTTGTGTCCTTGTTTTAATGACAATGTACATATAAAGAAGTCTCTGCAATCCAAAATAAAAGCAATAATTATCCTAACCAATGTATAAAAATATTATAATGGAATGTGCAAAGATTTTTCAGATATGATCATATTTAAATTGGCTCCTGAGAATGTATATAAGTTTAATGTATAGATATGTGGGTGGTTTTCTCAGGGTGTTGAAAAATGTAAGCAGACAGAATGCTAAGAAAGTATGACTGTTTGGAGAAATAGAGAATAATTTGCATGGAGGAAATGTGACATATTTGATATTCTTATGCAGAAGTTGCTTCTTTTTGAAAATATTTTGTTCTTAAAGTACTAGGGTACTATAATGTGGAGGTAAAACATCTTGAATTGGAAAGTGGATGAAATAATTTAGCAAGCTAATAAAAATTTGGGAGGGAGTACTGAAAATAAAAATTTCATCCATTGTTGCTGTCGTCATTGTTCAGTCACTCAGTCATGTCCAACTCTTTGCAGCTCCATGGACTGCAGAACGCCAGCTCCCCTGTCCTTCATCATCTCCCAGAGCTTACTCAAACTCATGTCCATTGAGTCAGTGATGCCATCCAACCATCTCAAAATTTGTCATCCTCTTCTCCTGCCATCAGTCTTTCCCCAGCATTAATATCTTTTCCAGTGATTTGGCACTTCACATCAGATGGCCAAGGTTTTGGAGCTTCAGTTTCAGCATCAGTCCTTCCAGTGAATATTCAGGGTTGATTTCCTTGAGGATTGACTGGTTTCATCTCGTAGCTGTTCAGGGACTCTCAAGAGTCTTCTCCAACACACAGTTCAAAAACATCAATTCTTCAACATTCAGCCTTCTTTATGGTCCAGCTCTCACATCCATAGGTGACTACTGCAAAAACCATAGCTTTGAGTATATGGACATTTTTTGACAAAGTAATGTCTGCTTTTTGATATGCTATCTAGGCTTATCATGACTTTTCTTCCTAGGAGCAAGCATCTTTTAATTTCATGGCTGCAGTTACCACCTTTTTTAAACATTAAGGCATTATTTACATATACAAAATGCAGTCACTTTTGGTATACAGTTCAATATACTTAGCAACAGTATAAATTATTTATTAATAGAAATCATAGCAACTCCTAGTGCTTCATCTTGTAATCTGCAACTAGATTCATGTTTTTTAATGGGTTTAAAGAATTCTAAATAAACCCCCTTGATTTTGCTAGCACAACCTTTTCTTGCTGTTAACATGAAGAGTTTAAGCTACACAGTTTAGTAAGGTTAAAAATAAAGCTTACTCTCAAGAAAATAAAATGAAAATAACTGTAGTATACAACCATTTGCTGAACTATGGCTTCACTATTTTAGGAAATTCTTTCTCAGGAAAAGTAGGTTGACGTATCTTTAAGGGACTTCATTTTCAGAAAAATAGATGAATAGATTATTAATAGATTATTCACCTGGGTTTAACACATAATTATTTAGTACATGCTGGTTCAATCCCAGGGTCAGGGAAGATACCCCAGAGGAGAAAATGGCAACCCACTCCAGTATTCTTGCCTGGAAAACCCCAGAGACAGAGGAGCCTGATGGGCTACAGCCCATTGGGTCACAAAGAGCTGGGTACAGCTGAGCAGCAGCGCAGCACAGCATATCCATTTTCAAAAAATACCACACTGTATATATTGACTAATTCTAAACTATTATATCAAAGACGCCTGCAATGCAGAAGACCCCAGTTCAATTCCTGGATTGGGAAGATCCCCTGGAGAAGGGATATGCTATCCACTCCAGTATTCTTGGGTTTCCCGGTGGCTCAGACTGTAAAAAATCCACCTGCAATATAGGAGACCTGGGTTAGATGTAGTGGTTGGGAAGATCCTCTAGTGGAGGGCATGGCAACCCTCTCCAGTATTCTTGCCTGGGATCCAAGGACAGAGGAGCATGACAGGCTACAATCCATGTGGTCACAAAGAGTCAGACATGACTGAGCGACTAAGCACAGCACACAGCACTTATTACAAACATTGCCCAGTCCCAATCAGGCCCCCTCACTGAATGTCAGGCCTTAACTCAGATCTCCAAAGCTTTATAAATATCCCATCATGGACCTTCTTACAAAATAGTACTTGGATTTTGTCAAGGTAGTGGTCTCTATTTTGTAATGAACAGGGAATGTGATTTACTGACCAACAGGTTATTTTGCTTTTCTTTCATGGGCTCAGCAGTTAGCATTTTGTTTTGCTCCTAACCACCACCCTATGAGAAGATAGAACAGGTCTATTTTATAAGGTAAGAAAACTAAGTCCAGTGAGGTGACATGACTTTGGGCTTTATGATTCTAATCCAGGGACGTTTGCACTAAATGAATCCACTTCATCTCACATGCTAGTAAAGTAATGCTCAAAATTCTCCAAGCCAGACTTCAGCAATATGTGAACCGTGAACTCCCTGATGTTCAAGCTGGTTTTAGAAAAGGGAGAGGAACCAGAGATCAAATTGCCAACATCCGCTGGATCATGGAAAAAGCAAGAGAGTTCCAGAAAAACATCTATTTCTGCTTTATTGACTATGCCAAAGCCTTTGACTGTGTGGATCACAGTAAACTGTGGAAAATTCTGAAAGAGATGGGAATACCAGACCACCTGACCTGCCTCTTGAGAAATCTGTATGCAGGTCAGGAAGCAACAGTTAGAACTGGACATGGAGCAACAGACTGGTTCCAAATAGGAAAAGGAGTACGTCAAGGCTGTATATTGTCACCCTGCTTATTTAACTTATATGCAGAGTACATCATGAGAAATGCTGGACTGGAAGAAACACAAGCTGGAATCAAGATTGCTGGGAGAAATATCAATAATCTCAGATATGCAGATGACACCACCCTTATGGCAGAAAGTGAGGAGGAGCTAAAAAGCCTCTTGTTGAAAGTGAAAGAGGAGAGTGGAAAAGTTGGCTTAAAGCTCAACATTCAGAAAACGAAGATCATGGCATCTGGCCCCATCACTTCATGGGAAATAGATGGGGAAACAGTAGAAACAGTGTCAGACTTTGTTTTTTTGGGCTCCAAAATCACTGCAGATGGTGACTGCAGCCATGAAATTAAAAGGCGCTTACTCCTTGGAAGAAAAGTTATGACCAACCTAGATAGTATATTCAAAAGCAGAGACATTACTTTGCCGACTAAGGTCCGTCTAGTCAAGGCTATGGTTTTTCCTGTGGTCATGTATGGATGTGAGAGTTGGACTGTGAAGAAGGCTGAGCGCAGAAGAATTGATGCTTTTGAACTGTGGTGTTGGAGAAGACTCTTGAGAGTCCCTTGGACTGCAAGGAGATCCAACCAGTCCATTCTGAAGGAGATCAACCCTGGGATTTCTTTGGAAGGAATGATGCTAAAACTGAAGCTCCAGTACTTTGGGCACCTTATGCGAAGAGTTGACTCATTGGAAAAGACCCTGATGCTGGGAGGGATTGGGGGCAGGAGGAGAAAGGGACGACCGAGGATGAGATGGCTGGATGGCATCACAGACTCAATGGACGTGAGTCTGAGTGAACTCCGGGAGTTGGTGATGGACAGGGAGGCCTGGCGTGCTGCGATTCATGGGGTCGCAAAGAGTCGGACACGACTGCGCGACTGAACTGAACTGAACTGAACTTAAATAATAACATTTCATGTTTCACTTGAAGACTTCTAATCTCTGGAAGCCTGAAATTAATAACTATGCATCCTAATGTACCAAGTACATGCCTACAAATTAATCTTCTTTTATCTGTTTTAGTGTTTTCTAAAATTAATTGCATGATATTACATTCATGTTCAAACCTTATGGCCTTGAATTCACTACTGAATAAATTGCATATTTCTATCTCAGTGTTAGAGTTTTCCTAATCAGATCCTCAACCACTCTTTGACTTGTTCTCCATTTTTCTCTCCTATGGACCGTTCTTAATCTCAACAATTTGCTCATTTCCACCCCTCAGTGCCAAGGCATGTTTTTTTCTCCATGTTTTTGTTTTCTTCTGTTAGACATCACTGTGAAGATAATTTTTGCATATGTCTTATATCCAGAATAAGCCTACTTTACCTCTGTGGAACTAAAAAGAAAACAAAATAAAACTCTGGTATCTCCAAATTAGTCAGTTAATGAATTATCAACTGCATGCTGCTCCAGATTTAAAAAATTGCCCACTTTAACCTCAATTGAAGAGGTTTCGCAGGGTCAGGAGAGGCAAAAAGCCATAACCATTCACCTTAATATATTATTTCTAGGGATTTCAAAAAGATTACTTTTTCACATTCATCATGTGCTGCACACATTGGTGACATCAAACTTCTGAAAGAATGCAGTGGTAAATTCTGAGGAAGTGAATCACTTTGCAGGAAATTCTAAACAATAGTGTTAGAAGACCAAATGGTTTGTGCAGAAGGGAAACCAACTCTACTATTACTTTAATTATTCACCCTATTAACTGTGACACAGTATGGCTTTCAAATCTCTTCGTTACTCAGTGTAATTAAGTGCGCAGCAAACAACGGGATGTTAGAAATCACATTCAGAGGAGACATGCTGTGAGTGATGGTGGGTATACCATATATAGACAAAACATTTTAAACAGAATAATTGCTCTCACATCACTTCCCAGGATGCCTCACCTGTCTTGTTTTATGTTGTTTTAATTTTTTCAACTGGAAATTATGCAAATGTGCTGCATTGATTTAGCATTTTTGGTTTGCAACTCTGTAAACATAGGCTTTGCCAGTTCAGCAGCTAAGACTGAGGGAAAGTTCAGGATTGTTTGTGCATAACTGTTGATGGATTACAGGTGAAAGCAAATAAAAGCCAGGAAAAGAGAAAGGAAAGTAGAAGAAGTAAGCCTAACACATTCTTAACAGGTTGATCATGGGTTTGAATTTTTTATTATATAAAGGAAGGAATGGGATTGGGAAAGCAAGAATGTAAAAGATGAGCAGATTGGCAAAAGGTAGATTGTTTTATTTTATGTTTTTAGTTTTGTAATATGATCTTGTGAATGGTATTACTTCCTGTTTTGAATAAGAGGCTGCTGAGATGGAATAAAGGAGATTCAGAAATAAATGACATTACTTTTTTTGTTTATTGAGGGTGATTTTATGACAGTAAACAATGTCACATTAAAGAATACATATTTTTCAGCATCTCCAGATATGTACCAGGAGAAATGCCACCCTAAAATATAAAATCTCAACAAATTTGAAAGGATTGAATTGTACAAAGTTTATTCCAAATTGAGCATAATGAAATCTATCCAGAAATCAATAAATAACAGGAAAAGTCTTCAAACACTTAGAACTAAATGGCCCACTTCTAAATAATCTACAGGTCTCAGAAGGAGACTCAAAAAGTGCATTGAACTTATTGAAAACTGAAAAACACATGTCAAAATTGTGCAACACAACCGAAGTAGTGCTGCCAGGAACATATATGGAGATACCACTAGTAAGATATATGGATGTTACATCTGTGTGCTCTGTATTGATGGAATACTTCTGTATCTTGAATGTGGCAATGAAATCATTCATCTACACACATAATTAAAATAGATATAACTATACACACATTCTAATGTCAAATTTCTGGTTTCAATAAGGTACCATAATTACATAAGATGTAACCATTGGAAGAACCTGGGTAAAGGATACACAAAACCTTATATTCTTCTTAAGAATTATCTTAGCAATTCTTATAATTTTTTTTCCTTCTGTATTGTGAGATACATGAAATACTCTGTGATTTTTCCCCTTAGAACTGTAATTGACCATTTAGGATAGACTAATTTGCATATTTGCAAATGACATATATAATTGACCTATCTATCAGCAGCATGATGTAACTGAGTAGGTCAAATTAAATATTTAAAGATTATTCTGATTTATTTAGGTTCCACGAATGTTTCTGTTTTAGTCTTTGTTTACTTGTTTTATATTCTTACAAAATATCCTAAAGAAATGGATTCAGAGTATTCTGCAAAGAATGTCCACTGAAATTGCAAGTGTATCTTAAATTTGTCTGCTTGTCTAGATTGCTGATGTTACCTCCTTGGTCTAATCCACCTGTCCTTCCACAGCTGCCTCCCTCAAATTTCCACATAGCACCTCAAGTATTTTAATATAGAGAGTCTGTTCACAGCTCTGTTCCTCTCTTTCTTCCAACTTTAAATGCTCCAGAAGCTTTCCACTGACACAAAGGTAGTGTATGAAATTAGTGACCTTATTGTGATTAGATTTCAGCTTGAACGTCTTGCTTCTAAATAAAGCTGCTCTAGTAACTCAGCCTAAAGTATGTAACTTTATGGTTGGATGGCATCACCAGCTCAATGGAACTGAGTTTGAGTAAGTTCTGCGAGTTGGTGTTGGACAGGGAAGCCTGGCGTGCTGTAGCCCATGGGGTCACAGAATGATACAGGACTGAATGTCTGAGGTGAAAGTATGTAACTATTCTCTCCCTACCACATGGTCTTGGCATGGTATTTATAGAGGATTTTCTATTGTTTATTTATTTAACTCTTCTCTACAGTGTGTAAGATCCCTGAAAACAGGTGTTCTTTTTCTGTTACTACTGAATCATCATTAGTAATAACAGAATGCACTTGACATTTTTGTCCTTCATATATTTTAGTCACTGTTCTAAATGACAAATGTTTATATATACACATAATGCTCCAGAAGCTTTCCACTGACACAAAGGTAGTGTATGAAATTAGTGACCTTATTGTGATTAGATTTCAGCTTGAACGTCTTGCTTCTAAATAAAGCTGCTCTAGTAACTCAGCCTAAAGTATGTAACTTTATGGTTGGATGGCATCACCAGCTCAATGGAACTGAGTTTGAGTAAGTTCTGCGAGTTGGTGTTGGACAGGGAAGCCTGGCGTGCTGTAGCCCATGGGGTCACAGAATGATACAGGACTGAATGTCTGAGGTGAAAGTATGTAACTATTCTCTCCCTACCACATGGTCTTGGCATGGTATTTATAGAGGATTTTCTATTGTTTATTTATTTAACTCTTCTCTACAGTGTGTAAGATCCCTGAAAACAGGTGTTCTTTTTCTGTTACTACTGAATCATCATTAGTAATAACAGAATGCACTTGACATTTTTGTCCTTCATATATTTTAGTCACTGTTCTAAATGACAAATGTTTATATATACACACTTCTATGTGTATATGAAGTGAAGTTGCTCAGTCGTGTCCGACTCTTTGTAACCCCATGGACTGTAGCCCACCAGGCTCCTCCGTCCATGGGATTCTCCAGGCAAGAATACTAGAGTGGGTTACCATTTCCTTCTCCAGGGGATCTTCCCAACCCAGGGATCAAACTCAGGTCTCCCACATTGCAGGCAGACGCTTTAACCTCTGAGCCACCAGGGAAGCCTATAGTACGTATATACATAATATAGTTGTATATATTTATGATGTATAAGTAACATCACTTCAAATATATATTTTCATATACATTTAATATTCAAGTATATTTGAAGTGTGGTTAAACACTGATAATGTTTGTAATATAAATACTAAAGTGTTGACTAATTTATTTCTAACATCACTATGAGTATGTATTATAATTCCTATCCCTATTTTAAGGTTGAAAAACTGTATGGAGAAAGTAAGTGAATTCCTCAAGATCATAAAATCCAGTAAACTGCTGAGAAGAATTTGAAACCAATCAGTCTGGCTCTGGAGTCTTTATTCTTAATACCTAAGTTAGTGCATTTAGAACTGGTCTAGACCATAATAGGTTTTTAATTAGTATTTGTTTACTCAGTGAAAATGTTGAACTGGCTCCGTGGAAGAGGTGATTGTGTTTTGAGAAAGCATATTATAGAGTTTGCTTACTAGATTAAATATTTTATAGACAGAAATTTACTTGTGAACTATTTTGAGGGTAGCAATCTGCAAATTAGAACTTTATTATTTACTAATGAATGCTAATTTATTAATTTAAATCATTCTTACTGTAAATGTATAAAATTATATCCTGAGCATATGGAGAATAAATTTTCTCATCAGAGCACAAATTAATAATTGCATCGGTGAGCTTTAACAAAGCACATCAGTATTCATTAAAAAAATCATAATACCCAATATACATGTGATTTCATAATACATACTTAATATTTTATAAACTACCTTGAAAAGTGTCTATAGCAATGCAAGCTTCAACATTTAGCATGGCCTAAATGATCTGGGGGCTTCCCTAGTGGCTCAGAATCCACCTGCCAGTGCAGGCGATGGACATTTGATACTTTTGTCAGGAACATGCCCTGGAGAAGGAAATTGTGATCCACTCCAGTATTCCTGCCTCAGAAAGCTCATAGACAGAGGAGCCTGGGTGGCTATCATGCATGGAGTTACAAAAGAGTTGGACAAAACTTAGCAACTAAACAATAACAAAAAATAATGTTTAGCACATTGACGTGTTCTACTCTTGGGGAAATACAAAAACCTGCCACAGCCTTGACTCTGGGAAACACAGAGCCTGACCTTGGTTTATAGGGCCTCCTATGACAAGGAGATTAACTGCATATTCACTTTCATTCTTTCCCCCATATTTTGGATACTGTTAATTGAAATGGGATTTAGAAAAGATAATTGCTTTCTGTGAATGACAACTATTCTTAGATGAAAGCGATGTTAGCAACTGAAGAACAATTTATTTGCTTTTGTTATGGAATTCCCTGTTGGCTGAGATGGTAAAGAATCTGCCTGCAATGCAGGAGATGTGAGTTCAGTCTCTGGAGAAGGAAACAGCAACCCATTCCAGTATTCTTGCCTGGGAAATCCCATGGACAGAGGAGCCTGGTGGGATACAGTCCATAGGGTCACAAAGAGTTGGACACAACTGAGCGACTAACACTTCCGCTTCATGTCCTTAGTCAATATCGTTAATGTCACTATAAATATATAAAAAAAAAAACTTATCAAGGAAGATATTTTGTTAGCTCTCTGTCTAGGCAGCTAGTTTTATTTGTATTGTTACCTATGAATCATAAAAGGAGATGCTTCTATAACTGTATTGGCAGTGGTAGAGAATGCAGCGCTAAATATCAGGTCTTGTACAGAGAGCCTACAGGGTGTTAGCATTTTCAGTCTGAACAGTGACTCCATTGTATTACCCCCATTCACTAGTATACAACTGGGATCCAATGAGACTAAACAATTTTGTGCAAGTTCACACACCTAGTCACTGCAAAGATAGGAGCCAAGGCTCAACCTCTTTCATATGTCAAATGTGAATGAAGGTCACCATTACTTTTAATTGCTTGCTGCACTAGATACTAATGAATATGAAAACTACTTGTTTCATACACCTGAGATTTTATAGACACTATTATTGCTGTCATGAATACAGTCTCCCCCTTTTCTTTGGCTTACAAGCTTCTCTGTGTAATTCAGAACCTATTTAAGATAATAAAAGATCAGTTTAAGACTGCTGGAACTTGCCTACAAATAAAATTCTCTCTCTTCTTTATACTTTGTACAGATTTTATTATCATGTCTGCCTTGGTGGCTCAGACAATAAAGAATCCTCCTGCAGGAGACCTAGGTTTGATCTGTGGGTTGGGAAGATCCCCTGGAGAAGAGACCAGCTACTCACTCCAGAATTCTGGCCTGGAGAATCCGCCTGGACAAAGGAGTCTTGGGTTACAAAAGGCTACAGGGTCACAGAGTTGAACATGACTGAGCCACTGAGCACAGCAGCTGTCCTGACGTTTTTGTAAATCTGTGCTCACTTCTCAACCATGAGATCTAGAAGACCAAAGCCTGAGTCATAATGGTGGAGTAAAACTTAAATATTTGTTAAAGTAGAATACAACTGGAATGAGAAGAAGACCTTCAGATTCTATTCTTGTTTGTTAATTATGACCAGATTAAGTCTATTTGTCAACAGGGTAATAAAATCCCATCTGTCTCTAACTCCTTCCTATGAATTAATCAAAGAGGAATGAATTTGTGATCATTGAAGAGCTTTGAAACTGAGGGTATAATGTTTTTATGTCTTAATATAATTTTTTTTTCCGTTTTGAAAAAATTTCTACAAACGTATTTGTAACATACCAGTTACTAAGAATGATAGTTTATTATTAAAGATCACTGTAAAATTTCAAGATAATAAGGTTAGGAGAAATATCTGTGATCACAAAGGAAAGGTCTAATAGTATTTCCTGAAATAGTCCTTCCTTTGTTAATGTGTTGGAAATTTCTCTCAAGATTCAACTCAGTCAACATCTATAATACTTTCCTGTATATCCAAGCATGGCACAACTTTAGCATACACATTTCAGTATGTTTGTTTGAAATCTTAACTAACTGTTACTTCTGTGAGGAATTCTTTGTTTCTTCTATATATCATTTCTCCAGCACCTAGAATAGAAGTTGGTAAAGGGTAAACACTCACTCCTTTGTCTTTCGATTTTCTTCCATTTACAGCTATTTGTAGGGCCTCCTCAGACAACATTTTGCCCTTTTGCATTTCTTTCCTGGGGGGTGGTTTTGATCTCTGCCTCCTGTACAATGTCACGAACCTCTGTCCATAGTTCTTCAGGCAATCTGTCTATCAGATTTAATTCCTTGAGTCTATTTGTCACTTCCACTGTATAATCATAAGGAATTTGATTTAGGTCATACCTGAATGGTCTAGTGGTTTTCCCTACTTTCTTCAATTTAACTATGAATTTGGCAATAAAGATTTCATGGTCTGTGCCACAGTCAGCTCCCAGTCTTGTTTTTGCTGACTGTATAGAGCTTTCCCATCTTTGGCTGCAGAGAACATAATCAATATGATTTCTGTATTGACCATATGGTAATGTCCATGTGTAGAGTCTTCTCTTGTGTTGTTGGAAGAGTATGTTTCCTATGACTAGTGCTTTCCCTTGGCAAAACTCTATTAGCCTTTGCCCTGCTTCTTCCTGTACTCCAAGGCCAAATTTTCTTGTTACTCCAGGTATGGGAATACCTGACAATTTGACCTGTCTCTTGAGAAATATGTATGCAGTTCAGGAAGCAACAGTTAGAAATGGACATGGAACACAGACTGGTTCCAAATAGGGAAAGGAGTACATCAAGGCTGTTTATTGTCACCCTGTTTATTTAACTCATATGCAGAGTACATCATGAGAAATGCTGGGCCAGATGAAGCACAAGCTGGAATCAAGATAGCTGGGAGAAGTATCAGCAAGCTCAGATATGCAGGTGACATCATGCTTATGGCAGAAAGTGAAGAACTAAAGAGCCTCTTGAAAGTGAAAGAGGAGAGTGAAAAAGTTGGCTTAAAACTCAACATTCAAAAAACTAAGATCATGGCATCTGGTCCCACCACTTCATGGCAAATAGATGGGGAAACAGTGACAGACTTTATTTTGGGGGCTCCAAAATCACTGCAGATGGTGACTACAGCCATGAAGTTAAAAGATACTTGCTCTTTGGAAGAAAAGTTATGACCAACTTAGCTTATTAAAAAGCAGAGACATTACTTTGCAACAAAGGTCTGTCTAGTCAAACCTATGGTTTTTCCAGTAGTCACATATGGACGTGAAAGTTGGACTATAAAGAAAGCTGAGCACAGAAGAATTGATGCTTTTGAACTGTGCTGTTGGAGAATACTCTTGAGAGTTCCTTGGACTGCAAGGAGATCCAACCAGTCTATCCTAAAGGAAATCACTCCTGAATATTAATTGGAAGCACTGATGTTGAAGCTGAAACCCCAATCCTTTGGCCACCTGGTGCAAAGAACTGACTCATTTGAAAAGACCCTGATGCTAGAAAGGATTGAAAGTGGGAAGAGAAGGGGACGGCAAAGGATGAGATGGTTGGATGGCATAACTGATTGAATGGACATGAGTTTGTGTAAACTCCAGGAGTTGGTGATAGATAGGGAGGCCTGATGTGCTGCACTCCATGGGGTCGCAAAGAGTTGGACACAACTGAGTGACTGAATTGAACTGAAACACTCACTAATCAGATGATTTGAAGTTATATATATATATATATATATATGACATAAATGGTTTGCAATATAATATATAATTATATATTTTAAAGCATGATCGTGTATATGTCTATTATAAGTATACACACACAAAGTATCCACACAAATTGAAAATTACTTTAGAACATTAGTGATGGTGATTATTTCAGTCTCATGTTACAATAACCTAGCACTTCTGATAGTTGGTAAATATTAATTGAATAGAATGAAGCACCAGTGGGCATATTACTCAGAACATTCCCTAGTTCATAAAACAGCTCTCTATAAATCCAGTACCAAATACAGTATGTACCGATTAACCACAAATATTTAACTCACTGAAAACTGAATAATTAAATATATTAAAATCACTAAAGACTAGTTAAAATAAACTACAGTTGTTAGCTATCCAGTAGCTCAAGGGCTGTCATTTTACTTATATGGATGCTTTCCATAATATTTTTACAAATTCATTTTTGTATCTGGAAAATCCAGAAAGGAACTAAGCTTAATCAAATTATTTAATCAACTGTGTTTTGTATAATTTCTTGTTTTTTACTGATATTTCAAAAAGCATGATTGGATTCTTTATCAGAAGGTTTTGTTGTAAGCCCATTGTACTACTTTAATTCTCCAATGATAGGTTAGGTTTTGCCTATGAAAGAAATGGCATTGATTGCCTCCTTTATTATTCTTTTTTTAAGAGCAGAGAAAAATTTAAAGCATTCAGTTGTGATGATTTAATGAATCTATTGCTAATGAATAAAGGGAGTATTTGATGAATAAAAAGTTTTTGTGTTATTAAACTATATGATGAAAAATAGATATACGCACATATTTTTATATACATTGAGATATGCCTTGATTTCAGGAGATTAAAGCTTGCTTCACTCTCTAGTTAAGTGACTGAGAGATTTTTCAAATTATTTAGTTATAGTTTATTTTTTACTTCAAATCACTGTGTATGAAAATGATTTTACCATAAATTTAGCATTGAAATTTCATTGAGTTTTGAAGATTTTGATGAGTCCAAAGTGCTTAGCATCCATGGAAGGGATTAGAAGGGAAACAGTCAATAAACAATTGGTAGTGGCTATATTATATATGGCAGTAAAATTCAGACCCAGAACTTCTGCAGTAACCAGTCCAGGAATCCAAACTGCAATCAGCAATCAACACCAAAACATGAGAACTGAGTCAAGGACACTTATGTCTCTGTTTTATTCGTCCTGGTTTTCAAGACCCAAATTGATCACTAAGATATCTTGCTGCCCACCTTCAGCTTCTCTGTGCCAAAAATCTCCAGTCAAAGGATCTATAATCTTGATTTTGTCCTGTATAAAATTATCTCACTCTGCTGTTGCCTATGAGCCTCTAATGCAAATATGATGTTGGCTGACTCTTAATACAGCAAGCTCTAAAGAAACAGCCTCTGTTCTTGTTTGGTTGGTCTTTGTTTATTTTTACAAAACCAATGTGAGTAGAGACTTTTAAATAAAATAAATTAAAGCCAAAAAACAAAGCTATGGGTTTAAATATATTCAAGATTTTTCATACAAAATGACATAATAACTTTGCATACTATGTTTTTAATGATTTTTATTGAAGCATAGTTAATTTGCAAGGCTGTATTAGTTTCAAGTGTGAAGCAAAGTGATTCTGTTATATACACAGACACACAAACACACATATACATGTATTATTTCTCAGATTATTTTCCATTATAGCTTGTTGCAAGATATTTAATATAGTTCCCTGTGCCTGAAAAATCCCATGGACAGAGGAGCCTGGTAGGCTGCAGTCCATGGGGTCGCCAAGAGTCGGACACAACTGAGGGACTTCACTTTCACTTTTCACTTTCATGCATTGGAGAAGGAAATGGCAACCCACTCCAGTGTTCTTGCCTGGAGAATCCCAGGAATGGGGAGCCTGGTGGGCTGCCGTCTATGGGGTCGCACAGAGTCGGACACGACTGAAGCGACTTAGCAGCAGCAGTAGCAGTGCTATATTGTAGGCCCTTGTTATTTACCTATTTTATATGTAACAGTGTGTATACGTTAATTCCAAACTCCTAATTTAGCTCTTCACCTTCCCACCATCCTCTTTGGTAACCATAAATTTGTTATTTCTATGTCTATGAGTCTGTTTTGTAAATAAATTCATTTGTATCATTTTTTTTTTAGATTACACATGTAAGCAATATCATGTGATATTTGTCTTTCTGTCTGTCCTTCACTTAGTATGATAATCTCTAGGTCTATCCGTGTTGCTGTATACGGCTGCTTCATGTCTTGGCTATTGTAATTAGTGTAGTTCTGAAGATTAGGGTGCATTTATCTTTTTGAATTAAAGTTTTCTCCAGTTATGTACCCAATCCTGGGATTGTAGGATCATAAAGTAACTCTTTGTTTTGTTTTGTTTTGAATAAACCTCCATACTGTTCTCCATAGTGACTGTACCAATTTGCATTTCTATTATCAGTATAGGAGGGTTCCTTTCTCTCCACACCTTTTCCAACATTTATTATTTATAGACTTTTTAATGACAGCAGTTTTGACTGGTGTAACACAAACCTCATGCAGTTTTGATTTGCATTTTTCTTGAGCATCTTTTCATTTGCTTTTTGGCCTTCTGTATATATTTTTTGGAAGAGTGTTTGTTAGGTCTTATGCTCATTTTTTGATTGGGTTGTTTGCCTTTGTAATATTAAGCAGTATGAGTTGTTTGTATATTTTGGAAATTAGCCCCTTGTCAGTAGCATTGTTTGCAAATATTTTCTCCCAGTCCACAGGTTGTCTTTTTATTTTGTTTATGGTTTCCTTTGATATGCAAAAGCTTTTAAGTTTAATTAGGTCCTATTTGTTTATTTTTGTTTTCATTTCCCTCATTTTAACAGATGAATCCCCAAAAATTATATTGCTGCAATTTATATCAAAGAGTATTCTTCCTATAATTTCCTTTAGTAACCTATCTTCCATTTAGATCCTTAATCCATTTTGAGTTTATTTTGTATATGGTGTTAGAGTATGTTGCAACTTTATTCTTTTACATGTATCTGTCTAGTTTTCTGAGTACCACTTATTTAAGAGACTGTCTTTTCTCCATTGGAGAAGGCAATGGCATCCCACTCCAGTACTCTTGCCTGGAAAATCCCATGGACGAAGGAGCCTGGTAGGCTACAGTCCATGGGGTCGCTAAGAGTCGGGCATGACTGAGCGACTTCACTTTCAGTTTTCACTTTCATGCACTGGAGAAGGAAATGACAACCCACTCCAGTGTTCTTGCCTGGAGAATCCCAGAGACGGCAGAGCATGGTGGGCTGCCGTCTATGGGGTCGCAGAGAGTTGGATACGACTGCAGCGACTTAGCAGCAGTAGCAGCAGCTTTTCTCCATTGTATAGTCTTGCCTCCTTTGTTTTAGATTAATTGATCCTAGTACGTGGGTTTATTTCTGGGCTTTCTGTCTTGTTCTATTGTTCTATTTGTCTGTTTAGTGCCAGTACCATGCTGTAGCTTCATAGTCTGAAGTCAGAGAGTGTGATTCCTCCAGCTCCATTTTTCTTCCTCAAGATTACTTTGGCTACTCTAGGTCTTTTGTGTTACTTACAAATTAAAAGAAAATTTTTGCTGTCTCGCATACAGGGTTATCATTATCATCTTTCTAAATTCCATATATATGTGTTAGTATACTGTATTGGTGTTTTTCTTTCTGGCTTACTTCACTCTGTATAATCGGCTCCAGTGTCATCCACTTCATTAGAACTGATTCAAATGTATTCTTTTTAATGGCTGAGTAACACTCCATTGTGTATATGTACCACAGCTTTCTTATCCATTCATCTGCTGATGGACATCTAGGTTGCTTCCATGTCCTGGCTATTATAAACAGTGCTGCAAAACCAATACAGTATTGTGAAGTAAAATAAAGTAAACCTAAAAAATAAATAAATAAAAAAATATTCTAGGTACGTAAACAAATTGATATTTTTATAGGGACTGCATTGAATCTACAGATTGCTCTTGACAGTATGGTCATTTCAACAATATTGATTCTTCCAATCCAAGAACACAGTATATCTTTCCATATGTTCATGTTGTCTTAAGCTTCTTTAATCACCATCTTATAGTTTGCAGAATACATATCTTTTGCCTCCCAGCTAGGTTTATTTCTAGATTTTGGGGGGAGGGGCTCAATATTTTTTAGTTTTTTTAAATTAATTTATTTTAATTGGTGGCTAATTACTTTACAATATTGTGGTTACACTGACATGACTCAGCCACAGGTGTACATGTGTTGCCCCTCCCAAACCCCCCTCCCACAGCCCTCCCCATCCCACCCCTCTGGGTTGTCCAGGTACACCAGCTTTGGGTGCCCTGTTTCATGTACTGAACTTTTCTTTTTAATGTGATAGTAAGTGAGATTGTTTTACTTCCTGATATTTTGTGATTGGTATATAGAAATGCCACATATTTTTGCATATTAGTTTTTCTATTGAAGAACTTTACCCAATTCACGGATGAGCTCTCCTAGTTTTCTTCTGTATCTTTAGGATTTTCTATGTATAGTACATGTCATCTGCAAACAGTGAAAGCTTTACTTCTCTTCCAATTTGGATTCCTTATTTATTTTTCTTCTCTGATTGCTGTTGTATATACTATGGAATTATATTTCTCTGAGTAATATTTTAAATATACCAATTTAAATTAATAAAAGGAAAAATTATATTCCCCAAGATGTAGATGTCATGAAGCCATGTTTTTAATTAAAGATAAAAATCTGATCAAGTTTGTATTCAATTCAAAACCCTCACATGTCTTTCTAGAGAACTTTCTTAAAATTCTTTATTTTGGCCATTCTTTGGTTGGTGTTAGGTACATGTACTTTGGGAAATAAAAGTAATTTTGATGGCACTAGCCTGTAGTATAAAATAAGATTAAATCCTTTAAAATATTTTTCCAGCCTCATCTCCTACTTCTTGAATATTACATTCTCTATTCATACTGAAGTAGTCACAATTTGGGGGAACATTTAATTCTTTTAAATTCCTGGAAGCCAATTTAATTCAATATAATAAATAAGTCCTAAATGTCTAACAAGCTCAGTACCAAGATTCAGAGTCTATATCTCTGTCCTGGAGTTTACATCTTGCTGAAATGGGCATTTTCTCTAATTTGGCTGTTCTTTCTAACTGATGAAATTCCTGTCTCTTTGTGTGTGTGTGTGTGTGATCAAGTTCCTCTACTCAATAAAGCTTTTGCTAATTCATCTAGGCAAAATCAATCATTCCCAGTTCTGAGTTTCCAGAAGAATATCTGTATGTCTCTTCCAGAGCGATCCCTTTGCATTACATAATGCCTTTAAAATTGTTTATGGTACTTTTTGTCAAAACTCTTTAAATCCTTTCTGTAGACAATACATCATGTGGCACTTTACACACTTTAGTTTTTCTGTATATAACCTTTGGAGTAGGTGAGTAGGCATTTTCAATATCACCATTCACATGAGAATAAATTGAGGATTAACTAACTTTATTAATTTTTCAAAATCCTATAATGGGCAGGTGTAGAAGCAGGATTCCAACTCAGACTGTCCAGTTCAGCACTTCAGTGATTCTTGCATCTTCCCATACATAGAAAAATGCTAAGTCATTAACTTGAGATGTCTATTTTCTTTGTGATTTACAGTAATATTTTTACTTTTTTACCCAGCAAAAGCTCCTATATATAGTGGCTCCTCTTTTACCTCTTCTTCGGACAATTCCTCAGAGTTATCTGAGAAACTAACTCCAGGGCTATAGTTTTCAGTAAGGACCCTGAATACAACTTAACTCATAACTTTATGTTGTGAATTTTTCTTCAATTGCCACTACCAAAATGAATATTGCTTTTGCTAATACACATTTTGACCAGTTTCTGACCTTGCTTTGAAAGTGAAAGTGTTAGTAACTCATTCCTGTCTGACTCTGTGACCTCATGGACTGTAGCCTGCCAGGCTCCTCTGTCCATGAGATTCTCCAGGTAAGAATAATGGAGCTCGTTGCCATTTATTTCTCCAAGGAATCGTCCCAACTCAGGAATCAAACCCAGGTCTCCTGCATTGTAGGCAGATTCTTTACCATCTGACCTACCAGGAAATACCTTACTTTAGAGCATTTCATAAAGAAACTCATATAATTTTTGTATTTCTTTTGTTGATGTAAAGAATGCTATTGACAGCAAATTTGAAGACTAATTCTCTGAAAAAAATTTAGAGAACACATTTGGGTAGTTGGGTGACATTTGACTGGGTAGCTTAGGAACAATTTAGCATTTAGATCTTCTAGCATAGTTAACAACATCTCACAGAATTATGTGTCAAAACTGTCAATTTAAGGACTTATTTTGATTCCAAACTTGTAGCTTTTTGAAACATCACTTATAGAATTTATTTAAAGATATATACATATATTATTTCTGTATGTATTTTATTTGCAAAAATGACTCACTGTTTGTAGCACTTATAGCTGGAACTCACACTTCCAACATGGCAGCAGAAAGATTAAGCAGATCAGATATTGGCCTATTATGCGTGCCCCGTCCTCCCCCCCATTTTGTATGCTCCACAGGCTAAGAATATCTTCACACTTTTAGATGGCTGAGAAATTTTAAAAAGCAGTATGTTGTAAGCTTAAAATTCATATAAAGCTCAAATTTTAATGTCCATAAATAAGTTTTTGCTGAAACAAAGCCATGTCTATTCAATTGTGTATGTCTAAATGCAAAGACACAGTTGAATAGCTGCACTTGCAAGGACCATAACTTAAACTCTTCACTGTCTGGCCATTTACAGAAAAAGTTTATAGTTGCCTGGACTAAATCATGATCACTTCTCTTATGTGCTCTTGTCCTTGTTCAGAGAAATATCAACCTTAAACATTGACTTAGTATGTAGCTCTTAATTCTTTTGATTTGACAACAGCGATTCCTTCAAAGCATTAATGTTTCTGTGTTCTCGTTGTTGTTCAGTTGCTCAGTCATGTCTGACTTTTGCGATCCCATGGACTTCAGCACACCAGGCTTCCTGGTTCATCACCAACTCGCTGAGCTTGCTCAAACTCATGTCCATTGACTGGTGATGCCGTGCAACCATCTCATCCTCTGTTGTCGCCGGCTCTTCCTGCCTTCAATCTTCCCCAGCTCAGGGTCTTTTCTAATGAGTGGGCTCTTTGAATCATTGCAGCTTTAGTATCAGTCCTTCCAATGACTATGCAGAGTTGATTTCCTTTAGGATTGACTGATTTGATCTCCTTGAAGTCTGAGGGACTCTCGAGTCGTCTCCAGTACCACAGCTCAAAAGCATCAATTCTTCAGTGTTCAGCCTCCATTATGGTACAATGTTCACATCCATACATGACTACTGGAAAAACCATAGCTTTGACTAGATGGAACTTTGTTGGCAAAGTAAGGCCTCTACTTTTTAATACACTGTATAGGTTGGTCATAGATTTTCTTCCAAGGAGCAAGCATCTTTTACGTTCATTGCTGCAGTTGCCATCTGCAGTGATTTTGGAACCCCCCCAACCCCCAAAATAAAGTCTGCTACCATTTCCCCATCAATTTGCCATGAAGGAATAGGGCCAGCTGCCATGATCTTTTTTATTTTATTATTTATTTATTTATTTTTACAACAATTTCTTTAGGGTTTATTACTTAGAATTGCTTGTCCTGATATCAAATATCCAATCTGCCACTCTTTTGGGTATTTAAATTATTTATTTATTTATTTATTTTACTTTACAATATTGTATTGGTATTGCCATACATCAACATGAATCCACCACAGGTGTACACGTGTTCCCCATCCTGAACCCCCCTTCCACTTCCCTCCCCATACCATCCCTCTGGGTCATCCCGGTGCACCAGCCCCAAGCATCCTATATCATGCATTGAATCTGGACTGGCGATTCATTTCATATATGATAGTATACATGTTTCAATGCCATTCTCCCAAATCATCCCACCCTTACCCTCTCCCACAGAGTCCAAAAGACTGTTCTATACATATGTGTCTCTTTTGCTGTCTTGCATACAGAGTTATTATTACGATCTTTCTAAATTCCATATATATGTGTTAGTATACTGTATTGGTGTTTTTCTTTCTGGCTTACTTCACTCTGTATAATAGGCTCCAGTTTCATCCACCTCATTAGAACTGATTCAAATGTGTTCTTTTTAATGGCTGAGTGACACTCCATTGTGTATATGTACCACAGCTTTCTTATCCATTCATCTGCTGATGGACATCTAGGTTGCTTCCATGTCCTAGCTATTGTAAACAGTGCTGCGATGAACATTGGAGTACACGTGTCTGTTTCAATTCTGTTTTCCTTGGTGTGTATGTCCAGCAGTGGGATTGCTGGGTCATATGGCAGTTCTATTTCCAGTCTTTTAAGGAATCTCCACATTGTTCTCCATAGTGGCTGCACTAATTTGCATTCCCACCAACAGTGTAAGAGGGTTCCCTTTTCTCCACACCCTCTCCAGCATTTATTGCTTGTAGACTTTTGGACAGCAGCCATTCTGACTGGTGTGAAATGGTACCTCATTGTGGTTTTGATTTGCATTTCTCTGATAATGAGTTACCTCATCTCATTCATGTCACCTTTAACTCCCTCCTCCCTCTTCTCTTCTCCATGTAACTCTGTGGACCTCTCTGGGTGTCCCTCACTGGGAGAAACTTTTCATCTTTAACCTAGATGTTTTATCAATGGTACATATAGATGGAGATATCTTGAGGCTACTGTAAAAATAAAACTGAAAACCAGAAGCAGGAGGCTTAAGTCCAAATCCTGAGAACACCAGAGAACTCCTGACTCCAGGGAATATTAATTGACAGGAGCTCATCAAATGCCTCCATACCTACACTGAAACCAAGCACCACCCAAGGGCCAACAAGTCCCAGAGCAAGACATACCACACAAATTCTCCAACAACACAGGAACACAGCCCTGAACGTCAATATACAGGCTGCCCAAAGTCATTCCAAACCCACTGACATCTCATAACTCATTACTGAACACTTCATTGCACTCCAGAAAGAAGAAATCCAGCTCCACCCACCAGAACACTGACACAAGCTTCCCTAACCAGGAAACCTTGACAAGTCACCTGTATAACCCCACCCACAGTGAGGAAACTCCACAATAAAGAGAACTCCACAAGCTGCCAGAATACAGATAGGCCACCCCAAACACAGCAATATAAACAAGATAAAGAGACAGAGGAATACCCAGCAGGTAAAGGAACAGGATAAGTGCCTAGCAAACCAAACCAAACCAAAAGAGGAAGAGATACGGAATCTACCTGATAAAGAATTCCAAGTAATGATAGTGAAAATGATCCAAAGTCTTGAAATCAAAATGGAATCACAGATAAATAGCCTGGAGACAAGGATTGAGAAGATGCAAGAAAGGTTTAACAAGGACCTAGAAGAAATTTAAAAAAGAGTCAATATATAATGAATAATGCAATAAATGAGATAAAAAAAACACTCTGGAGGAAACAAATAGTAGAATAAGGGAGGCAGAAGATAAGATTAGTGAAATAGAAGATAGAATGGTAAAAATAAATGAATCAGAGAGGAAAAAAGAAAAACGAATTAAAAGAAATGAAGACAATCTCAGAGACCTCCAGGACAATGTTAAATGCCCCAACATTCGAATCATAGGAGTCCCAGAAGAATAAGACAAAAAAAAGACCATGAGAAAATACTTGAGGAGATAATAGTTGAAAACGTCCCTACAATGGGGAAGGAAATAATCACCCAAGTCCAAGAAATCCAGAGAGTCTCAAACAGGATAAACTCAAGGCAAAACACCTCAAGACACATATTAATCAAATTAACAAAGATCAAACACAAAGAACAAATATTAAAAACAACAAGGGAAAAATAACAAATAACACACAAGGGGATTCCCATAAGGATAACAGTGACCTTCCAATAGAAACTCTTCAGGCCAAGAGGGAATGACAAGACATACTTAAGGTGATTAAAGAAAATAATCTACAGCCCAAATTAGTGTACTCAGCAAGGATCTCATTCATATATGAAGGAGAAATCGAAAGCTTTACAGACAAGCAAAAGTTGAGAAAATTCAGCACCACCAAACCAGCTCTCCAACAAATGCTAAAGGATCTTCTCTAGACAGGAAACACAAAAAGGGTGTATGAACTCAAACTCAAAACAATAAAGTAAATGGCAATGGGATCATACTTATCAATAATTACCTTAAACGTAAATGGGTTGAATGCCCCAACCAAAAGACAAAGACTAGCTGAATGGATATAAAAACAAGATCTGTATATATGTTGTCTACAAGAGACCCACCTCAAAACAGAGGACACATACAGACTGAAAGTGAAGGGCTGGAAAAAGATATTTCATTCAAATGAAGACCAAAAGAAAGCAGGAGTAGCAATACTCATATCAGATAAAATAGACTTTAAAACAAAGGCTGTGAAAAGAGACAAAGGGCAGTACATAATGATCAAAGGATCAATCCAAGAGGAAAATACAACAATTATAAATATATATGCACACAACATAGGAGCACCACAGTATGTAAGATAAATGCTAGCAAGTATGAAAGGGGAAATTAAAAATAACACAATAATAATGGGAAATTTTAATACCCCACTCACACCTATGGATAGATCAAGCTAACAGAAAATTAACAAGGAAACACAGACTTTAAATGATACAATAGACCAGTTAACCTAATTGATATCTATAGGACATTTCACCCCAAAACAATGAATTTCGCCTTTTTCTCAAGTGCACATGGAACCTTCTCTGGGATAGATCACATCCTGGGCCATAAATCTAGCCTTGGTAAATTCAAAAAAATTGAAATCATTCCAAGCATCTTTTTTGACCACAATGCAGTAAGATTAGATCTCAATTACAGGAGAAAAACTATTAAAAATTCCAACATATGGAGGCTGAAAAACACACTTCTGAATAACCAACAAATCACAGAAGAAATCAAAAAAGAAATCAAAATATGCATAGAAGCAAATGAAAATGAAAAAACCACCCCCCCAAACCAGTGGGACACTGATCTTCACTTTTAGAATGTTGAGTTTTTAAGCCAAGTTTTTCACTCTCCTCTTTCTTTCATTGACGCTCTTTAGTTCTTTTTCACTTTCTTCCATTAGGATGGTGTCTGCATATCTGAAGTTATTGATATTTCTCCTAGCATTCTTAATTCCAGCTTGTGCTTCATCCAGCCTGGCATTTCATGTGACGTACACTGCATTTAAGTTAAATAAGCAAGGTGACAACATACAGCCTTGACATACTCCTTTTCCAATTTAGAACCAGTCCATCGTTCCGTGTCCAGTTCTAACTGTTGCTTCTTGGCCTGCATACAGGTTTCTCAGGAGGTAGGTAAGGTGGTCTGGTATTCCCATATCTTTAAGAATTTTCCACAGTTTGATTTGATCCACACAGTCAAAGGATTTAGCATAGCCAATAAAACAAAAGTAGATGTCTTTCTGGAAATCTCTTGCTTTTTCTATAATCCAACAGATGTTAACAATTTGATCTCTGGTTCCTCTGCCTTTTCTAAATCCAATTTGAACATCTGGAAGTTCTTGGTGAATTTTTAAAATTTTGGCTGTTTTTTTTGTTTGTTTGTTTACAATTTCTGAACTGATGTTCCTCTCAGTGTTTGAGATTTAAATGTGCATGTTCTAAGAAACACGGGAACAAAATTCCAAAATGGAAGCACTGTTTCAGACATAGAGGCAGTTGTGTAGACCCCTACCAGAATGGGGGGCTTCTCTCTTCTCCATATGGAATGCAGACAAAATAAGAGGTGACCCTTATATGAAGTGAATCTGTCTTATCACCAAACTTTCAATGCTGGATTTCCTGGGTCTCCTTTAATCTTAGTCACAGGGCCTTCTATTATTTAAGCAACAATTTTTGTTGTTCAGTCACTCAGTTGTGTCTGACTCTCTGTCAGCATAAATTGCAGCATGCCAGGATAGGGTTCCCTGTTCTTCACCAACTTCTGGAGCTTGCTTAAACTCATGTCCATTAAGTCGGTGATGACATCCAACAATCTCGTCCTCTGTTGTCCCTTTCTCATTCTGCCTTCAATCTTTCCCAGTATCAGAGTCTTTTCCAATGAGCTGGCTCTTTGCATCAGGAGGCCAACGTATTGGAGCTTCAGCTTCAGCATCAGTCCCTCCAACGAGTATTCAGGATTGACTTGCTTTAGCATTGACTCGTTTGATTTCTTTGCAGTCCAAGGGACTCTCAAGAGTCTTCACCAGCACCACAATTCGAAGGCATCAATATTCAAACAAACAGCAACAATTAAAACCAAAACAAACACCTACATAGTACAATAGACTGAATATTTGTGCTCCTTTCAAACTCATATGTTGAAAACTTGCCCCCATTGTGCTGGTATTTGGAGGTTCTGACTTTGGTAGATAATTAGAACAGAGAGCAAAACTCTGCATGGATGGGATTAGAGACCTTCATGATGAGATCCCAGCAAGCTCAGTTCAGTTCAGTCGCTTAGTCATGCCCGACTCTTTGCGACCCCATGAATCACAGCACGCCAGGCCTCCCTGTCCATCACCAACTCCCGGAGTTCACTCAGACTCACGTCCATTGAGTCCGTGATGCCATCCAGCCATCTCATCCCTGGTCATCCCTTTCTCCTCCTGCCCCCAATCCCTCCCAGCATCAGGGTCTTTTCCAATGAGTCAACTCTTCGCATGAGGTGCCCAAAGTACTGGAGTTCAGTTTTAGCATCATTCCTTCCAAAGAAATCCCAGGGTTGATCTCCATCAGAATGGACTGGTTGGATCTCCTTGCAGTCCAAGGGACTCTCAAGAGTCTTCTCCAACACCACAGTTCAAAAGCATCAATTCTTCTGCGCCCAGCCTTCTTCACAGTCCAACTCTCACATCCATACATGACCCCAGACCTCAGACGTGGGGTTTCTCCTCCCTGCCGCCACTGGCCTTGGACGTGGGGTAGCTCCTCCCGGCTGCTGCCCTGACCTCGGAAGCGGGGTGTCTCCTCCCGGCCACCACTGACCTCGGACGCGGGGTGTCTCCTTCCGGCTGCCGTCCCTGACCTCAGACGCAGGGTAGCTCCTCTCGGCCGTTCCTGCGCAGTCGCAACCTGGCACTCTAGGCTGCTGCCAGTGACCTCAGACGTTGGGTAGCTCTCAGCCACGCTCAAGTGCGGCGGCCGCCTCTGCCGCCTGCGCCCAAGTGCGGCGGCCGCCTCAGTCATCCGTTAAGCTGTGTGAGGAAACAGTGAGAAGATGGCAGTCTGCAGTGCAGAAGCGGCCTTTTACAAGACATAGAATCTTCTAGCACCTTCATCTTTGTCTTTCCAACCTCCAGAACTATGAGAAAAAATGCTTGCTGTTTCAGCCAAGCAGTCTATTGTAGCTTTGTCAAAATAGCCTGAACAGACTAAGATAAGTAGTGGACAAACCAGGCACACCAAAAAATGCTTTACAAAACCAATACAGTATAGTAACACATATATATGGAATTTAGAAAGATCGTAAGGATAACTCTGTATGCAAGACAGCAAAAGAGACACAGATGCATAGAACAGTCCTTTGGACTCCGTGGGGGAGGGTGAGGGTGGGATGATTTGAGAGAATGGCACTGAAACATGTATCATATCATGTGTGAAACGAATTGCCATTCCAGGTTTGACGCATGATATACGATGCTCGGGGCTGGTGCACTGGGATGACCCAGAGGGATGGTATCGGGAGTGAAGTGGAAGGGGGGTTCAGATGAGGAACATGTGTACACCCGTGGTGGATTTATGTTGATGTATGACAAAACCAATACAATATTGTAAAGTAATTAGTTTCTAATTAAATAAATTTATATTAAAAATAAATAAAATAAAATTCACTGATAACAATCTTTGAGTGATACAGTTACATACTAAAGGTGAGTAATATTCTTGCTATCTCAACAAAAGCAGTGTAAAAAAAAAAGAAAGGTTTTAGCAGTTTCAAAGGCTACTTAGAAAAATAAACCCTATTATGTAAGCAGTTTCTGACTATTCTGAAATATTAGTTTAAAGATAAAAAAACTACACAGGTTTTACAAACGTCCTTTTCTTCCTTTCACCCCTCTACCCCACTGGGCCTCCAGCTGGAGAACTGAAGTCATAAACCTGTCTAAGGCTTGAAGGTTATTGATGTCTGTTTCTCCAGCCATATTCAGAAGATGGCATCATATGCAGAAATAACAGCCTAGCCTAAAAGGAAGTTGACATTACTCCAACAAATTAAGCGAGAAAAAAAAAAAAAAAAAAAAACTTTAAAGTATGCTATAAGCCATAAAACTGTCAAAAAGAACTTTCAAACTGCACAGCTGAATGAGACCAACACAAACCCTATTCAATTTAAAACCCCCATACTAGATAGAATGAATTGTTCATTTGGCTCCAAAGAATTCTCTATAACGCCATTGCTGTTCATGATAAAAACTGCACAGCATTGTAATTTTCTGTCAAACTGTTTTAAAAAGAAGCAAAGCCTTTCTCTTTTTCCCTTCATCCTAATGCTAAACCATGCATATAAGGAGATGAGATGGTGCCCTCAGGACTTGAAAAATCACATCTCCCTACAAATAAACAGAAAGCAAATTCTCTACATATGACACCTGTAAGTGTTATTTTATGGTGCTGCTCACATGGTGACTTTATATATATATAGATATATATATAATTTAAATAATGGGAGAAAAATTGAACAAATATTTCACTGAGATGAGATGAGGATGACAAGCTCATAATATGACCTTAAACTCATTAGTCTTTAGAGAAATACAAATTAAAATCACAGTGACATACCACTCCTATCTTTTACAATGCCCCAGACTAAAAAGACCGACAACACATAGCTTTGAAAAAGATGTGGACAAACTGGAAATCTTAAACATTGCTGGTGGGAGTACAATATAGGACAACCACTTTGGAAAACAAGGTGACAGTTTTCTAAAAAGTGAAGTGTACACCTACCAAGTAATAGTGTCATTCCACTCCTAGGTGTTTACTCAAGATAAATATGAGCATATATCCATATACAGACTTGTACATCAATGTTTCATGACAGTTTTGTTTGTAATAGCCCCACATTAAAAACAACTGAAATGCCCATCAAGAAATGCATGTATAAGCAAATTTTCTGTCATATATCTAATACAATGGGGCACTACTTAGTAATGAAATAACCACTGATATACATCATAACTTGAATAAATCTCAAAATGAATAAATTGAATTAAAGTAACCAACCAAAATGATATACAGAGTGTTAGTGTATCCTCATGATTTCTTTCCCCAAAGCAACACAAGTGTCCTCTCTCTGAAACCAAGATCTTATCTAAGATGATTGTACTTTAGAGGACTAGGCATCTCCCTTCTGATATTTCCTTTCCTAGGAAGTCAGTAGTGTCATTTAATTTCATTAAGCCAGTCATAAGAGATTAGATAAGACTTCTATTACCCTGTTTAATGCTGTAGTTTCCTAAAGGGAAAAAAAAAAAAAAAATGATGGGGATTTGCTTGGAGGAAAAGGATAGCCCCCCAGAGCTATGCATTTGTAGTAAAATTTTTTCCATCTGAATTTTTAGATTAGGTTTTAGATAATTTATTGTCTAATGATTTCCCTGCTTTGAAATAGCCAACAAATTCTGAAAGATTATCATAAAATGTCTGGCATGCTGTGGCCCATGGAATCGCAAAATGTCAGGCATGACTTAGTGACTGAACAAAAGAACAAGAGTTGGATCATAAAAGAAGGCTGAGCACCAAAGCATTGTGTTTTCAAACTGTGGTGTTGGAGAAGACTCTAGAGAGTTACTTGGACTGCAAGGAAATCAAACTAGTCAATCCTATATGAAATCTACCCTGAATTTTCATTGGAAGGACTGATGCTGCAGCTGAAGCTCCAATACTTTTGCCACTTGATGCAAATAGCTGACTCACTGGAAAAGACCCTGATGCTGGTAAAGATTGAAGGCAAAAGGAGAAGGGAGTAGCAGAAGATGAGATAAGTAGATAGCATGACTGACTCAACGGACATGGATTTGAGCAAACTCCTGGTTCTAATAGAGGACAGAGGACAGTGTGGCGTGCCACACTCTGCTGCTGCTGCTAAGTCGCTTCAGTCGTGTCTGACTCTGTGTGACCCCATACACCTACCAGGCTCCCCCACATTCTATGGGGTCACAAAGAGTCAGACATGACTTAGCGACTGAAAAACTAGAGCAAATCAACCAATAACACCTAACAGCCTCCAATTCTACACCTTGATTAAAAAATAAAAATAACAAAAATTTAAAAATAAAAGTTTACTCCAACATTAATCTTTGGGAAATTTGTACACAAAATTGTTGATTACATTCCCCTTCCTGCTTCTGGCAATTATACCTTATTTTTTTTAAACTCTTGAGCATTACTGAAAGTGAAAGTGGAGTCATTCAGTCATGTCTGACCCTTATGATCACATGGGCTGTAGCCTACCAGGCTCCTCCATCCATGGGATTTTCCAGGCAAGAGTACTGGAGTGGATTGCCATTTATTTCTCCAGGGGATCTTCCCAACCCAGGGATTGAACCTGGGTCTCCCACACTGCAGGCAAATGCTCTACCATCTGCACCACCAGGGAATCCCTGGTGAACATTATTGAATAGATTTTATTCTTAAGAGGATAAAAAAAAAAAAAATCTGTCTGGTGAGATCAAACATCACACAGCTTTTTTTTTTTCACATTTGCAAATTTGCAGGTTTTATCTAGATGCCTTATACTGTTCTTCAGCTGATCTTCTTAAGAGAAATTATGAGTCACTTTAAGAGAACACAGAGTTAAAAATTTTGCAAGCCATTTCAGAGGGAATCCTCAAGCAAAAATCAAATCTGTAAGATCATTTGTACACTGAGAGAAATACTTAAGTGTTTCCATAAATATTTGAAGTATAACCAAACAAATTTGCTGATTGGCCAATCAAAAAAGTGACTAAAAGCTAGCCACTTTTGACTAGAGAGTTCCATGGACAGAAGAGTCTGGTAGGCTGCAGTCCATGGGGTCACAAAGAATAGGACACGACTGAGTGACTAACACTTTCACCCTTACCTACTGGCATCTGTTCAGTTCAGTTCAGTCACTCAGTCATCTCTGACTCTTTGTGACCCCATGGGCTGCAGCATGCCAGGCCTTCCTGTCCATCACCAACTCCCAGAGTTTATTCAAACTCACGTCCATTCAGCCGGTGATGCCATTCAACCATCTCATCCTCTGTCGTTCCCTTGTCCTCTCACCTTCAATCTTTCCCATCATCAGGGTCTTTTCAAATCAGTCAGTTCTTCGCATCAGGTGGCCAAAGGATTGGAGTTTCAGCTTCAACATCAGCCCTTCCAATGAACATTCAGGACTGATTTCCTTTAGGATGCACTGGTTGGGGATCTCCTTGGCATCTGTATAAGCCTACAAATAAATCTGCTATTGGAAACATGTTTATTTAGTGTGTAAGAACACCTTAGAAATCTATGGATTCCAAGTTTTATTGATTGCCCTGAGGGCTTGTATAGATAAGTAGCCTCTTCCACTAAGCTCCTTAACTGGGAGTACAGAAATGTTTCAAAGACCTATGCGCAGCACAGTAAGTCCAAGTGCTAATAAAGACTCTCTTTGCAACCCCATGGACCAACCAGGACCAACCCAACCCCGTGGGCCCACCAGGCTCCTCCATCCATGGGGTTCTCCAGGCAAGAATACTGGAGTGGGTTGCTATTTCCTTCTCCAGGGGATCTTTCTGACCCAGGGATCGAACCCAGGTCTCCCGCATGGCAGGCAGAGGTTTTAATTCTGAGCCACCAGGGAAGCCCAACAGGTCTTCCTTCTGAGGTTCCTATGTTTAAGAGCACACTGAAGTATAATTCAGGCAGGGGCTTATATGAGATAATTTGAGTTTTTATAAAGTACCCTCCATATATTCTGCTCAGGTCAATTGAATCTTTAGAACAGAGATTAGAAGGTAGCTGATTTAATGGACTACCTAGATGGTTCACTGGTGAAGAATTAGCCTGCCAATGTAAGAGATGTGGGTTCAATCCCTGTGATGGGAATATCCCTAGGAGAAGGAAATGGTAACCCTCTCTAGTATTCTTGCCTAGGAAATCCCTTGAACAGAGGAGCCTGGTAGGTTGCAATACATGGGGTCACAAAAAAGAGTCAGACAAGACCTAGAGACTAAACAACAAAACTGATTTAATGATTTGTAGAGGCTAGTAGGTGCACAAAGATGCATGCCTCATTTGTATATATTACGCTTGGAGAACCAATCAATCACTTACATCTCCTACCAAAAAAAAAAAAAATACAACTTCTGAAAAGTAGACAACTAGTGCATTCAAATTTATACCAGGTGGAAAAGACTACATTCTACATACCAAGTAGTTAATTCTCCTCTACTGAAACTCAATGTGGGGGATTTTGTGTAGGTACCAAGAAAGATGTATTAGTACCTTTTCCATATTTTTTAGTATACTGCATCCATTTGTTATAAGTGGATTAGTTAAGATTTAAGTAAACTCGAAGCAAATAAGTTCTTGCAGAAATCATTCTAGTAAAGTCATATATTTGCATTCATATTAACATACTATGGGTCAACAACCTATGTCCTTTAGGAATTCTAGCTTTCTTTGTGTTTATGTGCAAAGAATCACTTTTGCTAAGAATCACTTTTTCTTATGCTGTATCACTTTTCTTGTATGCTAAGAATCACTTTTTCATTTTCAAATGTTTAAAAAGTCAAGAAGAAATAATAGTTCATACGTGAAAATTCTATGACATTTATATTTCAATATCAATAAAAAGTTTTTATTGAATATAGCTATGTTTGTTTATGTTTTATCATCACTGCAGATGGTGATTGCAGCCATGAAATTAAATGACTCTTACTCTTTGGAAGGAAAGTAATAACCAACCTAGGTAGCATATTCAAAAGCAGGGACATTACTTTGCCAACAAAGGTCCGTCTAGTCAAGGCTATGGTTTTTCCAGTGGTCATGTATGGATGTGAGAGTTGGACTGTGAAGAAAGCGCCGAAGAACTCATGCTTTTGAACTGTGGTGTTGGAGAAGACTCTTGAGAGTCCCTTGGACTGCAAGGAGATCCAACCAGTCCGTTCTAAAGGAGACCAGTCCTGGGTGTTCATTGGAAGGACTGATGTTAAAGCTGAAACTCCAGTACTTTGGCCACCTTATGCGAAGAGTTGACTCATTGGAAAAGATCCTGATGCTGGGAGAGATTGGGGGCAGGAGGAGAAGGGTACGACAGAGGATGAGATGACTGGATGAGCGAACTCCGGGAGTTGGTGATGGACAGGGAGGCCTGGTGTGCTGCGATTCATGGGGTCTCAGAGTCAGACATGACTGAGTGACTGAACTGAACTGAACTGAACTGATGATTGTTTTCACCCTGTGACAGCAGAATTAAGTAGTTGTGACAGAGACAATGCTTGAACCATAAAGCCTGAAATATTTATTCACTGGCCTTTTAGAGAAAAGTTTTCTGTCCCTGTATTAAAATAACCCAGGACACTAAATCCTATATATTATACTATTTTTTTAGTTTGATAACTTACTATTTTGAGTACAATCTATACTCTAAATAAAGAACAACGTGTATATAACAAGAAAAAGGAAAATCCAAGATATAAGTGTTCCAGTAATTTATTACATTGAATAGGGTATGCTATTTGGGATCAAATTAATGTCTGCCACCATCCAATTAATGTGTGTGTTATTGGGCAGATGAATTAATCACTTTACACTGCAATAAGTAATAAGAAAAACATGGGTTTGAACCAGATGAGTGATTATTAAATAACTATATTCAATTAAATTGGAAGAGGCATATAGATTATCCTTTAAAAATTTTAGTGTAATCATCCTTTTATCTGAGACTCTGTTATTCTTAACTGTGGCTTTAAAAATATTTTCTTTCTATGAATATTTCATAAAAGTACATAGAATTTTACTTTGTGTTTTTTTTTTCATTTCAAAAAAGATAACTAAAACCATGGTGATCCAATTACATCCATATATAAAAGATACACAGACATATATGTATATGTGAATAAATAGCCATACATACATACAAATGTATATTTATATGTCAAATATTTTTTTAATTCTTTAAGTCATTTTGCAAGATAACTTTAATGTCATCTCCATTCCTAAATAATTCTATAATTTATACATATAATCTTTAAGTAAGGATTATAGAGTGCATAAGTTTTGAAAAAATATTCTATTCTTAATAGAATATTAGGGAAAATTTAAGTGACTAATGCAATATTGGTTATTTATTGCTATAACAGTATTTAACTGGCCTATTTCTAAAATATTCCTATGTTGTATGAGTAGAATCACTTATCCTATTCCTATCCTATCTCAAGAAAAAAAAAATTCTATCAAGGTTTCGAAATTCAGTGTGATTTATAGCTTCTGTGTGCACAGAAGTATTTTGAGTGCAGTCTTCTCTAACACAAACACCTCGTGAATTGACTTGCCATATTACATGTCAGAACAAATGACCAGCTGTTCTCAGAAAACAGGGCAATTCTCATCACAGCCTCTACTCTCAAGTTTTTTATCTTTATGGGCAATTTAAAGAACGTGACTTAGGAATTATATCTATTCTTTTCTGACAGCATGTGCCCAATTACTTACATCTCTAACTTGTATCTATTGATCTCTATTGAATTTCCTTTGTCTTCAGAAACCTTTGAGGAATTCTCTAAAACTATACAAGTGTGTGTGAGAGTGTCTGTTTCTCTGAAAGGTAAAAAATGAATACCCTGGGGAGCTTATATGTGCAAAGGTAATTCTGACATGTTTCATCCATTTTTACCTATAAAATCTCAAAAATGGTTTATTTCATAATCACATATTTCTTTTACAAGCTTCACAGTGAATTTGATTTCAGTTCTGCTCATGACTGGTGTATAAAATGATGTAAATTATAAGCATCTTAAAGAGAAACTCACGATTAAAGAGTAGAAATTTTAAAAATAAAAATAATATCTCACTGATTTATCTTAGATGTTATTAACAAGGAAGAAAATAGTTTTATCAAAGTACAATTAATAATATTTAAAGAATAATGAATAATGGGTAAGATTCTAGAAGACCGAAAAGGAAGAAATGCTATCTTATTGTTACAAATATATGGGTAACATTTTATTGATTTCTAGACTTCTCAGCTTCAAAATAATGCAAGACAAATAGTATATTATGGAAAGAATTTCAGATCAAGAAGCAACGGTTAGACCTGGCCATAGAACAACAGACTGGTTCCAAATTGGGAAAGGACTGTGTCAAGGCTGTATATAGTCACCCTGTTTATTTAACTTATATGCAGAATACATCATACAAAAGGCTGGGCTGGATGAAGCCCAGAATGGAAAGAAGCTGGAATCAAGACTGCCAGGAGAAATATCAATAACCTCAGATATGCAGATGACACCACCCTTATGACAGAAAGTGAAAAGGAACTAAAGAGCCTCTTGATGAAAGTGAAGGAAGAGAGTGAAAAAGCTGGCTTAAAACTCAGTATTCAAAAAACTAAGATCATGGCATCTGGTCCCATCACTCCATGACAAATAGATGGAGAAACAAAGGAAACAGTGAGAGACTTTATTTTTGGGCTCCAAAATCACTATAGATGGTGTTACAGGACACAATTTATATAAAGAATCTGAAATTATATAATTCATGGAAGAAGAAAAGAGAGTGGTCATTTCCAGGGCCTGGAGGGAGAAAAAAAGAGACATATTAATCAAAGTGTACAAAATATCAGTTATGCAAGATGTGTAAATCTTACAATTTTACTCTACAATATAGGAGCTATAGTTATACAGTATAATTTTAAAAATTGTTAAGAGGAAAATCTTATGTTGTGTTCTTATCAAACATAAAAGATAAATAGGACAAGAGGAAGCTTTTGGAGGTGATGATTGATATATATTAACATAGTTATGACATTGACTTGTGATGAGGGCTTTATAGGTGCACACATGTCTAAATTCATCAGATTGTATACATTAACCCTGTATTGTGTATGTCAGTTATATGTCAATACAGTGGTATAAGGTAAGGCTGTGTGTGCATGCTTAGTCGCTCAGTGTGTCTGACTTTTTGTTATAGTCCCATGGGCTATAGCCCACCATGCTTCTCTGTCCATGGGATTCTCCAGGCAGTTTGGTGGCAGTCAATTGCAGACTTACAGTGTTGAATGTATCCATGCTATTCTTGGTACTTCATTTCCTGGGTGAAAGATATTACAAAGCAAGAGCTGCAACCTTCTTTACAGTCTTTTCTCATGATGCCACCTCCTACTATTGTCTCTAATTCTAGAATATACACATTCAATCTGATGTTCCATACAGAGTTGTTTGTGCTTATTTTAAATCAAGGAGAACAAGGAATGTCCTGAATGTGGCTTGAAGTTGCTCTAAGATATGTTAGATAGATAAAACTTAAAAAAAAAAAAAAATATATATATATATATATAAGGAATTCTAATGTAATAAATATAATAAAGCTTAAGTTGAAACTTCAGAAATGATTAAAACCTTGCTACAGGAAGTGGTGTATACAAGATATCAGATTAGAAGAGAAGCAGATTGACTCTGCTTGAGACTCAATGAAGGTTCTGTAGTGCAAGCCCTGAATTAAAGTGCTCCTTCAAAGAAAGCTTAAATTTAAGACAATGAAAGAAGAAAGTGGTAGAAAGAGAGATAGAGGAACCTATATTCTTGCTTAAAGGAAATGCAAAAGTGACAGATTTATAATTCCCATATGAATGAAATCAGAAGAAATGGTCTGAAGATTTGACTAAGAAGATTTCTGACTACAGTGATCACAAACCTTAAATTCATTAATAAAGTAAATATTTTGTACTTTTTACCTTAGGTATGTTTAGAAAAGTGTCCTTTCTAGCCTTTCCAAAAGTATTTAAGTATACATATATTAAAGCCTGCATTTATTTTTTTTTTTCAAATTGAGGGAACCATGTGTACAATGTGTCTTGCAAGTTACTGTTAATGCTAACATTGTATATACATATAGGTACATTCCATATATCTTTTCAGACACGGGTTTTGCTATGTCGTCTTCACATGCAGGTCAGGAAGCAACAGTTAGAACTGGACATGGAACAACAGACTGGTTCAAAATAGGAAAAGGAGGACGTCAAGGCTGTATATTGTCACCCTGCTTATTTAACTTATACGCAGAGTACATCATGAGGAACGCTGGGCTGGAAGAAGCACAAGCTGGAATCAAGATTGCCAGGAGAAATATCAGTCACCTCAGATATGCAGATGACACCACCCATATGGCAGAAAGTGAAGAGGAACTAAAAAGCCTCTTGACAAAAGTGAAAGTGGAGAGTGAAAAAGCTGGCTTAAAGCTCAACATTCAGAAAACGAAGACCATGGCATCTGGTCGCATCATTTCATGGGAAATAGATGGGGAAACAGTGGAAACAGTTTCAGACTTTATTTTTTGGGGCTCAAAAATCACTGCAGATGGTGACTATAGCCATGAAATTAAAAGACGCTTACTCCTTGGAAGAAAAGTTATGACCAACCTAGATAGTATATTCAAAAGCAGAGACATTACTTTGCCAACAAAGGTCTGTCTAGTCAAGGCTAAGGTTTTTCCAGTGGTTATGTATGGATGTGAGAGTTGGACTGTGAAGAAAGCTGAGTGCCAAAGAATTGATACTTTTGATCTGTGGTGTTGGAGAAGACTCTTGATAGTCGCTTGGACTGCAAGGAGATCCAACCAGTCCATTCTGTAGGAGATCAGCCCTGGGATTTCTTTGGAGGGAATGATGCTGAAGCTGAAACTCTGGTACTTTGGACACCTCATGTGAAGAGTTGACTCATTGGAAAAGACTCTGATGCCGGGAGGGATTAGGGGCAGAGGAGAAGGGGACAACAGAGGATGAGATGGCTGGATGGCATCACTGACTCGATGGATGCAAGTCTGAGTGAACTCCGGGAGTTGGTGATGGACAGGGAGGCCTGGCGTGCTGCGATTCATGGGGTCACAAAGAGTCGGACACCACTGAGTGACTGAACTGAACTGAACTTCACATTTTTATTATTATTATTTTTGTATACTTTACAATATTGTATTGGTTCTTCACATTTTATATTTGTTTCACAGAAGTGCTCTAAATATCTAAATGTATTCTGCTTTCTCCCATTTGCTTTAATATGCATGTGTTCCTTCTCTTATAAGAATACTCTTTATCTATGCACTGTCCTTCCTGGCTAATTTCTCATCTTGCAAGATTTGGTCCATTTACAATGCTCATAGGAATGCTTTCCCTGATCCTCCACTAATCAGAGTTTGTTTCTATTTCTATGCAGACTCTTCTCATGATTCCTACTTTCAAAATGCTTAACCAAGTCTTCCAAATTTTTGGATTATTTGTCTATTATCATAATATATTGTAAAGTGTCTCAGAGTTTCTAAAATAGGAACTACAGTTTCTAAGTGTTCTCATCCTTTCAATAATATCACACCAGAAGCATATAGTTAATTAATGAACACTTGTTAAATGAATAAAGGAATGAGTGGAAACACATGAACACAGAACAGAAACTCATACCCAACTACACACATAAACAGGAAATGCCCAAAGCTTTGTTTAGAGTAGCATGACCCTAAAAGTGCATATGATCTCATTTTTAATATCAATGTCATTGGAGAGAAATCTGATTGCAAATGTTGGACATGAAATGATAAATGATAAAGCATACCTCTGAACTCTTGCAGCCAGAGGGGATGCTCAATGATACTACACATGAAGGAGAAACCATCTATATTCCTGCAAAGCTAAAAAAAAAAAAGAAAGAAAGAAAGAAAGAAAACACTTTCAGCTCAACATGAAAGGTATTTTCATCAAAAGGAGCAAATTATAGTAACACTTTTGCTGAGTAGAGTGTGGCAGAATGCAAAACACAGAGGTAGAACAGAATTCACAAGTCCTAGAATACAGACTACTTGAATTAGGAAGATGTAAGACAGAAAGCTGCAGGGCACCACAGGGAGGGGTCAGACATGTGACTCTGATTAACTCCTGAACTAACAGATGACCTTTTAAAAAACCACATTTAAAGGACAAAGGTGATTATTTCAGGTGAACCTGAAAAGTGTAATAAAGAATTCAGAATACCTTCATTTAAGTGTGCCAAAGATGGAAATGATTAGGCAAGAAAAGGAAAGATGAGAACAATTCAGTCACTCAAAACCAATACTGCAGCATGGTTTTGAAAAAGCGTGCTTACTGAGTCCAAGCTTACTCTGCTCACTGCGTAACAGGCCAATTAACCCCGAGAAGAGGTGTTACGGCAAGGAATTTGACAATTTAGAAAGCTGGAAGACTGAGAAGATGGCAGACTAATGTTTCAAAATAACCATCTCATCAGGGTCTGGATGCCAGGTTCTTTTATAGAACAGAGAGGCAAGGAGGTGAGGATGTAAAGTAACAATGACCATTAATCTTACAAATACCTCCAGGAATTGCCATCTTTGAGTAGGGGTTGTACTAATTTATTTCTTCCTGTAGCTATTCACAGGTGGACAGGCTCTTGAACAAAGGCATTTTACTTTAACATTCAGGCACAGGAGCAGGCTTCCCTGAGACAGGGCATTATGTATGGACAGTATCCTTCTAATAAACAAAAGCAATGGGAATCAAAGGTTAAAGCAAAAGAAACAGATCCAAGTAGATTCATTTCTTCCCTGTAACAGTATGGTAGAGGTGTTTTATATGGACAATAAAGGTGTGATAGCAATAATAATAATATGTTTTTTTTTCCTCTTAGTTTTTGTGGTGTATTTATTTTCACCTGTTACTACATCTTCAACAGTTTATAGTTTCTTAGGGCTTCCCAGGTGGTGCTACTGGTAAAGAATCCACATACCAATGCAGGAGATGGCAAAGACAAGTGTTCATCCCTAAGTTGGGAAGATCCCTTGCTGGAGAGCATGGCAATTCACTCCAATATTCTTGCCTGAAGAATCTCATGGACAGAGGAGCTTAGTGGGCTATATAGTCCATGGGGTAGAAAAGAGTTGGACACAACTGAAGCACTTAGCATTTATGGAAAAAAAAATTTTTCTATATATAATAAACAGTTTTTTTTTTTTTTTAATGGCACCCATTCCATTTGTTCCACTCCACTCCTGTAATTGTGTTATCTTACGGGCAACAATTGACCTTAAGATGGGGAGATTACTTGGATGTGTTTGGTGTGATCACATGAACCCTTAAAGCAGTGTCATTTCAGAGACTGATGCTGCAATTGAAGTCATTTAGTTCTACAAAGAAACTGAACTTGGCCAACAACGTGAATAAGTTTAGAAGAGGATTATTTTCCTCTGTGGAAACTGTGGGAAATTTTTAAACAGATGGGAATACCAGACCAGCTGATCTGCCTCCTGAGAAATCTGTATGCAGGTTAGGAAGCAACAGTTAGAACTGAACATGGAACAATGGACTGGGTCCAAATAGGAAAAGGAGTACGTCAAGGCTGTATATTGTCACCTTGCTCATTTAACTTATATGCAGAGTCAGTTCAGTTCAGTTGAGTCACTCAGTCGTGTCCGACTCTTTGAGAGCCCATGAATCGCAGCATGCCAGGGCTCCCTATTCATCACCAACTCCTGGAGTTCACTCAGACTCATGTCCATCGAGTCAGTGATGCCATCCAGCCATCTCATCCTCTGTTGTCCCCTTCTCCTCCTGCCCCCAATCCCTCCCAGAATCAAAGCCTTTTCCACTGAGTCAACTCTTCACATGAGGTGGCCAAAGTACTGGAGTTTCATTCAGCTTTAGCATCATTCCTTCCAAAGAAATCCCAGGGCTGATCTCCTTCAAAAGGGACTAGTTGGATCTCCTTGCAGTCGAAGGGACTCTCAAGAATCTTCTCCCATACCACAGTTCAAAAGCATCGATTCTTTGGCGCTCAGCCTTCTCACAGTCCAACTCTCACATCCATACATGACCACTGGAAAAATCAGAGCCTTGACTCCATTCGGTTCAGTCGCTCAGTCGTGTCCGACTCTTTGCGACCCCATGAATCGCAGCACGCCAGGCCTCCCTGTCCATCACCAACTCCTGGAGTTTACCCAGACTCACGTCCATTGAGTCAGTGATGCCATCCAGCCATCTCATCCTCTGTCATCCCCTTCTCCTTCTGCGCCCAATCCCTCCCAGCATCAGGGTCTTTTCCAATGAGTCAACTCTTCTCATGAGATGACCAAAATATTGGAGTTTCAACTTCAGCATCAGTCCTTCCAATTAACACCCAGGAGTAATCTCCTTCAGAATAGACTGGTTGGATCTCCTTGTAGTCCAAGGGACTCTCAAGAGTCTTCTCCAACACCACAATTCAAAACCATCAATTCTTCTGCGCCCAGCTTTATTCACAGTCCAACTCTCACATCCATACATGACCACCGGAAAAGCCATAGCCTGACTACACGGACCTTTGCTGGCAAAGTAATGTCTCTAGGTTGGTCATAACTCTCCTTCCAAGGAGTAAGCGTCTTTTAATTTCATGGCTGCAATCATCACCTACAATAAAGTCTGCCAGTTTCCACTGTTTGACCATCTATTTCCCATGAAGTGATGGGGCCAGATGCCATGATGTTAGTTTTCTGAATGTTGACCTTTAAGCCAATTTTTTCACTCTCCACTTTCACTTTCATCAGGAGACTTTTTAGTTCCTCTTCACTTTCTGCCGTAAAGGTGGTGTCATCTGCATATCTGAGGTGATTGATATTTTTCCCACCAATCTTGATTCCAGCTTGTGTTTCTTCCATTCCAGCGTTTCTCATGATGTACTCTGCATGTAAGTTAAACAAGCAGGGTGACAATATACAGCCTTGACGTACTCCTTTTCCTATTTGGAACCAGTCTGTTGTTCCATGTCCAGTTCTAACTGTTGCTTCCTGACCTGCATACAGATTTCTCAAGAGGCAGGTCAGGTGGTCTGGTATTCCCATCTCTTTCAGAATTTTCCACAGTTTATTATGATCCACACAGTCAAAGGCTTTGGCATAGTCAATAAAGCAGAAATAGATGTTTTTCTGGAACTCTCTTGCTTTTTCCATGATCCAGTGGATGTTGGCAATTTGATCTCTGGTTCCTCTGC